>OU426978.1:75753808-76104554 GCA_911387785.2 Aelia acuminata | reverse complement strand
TCCGAGATTCCACCTCCCTTGACTTTTTCTATAAAAAAAACCAGAACAAAGCCCTTTTCTTATTTAGTGTTTATTGTTAAGTCGTAAGGTGGCTTCGGATTCTGTACTTAAATCCAAGAAACCTAACATAATTTCACAAAATAAGGAACTGCATAAATCCGCCTGTGTGGTAGTGGCCTCGTGCCCCGACCCACGGCCTGTCCCAAGCCAGGATCAAGGAGGAGGGATCGAGGAGTAACACCTCGCTAACAAACCAGGGTCCAGCTGGCCCGGCTGGTAGCACCCTGTGAGGGCCCCCACCGTAGGGTTACACGGCTGGCGGTCCCGAGCCGAAGGTGGCAGCCCCATCACGGGACTAGGGTACGCAGAGAGGGTTAATAGCCCCGCTACCCGAAATCAAATTATTATGAAAACCCCACACTAAAGCCTCGGACGTGATCAGAAATAAAGGTAATAGACCCGGCTCCCCTACAAGGACTTTTAACTTTGGATATTGGAATGTATTGTCCCTTTACAGACCTGGAGCTCTTAAAGTTCTCCTAGATCAAGTTGACCGTTTTAAAATTGACATAACTGCCATCCAGAAAGTGCGTTGGACAGAATGTGGCGTCTTAGAAAAGAGAAGGCACTCCATATATTATAGTTGTAGTGAGGCTCGGCATGAATTCGGGACAGGATTTATCGTCAGAGGCCCATATAGACAGCTTGTAATTGGATTAAAAGCCATAAGCCCACGAATATGCCTGATTCAAATTCGTTCTACAATTACAGCTTGCTAAGTGTACACGCGACTACAGAGGTTGCGGATGACGATGAAAAGGATCGATTCTACGACCTCGTTGAAAGAACACTAGATGCATGCCCAAGCTACGATATGAAAATAATCGGAGGTGATTTTAACGCAAAAATTGGCAAGGAAGACGTCTTTCGGCCTACTATTGGCAAGTATAGCCTTCACAATGAGACCAATTCGAATGGCTTGAGACTTATCAACTTTGCTGCATCCAGAAATCTCACCGTCGGCAGTACTCTATTCCCTCACAAAACTATACACAAAGGTACATGGGTCTCTGGGGGTGACCCTGCCCCAATTGACTCAGTCAAGGTTAGCTGGTCAGTATGTACGAGAGCTCTAGACGCAACAGCTGAGTCTATCCTGGGACCTGAGCAAAGGATGCCTCGTTCCCCCTGGTTCGATGATGAATGTGAGTCCGCCTCTGACCGGAAGAATAAGGCATACAAAGCGATGTTGCAGCGAGAAACGAGAGGAAACGTAGAGGAGTGTAGGAGACTGCGCAGAGAAGAGAAAAAGCTGCACCGTAAAAAGAAGAGGAAGTATGAAAGCTTCAGAAGATAGAGGAGCTTCATGGCAGCAAAGAACTGAGAGACTTCTTCCGTATGGTCAATTGCGGTAGAAAGCCGTTCACCCCTTATCAAAGATCTTGTTTGAATAAGGAAGGTAACCTACTGTCAAGTAAAGAGGAAGTATTGGCAGAATGGAGAAGACACTTTAGCGAACTCCTTTCTAATACCGCTCCTATACGGGAAAATAATGATCAGAGCACTAATAGAACTCGGGAGGAGGATTTAGAAGTGGAGTTTGAGCCCCCTGACGAAGACGAGGTACTCAGTGCAATTGATCAGCTGAAACGTCATAAGGCCCCTGGAAGTGATGGTCTACCACCTGAGTTATTCAAGAATGGAGGTGAAGAACTGGTGAAGGCCTTACACAACCTGATGATGACAGTCTGGACAGAAGAGACGATGCCTAAAGTCTGGAACAAATCCATTATCTGCCCAGTCTATAAGAAAGGGGACAGACTGAAATGCAGTAACTAAAGAGGCATTTCCTTATTGTCCTGTGGCTACAAGATCCTGTCCAATATCTTGTATACCTGCTTAAGCCGATATGCGGAACCTATCATTGGACCTTACCAGTGTGGATTCCGAAAAGGTAAGTCCACAACCGACCAAATCTTCAGCCTAAAAACCTTATTAGAGAGAGGCTATGAATATAAGGTGAAGACACACCACCTCTTTATTGATTTTAAGGCTGCCTATGACAGCATCAATAGAGAAGAGTTATTTAAGGCACTAGAGGAGTTTCAAATCCCCGCTAAACTAATTTGACTGGCAAAGCTAACCCTGAAGGATGTAACTTGTTCAGTACGAGTTAATGGAGAGCTGTCGGAGGAATTCCAGTCGACAAAGGGACTAAGACAAGGAGATGCTCTTGCCTGCCTACTCTTTAACCTTGCGCTTGAGAAGGCTGTTAGGGACTCAGGGATCCAAGTTGGAGGGACCATTTTCAACCGAACGGTGCAGCTATTGGCGTATGCGGATGATGTGGACGTTGTTGGGCGCTCTTATGCGGCGGTATGGTGACTGGTACATGGTGACTGGGGAAGTGCCTAAACCTGGGGAGATGGTATCATTTGGATCCCATGTGTTTGAAAAGGTCTCCCAGTTCACATACCTAGGTTCCCTAATTTCCCAGAATAACGAAGAGGTAGAAATTAGGAAAGGGATCATATCGGCAAATCGCTGTTATTTTGGCCTCAAGAAGCAGTTTAGAGGGCGTATCAAGAGCAACAAAATTGCACCTCTATAAAACATTAATCCGCCCAGTCCTGCTATATGGGTCTGAAACCTGGACCATGACCAAAGCCCATGAAAACGAACTCCTTGTTTTTGAAAGGAAAATTCTACAAAGAATATTTGGAGGTATCCTTATAGGAGATACCTGGAGAAAAAGGAAAAACAAGGAGATTTATGAACTCTTAAAAGAACCAGATATAGTCCTCAGTATAAAGCTGGGCCGGTCATGTAGCCTGCATGATGGAAGCAGAGTTGCCGAAGAAATTGTTAACAATGGTACAAGAAGACGAGGACGACCCCGACTTCGATGGAGAGACGGAGTGATATCCGATCCAGAAATCTTCTGGGCACAGGAAACTGGATGGCAGCCGCACAGAACCGCGACGAGTGGCGGAAGCTGTTGGTGGAGGCCAAGACCCGTCAACGGGTTGTAGAGCCGCATTAAGTAAGTAAGCAACTGCATTGGGGGGCAAATGGGTGGGGCAAAGGGAGAGCTGAAGCGATAGACGAATGCGGGAGTCTTTCTCACTTCATGAGAGAATACCAAACCAAAGTGCCCTACTCACTGTTTGGTAAACTCTGCTGTCCCAATCCCCATCAATGCCTACTGTCACCTTCTCGTGGTGCCCCCTGGGGAGTTACACAACTCGCGAACGACAGAGGCGGGGTATTTCAGGGAGGCTCAAAGAGCCACCTGAAACACTTAATAGAAAGTCTTAAAGGAAACAACCTGGATTGTCCTGGACTCACAATGCACTGTGTACCACAGCACTTACACAGACTAAACAACTAGATGAACAGAGCCTGTGAAGCGGCATGGATGGGAATGGTAAGGCTGTGGCTTCCATCCTACATGTGTCGTGGAGCACCCTGCCTGGCAAGCACACGTATTGGTGCCTATGCATCGGAGCATAGGAGGTCCGAGGCGCAAGTAGTAGGATCCTGGAATGCTGAAAAGCGGGTTGAGAATTTCCCCGTGAAGGAAGCATATATTCCGGCTCCTGGACGGAACTCCAGGACTCTCAACGTTGGCAGCGCTGAGATGGGGGTACACCCCGGCGGATAGTCATACGTGGAATGGGGCAAAGACATTAAAAACCTATTTTACCTGGACGAAAGTCCACAACACGATGAGGAATCTCCCTCATCGGAGCCATCTTACGTCTCAGACGCCACAGAACCTGTAGACGACTCTTACATGAGACACCTTTCACAGGCACTAGAGGACGAAATCAAAGCATTACATGTGGACAGTCACACACATGGAGTGCTGGAGGAGCAAGTGGCTCTTGCAGCCGCTGCTTCACAGGCTCCAATGACTATAAGACAGTCTACACTTATGGAGACGGAAACTAGCCAAACACGTCTCAATGTGGACCAGTCGGGGGCCTTGGCCACGACGGGGTCCTCAAAGAACGTGAAGAGGCGCAATATGAGGAAGGCGAAAGCCCAATCCCTATGTAATCAACCAGTTGCGGGGCCATCCCAGGAAGGTGCGGCTGAGGATGCAAGGGCCTAACCAGGCGCGGCAGACAAAGCAGCACCGACCAAGGTTAGTGCCACAATACTGGGCCAACATACAGACGTGAGGGCTTCTCTTCCAAAGTGCCAGCCCAAGACTGCAAGGGCCCAAACGGGCCCGGCAGGCAATGCCGCGGCGCCCAGGGTAGGGCCCCCACGATACTACCAGAAAGACAGACGGGGCACAGTGGAGCAGCCAACTAGGCCAGCAGCAAACACTGCGAGGCCTTCAAAGCGGCCCACACAACCCTAACTGACTACAAAAAGACCCAGATCCTCTCCGGGAACCTCTGCACCTGTTGCAAAGAAACCCAGAGAGACGACGGGACACAGACCAAATTATGCTCTTGCTGCAAGAGGGCAACTGGTGGCGGTGGTTCCAGAGGACTACCCTCACACACAGCTGACCCGCGAACAGTGTGAAGAGATACAGGAACTAATAACGGACAAGGTGGACGATATTGACGAAGAAAGTGACGATCAGCCACTCTTTAATGGAGCAAGCCTTAGCAGAGGAGGCTGTATCGTCTCATGCCTTGACCACCATACCAAACAATGGCTAACAAAAACGATCCCCAACATCAGGCTGAGAGGGGAGGTGGCGCTCAGAGTCTGCAAGACAGGGGAGCTTACAAAAATGGTAAAGATAGGAGCTTTCTTTCCTGGGAAAGCTCCTACAGAAGAAATACTCTTAAAAAGACTAAGAGTACAGAACAAGGCAGTGACAGACATGAAATCCTGGAGACTGCACTATATGAGGGAAATGGAGAAAGGATTTTTCACCATTTTTAAAATTTCAGAACCCAGCCTGGAGTCCCTCAAAACCAGAGGTATGAAGGTGGGTTGTGGCATGAAATTGATCCTAGTAAGACAGTTAAGAGGAGCCAATGAACAACCACCATCAATGATGCAGAAATGCGAATTGATGGAGACCTCCGAGGAATCAGTCAGACAAATGGAAGGGACCTCGGAGGCAGGCCAAGAAACAACAGAGGTGGCTGATGTTGGACCCAGGGAGGAAGCCAAGGATGAAACCTTGGGCAGACATCAATCACCTAAACAGATAGCAGGAGGCGTAGTTCTCACAGGTGAAACCCATGGAGAGGCGTGGTGAAACCCAAAGATCCGGTTGGAGGTGGAAAGTCGGGTTGGAAGGTGGAACCATGCAACCGTTACCACCCAGGGAACCACCTAGTGGAACACAATAATAACCGGATGAGACTGCTGCAGATCAATCTCCACCACTGCATAGCGGCAAGTGGTGTTCTGCAACAGCATATAACAGGTAAAAACATTGATATAATCTTAATACAAGAGCCATATATACTTAAAGGCGAGCTCAAGGGACTGAAACTACCTGGATACAGCACAGTGTCCACGAAAGACAGCCCCAGAGCTTGCATTATGTATAAAAATGAATTAAAACCGCTGCCACTTTGGCAACTTTGTTCCAGAGATCTAGCAGCGGTAAAATATACCCCAAAATGGGGCAACCCAATCATCATATTGTCGGGATACCTTCCTTTTGAGGAAAAGGACCCAACAATTATGCTAGAACAGATGATGGGAAAAACCAATGGACTTGACATAATTGCTGCCCTGGATAGCAATGCACATCATAAAATCTGGGGAAGCAGCAACATAAATCACAGAGGTGAGCTAATTCTAGAATTTACAATTAATAATGATCTTGATATATTGAATAGTGGTAATAAACCCACATTTCAAAATAAATTAAGATCAGAAATAATAGATATAACAATAGCCACACAAACACTTAGCAGACAAATCACGAATTGACATGTCTCCAACGAGGAGACATGCTCTGACCACAAATACATAAGATTTGATCTACTAGAGAGACAAACTTATAATGTGGAGTATAGGAATCCCAAAAATACGGATTGGGAGATGTACTGCACAAGACTCACAGATGTGATGAGACAATGTCCAGAGGATGCTCACAATGAATGGCAACTGGACTGTCTCAACGCTTCCATTACTAATGCTATGATGGAGTCATACCAACATAGCAACAAACCAAAAAACAAAAAATCAAACAGAAAAGTCCCATGGTGGAACAATGAACTAAAAAAGCAAAGAACGGAAACCAGAAAACTGTCCAATGCTGCAAAAAACACTGGCAGATGGGATTTGTACAAAATCCCTTTAACAAAATATCACAAATCTGTCAGGAAAGCAAAAAGAGATGGCTGGAGGAACTTCTGCTCAGATGTGAGCGATATTCCGGAGGTAAGCAGGGTTAAAAAAATACTAAATAAAACAGATCAGGAAATGCTGGGAACGCTAAAGGTGAATGGGGAATTTACCACAAACGAACTGGAAACCCTAGAAGCCATGGCCAAAGCCCAATTTCCTAACTGCTATATGAACAATAGACTCATCAGCAACTCCACATTTTCAACATCAACGGATGATGGAAAAATGTGGAGAGAGGCAAAGAGCATCGTTACCAGTAGTGCTTTAGAGTGGGCTGTAAAGACAACAAAACCATTCAAGTCAGCTGGTGCAGATGGCATTTTTCCAGCACTAATACAAAAAGGGCTGGACATCATAAGACCTAACCTCTTAAAATTATTAAGAGGTAGCCTGGCACTGGGATACATCCCAATGGAATGGAGAATATCCAAAATACAATACTTACCAAAGCCAGGCAAAGGTACATATGAAGATCCGAAAGCTTTTAGGCCCATATGTCTATCATCGTTCCTTATGAAAATATTGGAGAAAATAATTGATAGACATTTGAGAAAACAGATGTCTATCATCGTTCCTTATGAAAATATTGGAGAAAATAATTGATAGACATTTGAGAAAACAGATATCGGAAGCAAACCCGATACATAAAAGGCAATGTGCATACCAAGCAGGCAAATCCTGCGAGGTAGCACTGCACAACATGGTCTCAAGGATAGAAAAATATATAGACCAAAAAGAAATAACAATAGGCACCTTCGTAGACATTGAAGGAGCTTTTGATAAAACTCCTTACAACGTCATTAAGAACGCATTAAGGAGCAGAAACATAGACAGCATTTCCTCGAGATGGATCGAAAAAATGCTGGAGGAAAGAATCCTACTATCAGAAATGGGACACACCAAACTGTGGATTAAACTGAAAGGAGGATGTCCACAGGGAGGAGTGATCTCACCTCTACTGTGGTGTCTAGTAGTGGACTCAATGCTAGTAAGATTAAATAAAGCAGGCTTTTATGCACAGGGATACACAGATGATATAGCAATACTGATTCAAGGAAAATATCAAAGTGTATTGTCTGACCTATTACAAAACGCCACCAAAATCCTTACAAATTGGTGCAAAGAGAATGGATTAAACATCAATCCACAAAAAATACACATTTGCCTCTTCACTATGAGGAAAAAAGTTGACATCAAATTACCAAAAATAAATGGTTTTCAGTTGACACCAACAAAAGAAGTAAAACATCTGGGAGTCACACTTGACCATAAATTAAACTGATCTAAACACGTAGAAAATACGACCAATAAAGCCCTGAAATGCCTATGGTCCTGCAAGAGGGCAATAGGCAAGAATTGGGGACTTAAACCTAAAATGGTGTACTGGCTGTACCTAACAGCAATTAGACCAATCATATTCTACTCAGCCCTACTTTGGTGGCACAAAGCAGGAGTTGGAAAGAACAAAACGCTGTTAAACAAACTACAAAGGCTAGTTTGTCTGATGACAACAGGTGCAATGAGAACAACTCCAACAGCTGCAATGGAGGTGATGCTTAATCTAACCCCCCTGCAGATAGAGGTGGAGGCCCAAGCATTAAAATCAGCATACAGATTATTAAAACAAAATAACTTCTCCCAAATAAACGTAGAGAGAGGACATTGGGCAATAACCAGGAAAATTGAAGAAGATCTATCCATGCACTCTGACCTTAAGGTACGAGAATTCCTGGACATTAATTATCAAACCATAATCAGGAAAATAGAGCCACATAAACCCTACACGGGGATCAACTGCTATACGGATGGCTCACTGACCAAAACAGAGTCTGGGGCAGGAATCTGGAGAATGGACAAACCCAATGAAGGGACATCAATTCCACTGGGAAAATATGCTACTGTCTTCCAATCAGAAGTAATAGCAATTTGCCAATGTGCCTCAGAACTGCTGACTGAAAAGATATCAAACAAAAAAGTAACTATATTCACTGACAGTCAAGCAGCTATTGGTGCAATCAGTAACCATATAGCTAAATCAAAGGTTGTAAAAACCTGCAACAATACGCTCAATAAATTATCAGAAAACAATAATGTAAGAGTGGAATGGGTACCAGGACATACTGGTATACATGGAAACGAAAAGGCAGATTGCCTAGCAAGGCAAGGATCAGCTAATAAACCCATAACCCCTGAACCAGTACTGGGAATAAGCATAAGTTACGCAAAAAGAAGGATCGGGGAAATATATGGAGCTATCAAAAAACAATATTGGAAGGATAAAAATCATTATCACTCCAAACTCTTCTTAGACGGCTATTCAGTCAAAAGAAGCAATATGCTGCTAAATCTTGACAGGAAGGCACTTAAAAAAATTACAGCGATCTACACAGGACACTGTAAACTAAACAAACACATGTATAAACTAAAGTTGGCAGAAACACCAATATGTAGATACTGTGGCAAAGAAAGTGAAACAGCCTATCATATAATCTGTTGGTGTGACCGATTTGTACGGTTATTAAATCCAACAAGCATACTAAAATTTACCGATGTTTTAGGGATTCCAATTTAAAACACGGGCATAGACAGGAGCACAATAGACCCAAGGAGGTCGCGGTGCATCAAGTCGTGCAAAAAAACAAAAAACAACTGCATTCCCCAAACTGTGGGACAATTACAATGCCACACAAACTATGAAAACACAAATAATTAAACAGGGTACAAAAAGTATCACTTTGTAACTACACAGTAACACCAAAATAACAAACTTGAGTTTCAGAACATGACTAACACTTTAGTCTGAAGAAGAACTGTCTAGAAGGTTCGTTCCGTTTTAATCCCAAGTATCTTGCAGTCTTCCTGAAATAATGTGCTTTTGAAGTTCCTTCCCTGGTCTGAATGTAGTTCAAGTGGTACTCCACAACGGGTTATGAACTCCTTAACCAGAATATCAGCCAAGATAGCAGCATCTTGGTTGGGGACAGCATATGCTTTCATCCACTTAGAAAATCAGTCCACAATTACAAAGACTTACTTACTTATTTCCAGCATCACTTTCTCGGAATAGTACTATTATGTCTATGGCTACCCTCTTGAAGGGACTTCCCGCAATGTACTGTAGCATCCACATGAGGCATTTGCGAGCTTGTCCATTGCTTGCAGAGCAGGTGTTATATTTACGGAACCAATCCTTAACATTGTCAAAGCAGGTCACCTAGTATAATCTGTCATGTACTTTCTAGAGTGTTTTTGACACACCCAGGTGTGTCCTCCTGACACATCATCATTAAGCTGACGAAGTACGTCCGGCATGCAGGCTCTAGGTATCAGAAGTTGCTTCCTAGATAGGCTTCTGTCAACGTTCTCAATAACTCTCTTGAGCAAGCTGTCTTCCATTACAAGGGAGTTCCATTGTGCCCAGTATGCCTTCAAAATAGGTGAGAATAGTGCTATCTCCGGCCAGGTCGGGCGGCAATTGGCCAGTTACCAATCCCATATCTTTTTCAACTCAGGATGATTTTCTTGACGATCCCGGATTGTGCCAAGGGTCCATTCTTCGCTAATTACTCCAACATGGCAGAAGTTGGCCTCCTTTTGTTTGATTCGGCTATAGTAGGAGCAATTAGACGGACATGGTCTTCTATACAGGACATCTGCATTGCGATGCCTTACTCCCAGTTTGTGTTCAATTACAAAGTCATATTCCTAAAGCTTTTGTAGCCATCTGGCAACTTGGCATTTAGGGTTCCTGAGGTTTAGCAGCCAATTCAAGCCAGCATGGTCAGTCCGCAACAAAAACATCTTACCATACAAGAATTTGTAGAAATGCTCTAGGGACTAATCAACCACTGGAGTTCCCACCTGGTTACGCATTAATTACGCTTTGGCTTTTACAGCATCTTGCTGAAATAACCGATAACCCATTCCTGGCCTTCCTGCAATTGTGATAAAACCCTACCAATGCCTTCTTCGCTAGCGTGTTTCGAGGAATTTGAATTTGCCTCCTACAACTGAGTTGCCCAATATTGGGGCAGAGGTCAACCTTTCCTTCAAGGCGTCGAAGGCTTCTTGACACTTATTATTCCAGCTGAAAGGTATACCTTCTTCAGTCAATCAATTCAGAGGCTTCGCAATGCCCCTAAACTTCCTTTCATAACAGCAGTAGGTCATAGTTGGACTACGTGAAGTTTCGCTGGGTCGACCGCTACACCTTCTCAAATGACGATATGTCCTAAATAGGTGACCTTTGTCTGGAAAAGATGATACTTTTTGGCATTGAGCGTCAAATTAGGCACTTCTAATCTCTTGAAGGCCTCTTCAAGCTTGGACAGGTGTTCCTCAAAAGTCGGGCCAACCACTATGACGTCATTGAGATATACGAGTCAAATTTTTCAGGATAAGCTTCTTAGAATGTTATCCATCAGGTATTCAAAGGTTGCTGGAGTGTTGCAGAGGCCAAAAAGTAAAACCGTGAACTGTCATAGTCCTGACCTAGTGGTAAGCGCAATCTTTTCGGCAAGGTCCATTTCTACTTCCACTTGCCAGTATCCACTACAGAGTTGAAAACAATCTGGATGCTGCAAGAGCGTTCTTCTTGGTTCTTGGCTATGGCAGCTGTCCTTCTTCGTCACATCGTTAAGCTTCCTGTAATCTACGCATAAGCGTAGGGGGCTTTCCCTCCTTCTTCTTTATGAGCACTACCGGAGAGGCCATGGACTACTCGATGGCTCCACCACTCAGTCTCTTACCATCTCTTGAAGAGCATTCTCACTCAGCCTCTTCCTTCTTGACTTGGGAAAGGCACTGAACAGCTTGACGAATAGGGCGTGCATCGCCAGTATCGATTCTATGACGCACCACTCTTGTTCTACCTGGCTTACCGGATTCCAAGCCAAAGACAGGGTGATAGCAATTCACAAGGTCCCTCACTTCCTCCTTTTCCTTCCTTCCTTATGAGATTCTCGGTTGTTTGCGCCTTCCTCGCAGAAGCCTGAAGTATCATGGAGGTCACAGGCTCTAACCATCCCACCTTGATGCCCTTCTTAATAGTAACTGGGTATTCATTATTATTGCAAGTAGGAATGGGACTTTCTTGGAAGGTAAAACAAGCGTCTTGCCCACAAGGACGCCTTTACCAACCTCCTGGTCACGATTTCTAGGCTCCAGTAAGGTGAGGTGAGGTGATTCTGCTGATCCGTGTGGGTTGAAGTGTGACAAGCGGCTATGATGGTCTCACACCTCACATGAAGTTTCACGTCTTTACCTAAGATGACATCTAAACTGGCCAATTCTCGACTATTCATGAACAGTTCCTCCCCACTGACATAGATGACTTGTCGTTTTAGGTCTAGTTGGAAACCGCGTGAGTTCATTATGTCCATGCCAAGAATCACATTTTCTTTTATGTGTGCGAGACACAGTTTGAACCCAACTGTATCTTAACTTCGGCTTCCCCGAATACTTTGGCTGCATCTCCTGTAGCGATCCTCAGTTGCTATCTGGAAGGCAACACCCTCTTCTCGCCAATGATCTTCGGACAGATGATAGTCTTCGTAGCACCGGTATCTAACAACATGGCGTATGTCGTATCGTTGACGATGCTGTCAACATAAAAATTACTGGTGCTGTGCCCCAAAGAGGCTACCACCACAAGGGAAGGGTCTTGAAGACGTCGTCAGGTCAATGCCGCCCTCCAAGAGTTGCATTATTGGGAAGAGGTGTTGCATTAGAAGCAGTCCACTTCTTGCAGCCACTTCTGACATGCCCGAGCTCCCCAAAGCTCCAAAACCGTACCAGACTTCTTTTCCAAGACTCCAAAGTCTTCGCAACTTTTAGAACTGCGTCCTCAAAGTTTTCCCTTCATCTCTTTTGGTATCAATCATACGTGCATGACCATGAGAAGTCTCTTTGGCTGCTTCCTCTTCCAATGCTGTGGACAGGGCTTCCAGCAGCTCAAATAATTAAACTAGTTACAAGAAGTATCACTTTGTAATTACACAGTAAAACCAAAATAACCATATGACTTGAGCTTCAGAACAAGACTAACACTGCTGTCCATCGCTCCTTATATTTAGTCTGAAGAATTGTATGGAAGGTTCTAGGCCAGCATCGATGGTCCTTAAACATCATAGTCACAAACATGTAATAGACCAGTTTGTTCCAACAACAAGTCTAGAACTATTTTAAATCAAATGTTTTGGGTATTGTTTCACATTACAATATTTTTATAACCGTATTTTTCCCCTGAATTTATCTGGAACACCCTGTATATATACAGAAGACCGACCTAGTTACCTACCTACCTTCATTAACCTAAAAAAAGAGAAATTTAAAATAATAATTTTTGTAGATAATAATAGGAATTAAAATAATCAAATAGCAAAAACTGCATTGCTCAGGTGTAGTTTTCTGTGCCACATCCACGAGTGTCATATTGGCTTGCGCTGCTCAGCTTCCCAATGTGCGCGGTTCCTTTCTAATTAATGTTTCACAAAAACTGTTCTGCTCTGCGTCTCAATGTGCACTCGGTCTTAAGATTGAACTGTTACAGTTCCCAACAAGATGTATGAACTAATCAAAATTTCTGTGGAACACAGATGCCTATTACCACCAGATAAAAATGTGAATATGAAGAGATTACATTTGTAGTCATACCAAATAATTTATGCAGTTAGAAATGTCTAATTTCAAATAATCAAAATGGGCTGGATAAATATGTTATTGAGCTTTTGAAAAAAGAAAAATTGGTACCTTTGTCTTTCTTTGGTGCAAAAAAAAAATTCTACTAATTCCAAAGAAATTCACTTTTTTTCCAATTGATCTTTTTTCCCCGGTAGTCTATAACTTCAAAATTACTGGCTCAAATATTTTAATTAAACTGCAATCCTCTAATATCATGTTGGAATTTAACAACTAAAATGATTTCCTAAAGAATTGAATATGGCTGATTTAGCAGCATGGATTGCCACCAAAAAAATTTTTTGGGTGTCAATGTCTTAGTGTTATTGATTGTTATATCGATCTGTGAAATTTCATTATTTTCTTTTAAATTAAAAAAAAATTTAAATGCACCTATATAAAAGGCCTGCCAGAAAATATTAATAGATCCTTTATTGATTATGATGTAGATAACTTTAAAATGGCGTTTAAGTCATCAAATAAAATAAAAAAAATGCACAACATGAAAGATAAAATACCCAAAGATTTGATGACTGGGGTAGTACATAAGATCGATTGCCGGCATTGCCTAGGTTTGTACTATGGGGAAGCTAGGCAATATTTAAAAAACAGGATGTCACAATATATAAGCAACACTAATAATTTACAAAATAATAGTGAAAAAACTGCCCTAGCCAAGCATTGCTTTACAACTAAACATAAATTTGATTTTGACGAGGTCTCTATTGTGCATAAAGAAAGTAATAACCAAAAAAGACTATTGATGGAGGCGATACATATTACCCAAAATATTAACAAAGCGGTAAATTTTAAAACAGATACCAAAAATCTAGGAAAATGTTATACAGAAATATTAAACAAAATACAATAGTATATAACAAAAAATGTAAAACACAAGTTTTATATGTTTTTTTTTTTTTTTTTTTTTTTAATAATTCTGTCAGAATATTTTGAAAAATAGAAACACAAGTAGGGAAACTTTATTAAATTGATAGTTACATATTCCTAGTTTATTTACAATAAGGGAGGTATTAAGAAATAAGGGTTAACATGGGATTTGAGTGGCCAACATTCACACAATTTAAGTCTTTCATCTTCTCATATATGACGACACCAGTTAATGGTTTATATGTATTAAATATATAAAATTTAAAAAAAGAAGTTTTATTTTGGGTTGATGAAGGCATTGTTTAAAAAAACTGGATTAATTGAATCTTTCTTCAGATTGAGGTATTTTAATTTATTGTATTTTAATGTAATTATTTATTATGTGAACCTAATAATAATTTTTTTTTTAAATTACATTTTAAAAAAAATACATTCTTAAGCAATTTGGCTAGTAAATGGTTAAATTATTGAATAGCGCTTCCTTCTTTAAAAAAAAGATTTTTACAATTTTAATATTGTTATTCATTATATTTGAACTTTTGTTATTTAATAATGTTTAATTGATTAAACTAATTTTAGGCTTGAAAATGGCGACATAGCCGAAACGTTGTAGATGAAGCAATAGATGTTATTTGTGAGATTGTCCTGGTGATTCCTCCAATACTATTAACAGCAACTATACCCATAATAGTAATTTACATAATTTGATTTCAAAATTATTTATACATTTTTAATCCATAATTTTACCCGTTAACCTTTATTTGTGAATAAGATGATTTTTGCCCTATCTGGTTCATGTAAAGTTTTTCAGGAAGCATTTGATTATCAAGTTATCGTATCATATGTTGAACAATTTTATTAATATTTTGTTTAATATTTTTTCTTTTATCATTTTGAAAATTTAACATTTTATATCATGAAATTTAAAAAATCTGATGCAATGAGCACAACACACAACTTTAGTTGAGCCCACGCATCCGCAGTACGCATAATGGAAGCCCATTGTTTTTTATAATTAAAGACGTTCTGTTCATAGGCAAGTATTTTCAATGTGTTTTGAAACATACATATATAATGGAAATTATTAGTTTCCATGGTAACTAAATTAAGTTTTCAACAACCAAATGAAGAATTGTAAAATCAGACGAGATGGAGTATTATGCTTGCCGAATTATCAAAAGTACAAACCAAAATAAGTAAATGAATGTAGAAAAATGTGTGAATTTGAGGAATGGTGTTTACATATTTATCAAAACATCAGTTTCTAATCTATGTAAGTTGGTAAGTGGAAGTTGTGTATTGCGCTTATCGCACCAGATTTTTTACCTTTTGCAGTCTATCTAAACATTGTTTGGATAAAACTAATGCAAATATATTATCTCCAACTACTTACCATTAAAAATTATCTTTAAGTTTTATAAAAATTTTGTATATTTTAATTTCTAGGTATTGTAAGAATGTTTGTGTTTATTTTTTATTATTCTTCTATTATTTTGTATTATTCTTTTTAAATTTTTATATTTTGCAGACCATCTAAACATTGATTATATAAAACTAATGTACACATATTGATTATTTTTATCTACTAACTATTAAAAAATTATCCATCAGTTTTATAAGACCTTTCAAAAATTTGTATATTTCGATTTCTAGTTATTGTAACAATTTTGGATTTTTATTTTTTGTTTACCTTTTCAATTGTACACTTCCAATTTTAATAACATAATTGATTTTCTTAAGTACATTAATATGTATAAGATGCCTTTCTGCATGGAATGCGTACATCTCTATGAATGAACTCCTTTTGTATAGGGTTACTATACAAGAACAAAAACAAATCGCTTATGGAGTTTTAATATTAAGAGATATAAATCTTTGATTCTTACCACCCAAAAGAGCAGTAGATAAGACTGGATAACTAGTTTGTAATAAAAGTTATATTACATTCATTCGTTATTCAAATTTACTCAGATGATTATAAAAGGTACATTTCTGTTAAAAAGATTAATTCAAAATTTTTCATGATTGCAACACTTTCCCTAATTATTAATTTTTGTATATAGTTAGTGGAAGTAAAATCTAATATATTAATATCCCGTGGAGTATAATAATTTATTCTTCTTAATAATGAAATCTGTACATTATTTTATGCAATGGCAAACTCCTAGAATTAACGAGATTAATTAAGTATATATTAATACCAAATCAGGAAAAATGGTAAAATACACCTGGAGATTCTAAATTGGAAGTTGAAAATCATTATTTTATCTGATAGCAAAGACAATAATAGGTAAAAAGGAAGTTAGTTGAGAAACTAAACATCAGATATTTAAATCCCATGATTCTCTTAGTGCACCTGATTGAAAGCTGGACAATTCTTGACAAGCAAGTCAGCGAAATCACATTAGCTGAAAAAAGATTCCACAAAATAATCTACTGTAAGATTATGGACTATTGTATCATAAACAAAGGAATTAGTGAGTATTTGGGAGTACAAATTGTACAAGATTTCCTAAAAGATTGTACATATTTATAATATAAATGAGGCTGTATTAATGATCTTGTAAATACCTAAATAAAATCTTGAGTTTAGCCTATCTTTAACTAAGTTTCAAGTATGTTATTGAAAGTTATCCCGTTGCAATGAACAAGTTTTTTGCATTTTTTTTTTTAATTATATAAAAGGAAATGGGGTTATAGATATTTCTGTAAATGGTCACACTAATATCTCATTTATTTCTGCAAGAGGAGCAACCCAGTAGCTGGGAAAAAATTTCTCAAACCACAATTTTTCTATCACCATGCTTGATCAATGGACATCAGTACCATGGATCGTTTCTTTTGCAAATCAGTTGCCTAAAAAATATATCATCATTCCAAATTAAAAAGTCAATCCATCAAAGAAGGGCTAATTTTTCATATTGCTCTAAGGCCAGCCTCGGTGATCACAGAAAATATTAGTTGGACAGCCTTATTATTTTTTTTTTTTTATAAAAATGGTTTTTTGCTCCTAGTCCTTCAAATAGTAAGAAACTTCTCTTAGATACTGTACTTTAGGATCATGTCTGATGAATTTCCTTGTAGAATTTAAAGTCGATATATATTCGATTTATTATAATTAATAATCCAGAATAGATACGTTAACTCTCTCCAATGCCAGTTGAAACCTTACGAAAGTCGAAACAGATTCCCTCCTTATAATTCAGTCAAATCTATGGAAGGGGATTATGCCTGGATAGGCAAAATTTAAGACTCCCACTATAGCATCGTCCGATTAGCCTTAGTAGCATAAATGTATGTTAAACACACAAATATATGGGAGGGCTTATCTAAACTTGTATTATGTCTGATTTTTAAAACTGAACAAAAGTAATTTCAAGATAAAAAGTAATCCGTATTTATAATAAACAAGCAACAGACCTTGTACAGCTAGTGTCCGGAAACTTTTGAACACAAGGAATATTTTGAACTATAAATGTTTTCCTATCTCATTCAGTCAAAAATAATATAGTTATTAATTATGTAGTAGTTTCATTCTTTCAACTTAGTGAAAGAAAGGCTAAATTCCAAAAATATATCTTTTAAGAATTTTTACAGGGTTTCCTACAATTTGATCTCAAAAAAGCTTTAATTACATTTTATATTTTCTTAAAATTGTTAACAGTACAAGTATTGTTATTAAAATTTTAGTGATTTCATGACACAATTTCTCATTTTAAGAAAATCTGAAAATTATTTTTCACACATCTATACTTCAAATATGACCCATTTAAAAAAAAAAATTCCCCATTTTCAAGGTTAAGGGTAATTCATAATGATCATGTAGAGCTAGTGTCCAAAAACAGTTCAATGCAATAATTTTTTCCAACTTTAAATATTTTTTTCCTCATAACTGATTCAATAAAAACTAATATATTCATTTTTCATTATTTAATTTATTCTGGATTATTAATTATAATAAATCGAATATATATCGACTTTAAATTCTACATACTATATACTATATAATATCTATAGACCGCAATATAACCAACTGTTTATCATTCAGACTGAACTAGGAATACCAAAGAAGTTAGTAAATTTAATTAGGAAGTGCATGACCAAAACTTTTAATAATGTTATAGTCGGTAATAATTTTTCTGAAAGGTTTGATGTTTGCTCTGGTTTGAAACAAGGGGATTCACTATCTCCTTTTTATTTAATTTAGCTGTAAAAATGTCATTAGGGAGGTGATATGTTACATAATGTGTTGAGAACAATGTACTTAATCAACATAAAAAAATATCATGTGTTAAAATAGTTAAAAATAGTTCAGTTGAAAATTATATTTTGTACAATAAAGAGATAAAATCATTGTATTGATTAGTTCTTTCATTTCTCACCCAAAATAAAATAGTGGCGACCATGACAGGACTCTTGTGTGAGCATTGAACTTTCTTTTTTGGTATCCTATAGTTCAGTCAGACATAAGAATTGGTGAGATTAGAAGCAGAGATTAAGTCCAGAGCAGCGATTCGTCTAGAGTTCACTAAATTATATAAACGTATTAAAGACTTTATTATTAATAAAGCTGATCTCGATGACATAGAGGTATAAGCGAAGCTACTGGACACGAGGTTTGAAATTTTGGGTTCTAAAGACTTAATAATTTATGATTTATGCACCATCATCATTATGATAAGCATGCACCAAAGAGGAACTCGATATTGAACTGGAACGGGTAGACGAGTACATAACAACTTATTACAAGACTAAAAATGCTATGAACAAACTGTTCAAGGTAATCAACGGAGAAGGTGGTAATGGTTCCCAAACTGACAGTGATTCTGCTAAAGTGATTACTGATCCTCTAAAATCGCTTCATATTCAGTTCAAAAATTTGAGCATCACGTATTTACTCTCTTAAGTAAAATTGATCTTTTTATTAATAAATAAAAGTTTTTATTTTCATGATACGGTCAATAAAATTTTGGCTGTCACATATATATACATCAAATACCAAGTTTGATCAAAATCGTTAAAGCCGTTTTTGAGTAAATAAAAAAAACACGTGAAAATGGAACAAAATTTATTATGTAAACAAGTTTTTAGGAAGAGACTATTGTATTATAGATATAGAATGCAAGGCCTCAAAGTCTCGTATAATTTCAATAATTCACTTAATCATGCAGATTACGTGCCGAATTTTCGCCTATTCAGGCATCTTCAGGGCTACAACAGTTTCACATGCAAGCTAGAAACAGACAGTCTGTTTCTAGCTTGCATGTGAAACTGTTGTAGCCCTGAAGATGCCTGAATAGGCGAAAATTCGGCACGTAATCTGCATGATTAAGTGAATTATTGAAATTATACGAGACTTTGAGGCCTTGCATTCTATATCAAAAATTTATTAAGTAAAGTGCCCCCTCTAATTGATCAATTTCGATGACATTTTGACTACCACATCGCAGGCATATACATACAACCAATACCGAGTTTGATGAAAATCGTTAAAGCCGTTTTTGAGTAAATAAAAAAAACACGTGAAAATGGGACATTTATTAAGTAAAGTGTCCCCTCCAATTGATCAATTTTGATGAAATTTTGACTGTCACATCGCGGGCATATACATACACCAAATACCGAGTTTGCTCAAAATTGTTAAAGTCGTTTTTGAGTAAATAAAAAAAAAACACGTGATAATGAGACAACATTTATTAAGTAAAGTGCCCCCTCCGTTTAACCAATTTTGATGAAATTTTGACTGCCGCATCGCGGGCATATACATACACCAAATACCGAGTTTAATCAAAATCGTTAGAGCCGTTTTTGAGTAAATCGAGAAAAACGTAAAAAATAGACAAAATTCTTTAAATAAAGTACCCCCTACGTTTGACCAATTTTGATGAAATTTTTGCTGTCATATCGTGGTCATATACATACACCCAATACCAAATTTCAGTATTGTATGACCTATAGTTTTTGAGGTAGTCTGTACACACACACGCACGCACGCACGCACGCACGCACGCACGCACGCACGCACGCACGCACGCACACACACACACACACACACACACACACACACACACACAGACCATTTCGCAGGACTTGGTTATTTGGACTCAGGGGACCCCAAAACGTGTATTTCCGTTTAAAACCGGAAGTCGAAATTTTTCACGATCACAATACTTTCCTTACTATATAATATATAGTAAGGAAAGTATTATTTCATTCATATGTTCATGTGTTTCATATGAAATATTATTTCATATATAGGTAAGTGATAGTAAAAATTAGAATTTACACAATTATAATTCTTCCGACTTATAGTCACATTTATGGATGGGAAATATTTTGCTGCTTAAAGTAAGGGATGAACAATGCCTTAAAGTTTTTGAAAATAAAGTACTGTGTAAAATTATTTGGGCCGAAGAAGGATGATTCAACAGGAGAATTTAGACCGCTACAGAATGTGAAATTTCATGAACTGTACCCGGTAAAGGTAATCGAAGTTATAGCCATGCATCCTGTGAGTCTTAGTTGAGTACAAATACCTAAAAGATTGATAAATGTTTTGCCGACAGGAAAACATCCAAGGGCGAAGGTAGGAGGATTCGGTGAGGGTAGATTTTGTGGAGTTGGGATTGGATGGGGGGAGGTGGATGGAGGCGTGTAGGGTTAGTACACTATATTGGTGGTGTCGGCTTCAGGCCTTCACGTTCCTTAAGCCATTATTCTTATTATTCAATAAGTCCCATGAAGGATTTTATAAAAATCTCGGATGAACTATATATATTTCGGACAAACTATCCTCAGTTGGCTATCATTGGTCAAACATTATATAATTAGGAATAACCTAAATTGTCATATTATATCTGGAATCGTGGCTACAATTCCTTTTTCTTCAATCAAGAATTGAAGCCACCAGGAGCCAGGATTCTAGATACAATATGACGATTTGGGTTATTAGTAACTATATGTTTGATGAAAAAATTTAATGTGACCAATGATTGTCAGACTGAGGATGGTTCATTCGAAATATATGCTTTTTATAAAATCCTTTGTGGGACTTATTGTTCACCTTTAAACTAAAATAACTGAGAAGTCCCAAAACTCTAACATTTACATTTGCCAGCTTTTAAAATTTTAGCGATTTCATTACAATTACAAGATTTCCATTTTTATAGATTAGACTTAGATAATTAGATTTAACAAAAAAAAAAAAACCTATCATCTTGGCTTAATTTAAGTAAAACATAAATATTTAAGCATTCCTAATAGAGTATGATCATTTTAAACTAAAAAAAAATTATCAGACAAATGAGGACAAACTCCTGAGCATTACTAAATATTTATGTATTAGTCTTATTATAAAATAATTCTTAAATGAATAAATATCCCTTTATTAAGAATCTAAAAAAACATAAATTTAAACAAAACCATAGATTTTGCAATGATTAAAAGAAGCCAAAATTAACAGTTCTTATTCTTACATCCATATCATTCAGGAATTCTCGCAATTCCCTTCTCTTCTCTTCTTTTCTTTTTTTCTCTTTTCTTTCCTTTCTATTATTCCAATCTTTTTTTTCACGATCTTTCTCCTTATCAGGATCTTCACCAATCCAACCTCGACAATTTCTTGAATCACAATAGCATTTCTGTGCTTCTTTGCTGTAAAAAAATTAGTTGAATCAAATAATATAATAATTTGAGGCAAATTACAAAAGACCTATTATATTAATAAAAGTGTTATAATATCAGATGTCAGAACAGGAAGTAGCATAATAAAGCTGTAGATGTAAAAGTTCTTACATACTAATAAATAAGCTAGAAATAACTTGTTGACCAGGCTTGGGATAGAAGCAACAGCAACAATGCTAAGTGAATAGCATATCAATGATTTGATGAAGAACAATTATGAACGATGAAGATTCTAGAGACAATCCAATCATTTTAGAGACTATTATGGAAAATAGATAGTAAAAGTGGAATAAAGAAAAAAGATACATCAGAAAAAAAAATTATATTAAAAATGTATATACAGTGAAAGTCGTTTTAACAAGAAAGAGAGGAGACTAAAATATTTTTCAATGTTAAAAGATATTAAAAAAGAAGTATATTTGCTCAACAAAAATACTTATATTGGATAACATTTTGTCTATATAGATATGTATGTATGCAAGCATTTAATAAAACTCAATCAAAAAATTCACCATCTCCCTTTCAAGAAAACTTCCTTTGTGCACAACTCAAAAATTATTGAATTTCGATCGATTATGTAACTGTGAAAAAAAAGAGAGAAAAAAAAGAGGAAATCAGGTTATCAGTTACTAAGGTACAGCCTTTTGTTATTTTCTTCATGTTTTGTTTCAGTTTAAATAAAAATAATAAAAAAATCTCTTCTTTATACCATGGTTCGTTTACTTAGTCTCATATTAGGGCTATTAAGTCATTGATCACTACGGTATGTAAATAATTCGCATAGGCATACTAATAATATATATAAAGAGAGCAATACCCATATCTCTGAAGCTGATAATCAAATGTTATTTCTTCGCCCTTAGCTATTGGTCTTTTGCTAAAAAACCCAATCCTTAATTCACCATTAACAGTCCACTGAAAAAAACAAAAAAAAAGTGTAAATCAATAAAATGAAATTAAGTTTTACATTCAATAACTAATTTTTGACATAATGGCAAATCTTAGGAATTCTGTGATGTTTCACTTGAAGAACAAATATTTTTTTTATTAAAATAATAGCTTCAATTAATTTTTTTTTGCTATTAATGAACTGTACCATTAAAAGTATAATATGATTCAATGAAATAGGGTTTTTAATCCATGTGAATACTGTTTCATTGAATTATATAAAAAAAAACCACAGAATGAAAATTTATGATAGAACTGAGAGTTAAAAAAAGAACCATTTTATTTAAACAGGTAGTCAAATATTAAAATTTTCCATTCAAGTCACATTTTAGATATCAAGAAAAGATTTCAGTACCATATTCCTCTGTAGTAAAATCCACACGACCTACTTAATGCTGCAAGACATTTTGCAGAAAAAATTATTTTTTGGATGTGACAAACCAGAAATTCCTTCTGAGTTTATGATAAATCAAGTATTTTTATTTCCTAGGTAATAATTTACTATCCTAACCAAGAAATACGTTTCACTGATTTTTCATAAATTATATAAAAACCAATATCTTTAGTACACAATGTTATGTGGGTTTGGTGATGGAGTGAGGTTTACCTGCTTGCGCCAAACAATCAAGCTTACTAAGTATGAAACTTTTAGTTTGTTTTCATCAACTTTTTTGGCATAAGTTTTGTAATCTAAGGTGATCCTCAGGTGTGAACACTGAAATGGTCTGTATAAGAACATTGTCAGTGTATAGTATAAGTCCTCTTCTGTGGTGAGTGAATGTACTGTATAATGGAATCTAAAACGGATTAACCAAGTAATTTAGTAACAGAACCTAGTTGCTTATAAAAGAATAAGAATTAATGGTTTAACAGTTTTGCTTAACTTTGGTACATAATATTGTTATATTCCAAAACAAATAATAGGGGGATTCGTAAATATAAGTTTATTGAGAGATGAGAATATTACGACTGATCATATATTATAGTTATATGTCATATTGTTCAAATTGTGATTTCTATTAACTTTAAGTGCTCGAAAAAAAGAATGGGACAGGAGCTTGCGTTAGAGCTAAAAATGCTTTCTAATATAGAAAAAATAACAGTAACATCTATTGTAAATGCAAATATTTGAGGCTGGAAGGTTTGACCAATGGGTCAAACCTTACACATTGAACATTAAAAAGACGTCCATTGTGTAGAATTTTGAAGTTTGAATTATCTGAAGTTTGAATAATTTCTTGAGTTCAATAGTTTCAGGCCCCTGTACAAGGTCTATTGCTTATTTATTACTATCGATTACCTTATGTTCAGTTTAAAAAAATAATTAAAAAAAATAATCTAAAAAATGGAAATCTTGTAATGAAATGGCTAAAATTTTAAAAACTGGTAAATGTGAGAGTGGTTAGAGAGAACACTTAAACCCTCTAATAGACTAGACAGAATCATACAGAGGAAATCTGTTAGTGACATCCATACGACTTCTATGGGCATTGCAGGTAGTTAAGACCCGAAAATGTCCCATGACCAATGACCTTAGATTATTTTGATATTCTGCTCTATAAGTTTAATAAATCTTTTAAGGTATTAAATCCATCAATTAATTGATTTCTTTTGGAAAACAAGCAACCTTGTTCTCATATTTCTGAACATTTACATTTCTCAGGTTACTTTTGTGAGCTGACAAATTTTAATAAATGAACCAACATGATAACACGCCTACAAAGAGAAAAAAGTCCTTGTCGCATTAAAAATAGACCTTGAAAAAGCATATGACCAAGTAAAAATACAAATTCTTTTAGCTACACTAAAAATTCTAAAAATCCCTGTAAAACTCACCCAATGGATTATAAATGATTTATCTTATCGGAAATACTACTTAGATAGCTGGGAAGGTCAAATACTTTTCAATACATACAATGGACTTCCGCAGGGAGATACCCTAAGTCCAACCCATTTTAATGTGTATACGGAATATATCACATATTGCGGAATTGATAAATGTAAAATTATTCAATTTGCAGATGATTTCTTGATTTACACCGTTGTAAAATCTGCAGAGGAAGGTAAAGAAATAATAGGCAAAGCTCTGGACACCATATCAAAAAAGTTTTCAGATATTAACCTCAAAGTTAACCCCAACAAATGTAGTAGAACTCCTTTTACAAGAAAAAGAAATATTAATATAACAGATTTTGAGATTTCAAACGAAAGACAACAAATTAAATGTGAAGAACATTTAAAATTTTTAGGTGTAACATTAGATGGTAAATTGAACTTCAAACATCATCTAAAAAATATCTATATCAAATCTCTTCACAATCTAAACATTATAAAATCCTTAGCCGGTGTTTCTTGGGGGTCCCACCCATACAACATGATTGCGCTATACAAATCTATTGTAAGATCAATATTCGACTATCGTTGCATCATATACAAGGAAACAAACTCTCCTCTCATTCATAAACTGAATACTGTTCAGAACTTAGCTATTAGGATATGTCTGGGTGCCTTAAAAACGTCTCCCTTAATTGCAATACAAGCCTCTTTTAATTTTAATAATTGATTTTACAAGAAAGAAAAATATATCCTCAAAGTATGCTCTGACGTTAAACACCCTGTTGGTAAAGAAATTAGAACTGGTGATGTTTTCTGCCCCCAACTGACTGAAATCATCAACGAGCTACAACATCTTCTCAAATCATCACACATTTCCGATGCTCCTCTAGAATACACTATCCCTATTCCTAAATTGTTACTAAAAATCCACAGTAGCTCCCATCTATCTGGCAAAGTTGAAAAGAAAAGTTTTTACCCTCCAACCTCTTTGAAACAACTAGCACTCAGCACAATAACAGAACGATACCCAGATCACATACAAGATCACATACCCGAACCTCCATAGCTGTATTTGATCCTTAAAAGAACCATAAATTCTCTTTATCAGTGCCAGCCAAATTCAACATATTCATGGATGAACTTTTTGCCATTCTAAATGCCATAACATATGCTGAAAAACCATATTTCATGAACAAAATAGTTGTTTTAACAGATTCAGCAGCTTAGTGTCAACACCTAGAATTTTTCCACCTAAACAAATCTCAAACATATATTTCCTATAAAATTATTTGTACATTACAAAATGCCAATAACCAATTCTATTTCCACTGGGTTCCGGGTCACGTGGGCCTATCGGGAAATGAGCAGGCAGACAAAGCAGCTAATCGAAGTCAGACTCACCGAGATAATGCCAAGATCCCATTATTTGACATTACCTGAGTAGTGAGAGGAACAATAATAAAAGACTGGCAGCAATTTTACGATTGGCAATGTTTCTCGAAAGGTAAGGACCACTACGACGTGCACCAGAAGATAACTCTGATTCCATGGTTTTCGACTCTTAAATATCATGTCAACCATCCAAATTTAGTTAAGCTGACGAGATTAAGAATAAATCATGGAAGAATTAATAAATTCTTAAAGTTAATGGGTCTAGTTAAGAGTGGTGATTGCCCAACATACCTATGCCCTGAAGATCCAAGACATATTGTGTTCCAATGTAAAAGGTTTGAAAAACAGAGGATAATTAGTCTGGGATCGCGGATCATAGATGATGGTGAGGAAATGCTGCGATCAATAAATAAAGACACAGCCCATAAATTGTGTAACTTTCTGAACAAAATAAACTTCCCGATATAAAGATGTGTGGTCATTAAGCCATCACCCATTTTTTTCATTTTTATTATTATCTAAAAAAAAAACTGCTATCATAATTATTCAGTAATACTTTTGTTATAGGCCATTTTAATTAGGTTTTTAAAGTCTAAAGGAACAGTTTGGCGAAATAGGATTTGTTGGTGCAAAAAAAACAAACAAATCAGGATCAGGACAGAGACATAACTTCATGAGAAAATATATGTCCAAGGAATTTTAATAATCACCTCTAAACATACATTTTTCTTGGTCAACTTGAGACCCACCTTTCTAGTTGTTTTAAGAACCTCTAACAGGATCCCACAGCTGCCTCACTATGCTTTATTTCTTTGATGAACCAAAATAATATGAGACAAAAAGACTTGTTAACACAACCATTATAACAATAAAGTGACATCATACAACACTATTGTGAAGCACAGTGGTGAGAAAATTATACTTTGGGCAAGGGCGTTCCAGGGGTGGTGGGGGGGGGGGGGGGGGGTCACAGGGGTCATGACCCCCCAAATATTTTGACTGTTGAAGTTTTTTTTATTTTTAAGTGAATAATGCAATTAGGTAGTTAGTATGGCGCAAACATACCACTTTCAATTGTTTAGATAGATTTTTTTTTTTTTTTTTTGTCCACCCCTTCCTCGCCGTTTAGGCTATACGGGGTTTCCCGGGCCAGGGGAGAGGGTGGGGGATTAATGCCAAGTATTATCAAATTTCCCCTGGCTCCGGGTTTTGAACTTGCTATCTTCTGGTTCTCAAATCATCTGTCCGGTTTTCAGTGGCAACGCGTATTTTCTAACGCGTTTAGCCACTCGGCCATCCCGCCACCCACGACTAGATTGTTTAGATAGATGATCTCATTAAAAAATGGTGCTGTCAGCCAAGTCATTATTAAAACATTCTATTAAAATTATAAAAATTTTATTAGTATTAAGCCGTCAACATTGTATCGTTTTGAAATAAGGGTCCAATATACAAAGCGTTAATTTTGAAAAAAAGTAATAATTTAAAAAAACGATAGGAATATTCCATTGTGAAAATTATTTTATTTTTTTATCTTTTCGGAATTTTAAAATTGTAAACTACTGTGATGATGATACTGGCTTAGAATTCGAAAATATTACCGATTTTAAAATTCAATACTGGGGGGGGGGACATCTTTCTAACTTTACGTTTTCTTCGAGAAGAGTGTTTAAGGTAACGGGGGAACAAATTTTGACAATAGTTACAATTTTAAAATTTGGTTGGGGAGGGAGTTACTAAGATTTTTTTTTATAACTTCCGATTAATTTGTTATGAATTTTTTTAATAAAAGGCATTTTAATCTTCGATTTTGTAACTTTCGAATAAACTGGTAAAAAGTCAATTATTAATCCACCTCCCACATAAAAAACCCATTTATTGTAAAAATCATGAGGAATCGGCATAATTATATTTTTATTTGACCTATGAACTATCACTGTTTAATATTTCATGGCGATCGGATATGGCATTAAAAAGTTAATATGTAACCCTCCACCCCAAAACCCATGTATAACATTTATGTGAAATGAATTCATTTGTGAGAACTCTAGTGGAAAGGACTTAATTTTTTTAACTTAACCTAATTAAGTTTTAGTTAATTTAATTATTTAAAATACAAATTAAAATACTTTTATTTTTATTTTACCATTTTAGAATTAAAATAACTTTTTTTTTATTTGAGTATTTTAGAATTAAACTGAAAATAAACATCTGATTTATTTTATTTTAATTCTAAAATACTGATATAAAAAAAAAGTATTTTTATTTGTATTTAAAATATTCTTATTTTAAATAATGCCCAGGTCTGCTTGTGTGTACTCTCACTTTTATCTTATTATTGAGTCCAGATATCAACAATTTGTATATTGTACCATCTATTGTATATCGTAGGGTTGGGTTTCCCCTTTTGAAGTCGGCAAATTAACCTCTCCTACCTCTACCCTCATAACTTTTCCCTAGTCTCTGCAATACTCTTTACTCAGAAATGAAAATAGGAGTTTTTTTAGTTTTTTTTTTATCATACTAACCAACTACTCATTGAAATATTCATTTTTAATTTCACTATATTTTATATGATTATCTGATTTATAAAGTATCCATGTCTTTACATAACACACCATCAGTTTGATTTGCTTTCCATTATTTTGTTACTTCTTGTTGTTACCAGCGTATGCGTATTTCCTATGTGACAATGACAAAGATTCCCAAGTCATTTTTAAGTTAAACAGTTTCCTAAGTTACAAAGATAAAAAGTTGAATAAATTATTAAAATGTAAGATAGTATAAATCTTTTTCCATATAATTTAATTTATTTAAAAAAAAAAAAAAAATTAAAGTTTGTGAATTGCATTTTATTATCTCAAATAAACTGTTCCTGATTCTTTTTGATTTATAGCTTGTTCATTATAGATAGGAATGTTTTAATTCATATCTACTCTTATTGTGTGTTTCTTTATATTTTGATTATAATAAAACGGATTATAATAAAATTTATGTGCAACTAATATAAACCCTCACATCCAATTAATAAGAAGTTAAAAAAAATTGCGCAGTAACCCCCACAAAATTTTAAAATTGTAATTAGTTTCGAAATCTGCTCCCCCGTTATCATAAACGCTCTTCCCGAAGAAATCCTCCCTCACAGCATCGAATTTTAAAATTGATACCATTCACCAAATCCATACCCTTTTGAGCCCTCATTTAGAGTATATTTACAAAAATATGAATTCTATTCGAATTAATTTTAGAAGTTACAATTTTCTCTTTAAGGTGGACTCCCACACTATATCGAAATTTTTAAATTATTACTACTTATTGTTAAAAAAGTTTTTATTTGTACAGAATGCAAGCATAAAACTCCATAGTGTCTTATTTTATAATCCTCTATTAAGTTGTTGATACTTTCACTTAGTTACTATGCAAAACAAACTATTTCCATTAAATAGGTAGTATGTTTCAAAACGCATCGAAAACTCTTTCCCATGAACAGAACGCCTTTTCTTATTAACAGTGGTCTGTCATTAAAGGCATACTGCGCATACATGGGTTCAACCTGTTTTAAGAGTTGTCGGATTTAACATTTTTCTTTTTTTATCCTGTGTTTGTTTCCCGATTATTTTCATTTTTCATATTTATTCATTTCTGATTTTTTAGAATAATGAGAGACAGTTTTTTCGTCATATAAACAAAATCAAAAGTATTTTTCTCACATCATCCTGTGGTCCCTCCCGCCAGGTCTCACCACATTGCAGCGTAGTAACCGGGAGGCTTATAAATTTCAACATATAAAATCAAATGTATTTTATAGGAAAAATTTTCCATTACCATTTAAGCCACCTCAGAACACCAAGTCTTGAAAAAGATTCAAAGAAGAAAGAGGAAAGGAGGAAGATGAGAAGGAATAATCAGAGATACGAGATTAGGATAGGTACCTGGAATGTTCAGAGTATATTATAACCAGGGGCAAGCAGAACATTGGAAACTATGCTCGAGCAATATAAAGTAGATCTGGTGGCTCTACAAGAAATCCGATAGGGTGATACGGAAATGGTATCACTTGAAAAATATGTATTAATAAACAGCGGCTCTAAGGAGAACCGGAGAGGCACCGGATCCATGATAAAGAAAAATATGCGTCACACACTGTTGGGATACAAATGCGTCAATGATAGAATCTGCAGAATCAGATTGAAGGGGAGATTCTGCAATGTATCAATAATAAGCGCACATGCTCCATGTGAAAATGCAGAGGCGGTAGACAAGGAAGCATTCTATGCCCAACTGGCCAAGATATATTTGAAATACCGCAATACGACACAAAGATTGTACTTGGCGATTTCAATGCTCAGATAGGAAAGGAAGAAATATTTAGACCCACTATTGGACAGCATAGCAGACATGGGACTAAAAATGACATTGGCTTCCGAATTGTTGAGTTTGCTACCTCGAAAGATTTGAAGGTAATGACCACAATGTTCCCACACAAAAACATCCACAAGGAAACATGGGTAAGCCCAGGTGACCGAACGAGAAGCCAGTTGGACCACATACTGGTGGACACAAGACACTGCTCGCACATAACAGATGCGCGAAGTTTCAGGGGAGCGGACTGCTGCTCGGATCATTTCCTAGTTCTGGCAAAGTATAACCAACGCCTGGCACAGAGGAAGTGAACATTGGAGGAAAAAACATGTAGGTTTGAGATGGAAGGGCTGATGGAAGAATCTACTAGACAGAGGTATAGAGAGAGATTCCAACACCGGTGTCAGGAGTGGACTGGGGAAGAACTTTGCGCGGAGGAAAGGTGGAAAAGATTAAAAGAATCTATCAGGAATACTGCAAACAAAGTTCTGTGAGAGAAAAAGACTAGAAGAAGGAATCCATGGTTTGATGGGAACTGCCAAAAGGCCATAAAAGAAAGGAATGAGGCCAGAATGAAGATGCTCCAAAGAAAAACCCGCAGTACATATGAGGCATATTCCGAAAAAAGAAGAAGTGCCAAAAGAATAATGTGAGATAAGAAAAGAGCACACGAGGCAAGAAAACTTGAGGAGATGCAAGAAAATTTCCAGGCGTGAGAAAGCAGAAAGTTCTTAGAAAGTTCTTTAAGAAAGGGAGCAGAGTGGCTTAGACAGGGCTTTACCCAACAGACTGAAATGTGTCTGGACAAATGCGGAAACAGAGGCTGAACTAATTAAATCTAGATGGCTCCAATACTTCAAAGAAATCCTAAATCCGGAATCAAGCCACTTACACCTTCACCAGATACAGCAATCGGATAATGATGAGGATATGGACAAGGAAATACCACCTGACCGAGATGAAATAGTGGATGTAATTTTGTCCCTAAAAATAATAAATCTCCAGGGCCCGATGAAATTCCCTCAGAATCAATGAAATACGCAGGGGAAGATACTTGGGAAGAAATTTACAAGTTGATATGGGACATATGGATGGAAGAAAAAATGCCAGCAGACTGGGGAGAAGCTATCATAGTCCCTATCCATAAGAAAGGGAACAAACTTAACTGTGAAAATTACAGAGGCATAGCTCTTCTTCCAACAGTTTATAATGTCCTGTCGGTGGCAATATGTAAGAGACTAGTGGTGAGGAGTGAGCGACTATTGGGAGAGTACCAGAGCGGTTTCCACCCGGGACGGTCAACTATAGATCACCTATTTTTAATAAGAAATGATAGAGAAGACTTATGAATACAATATTGATTTACACCATCCCTTTATCGACTTCCCACAGGCATATGATAGTGAGTGTGGACAGAGGAAAACTGTTACAGGCATTGCAGTCACTAGAAATACCTAGCAAGCTAATAAGATTGACGAAGATGACCCTGGAAAGGACAAGCTGCAAGGTTAAAACTAGAGTAGGCATTTCAAAATGTTTTCAGGTCAACAGTGGCTTAAGACAAGGGGACCCATTATCACATGTACTATTTAATCTCGAATCCAGGTGGCACCATTTACAATAGGCTCACCCAACACATGGCGTATGCTGATGATGTAGTCATTATAGGAAGAACCAAAGCAGCATTGGCCGGTGCTGTAGAAGAATTTAAAAGAGCAGCACAAGATATAGGGCAATGAATAAATTGCGAAAAGACAAAATATATGAAAACCTCTAGACAAACCGGGCAGAGAGGAGAGATCGTTGAATTGGGAGAAAACCTGATATCCTATGTGCTGCCAAGAAAGGCAGAATAAGATGGCTGGGACATGCTGAAAGAATGGAGCCCTGCAGACTGCCAAAAATAAAGCTAAATGGTGCACTAGGAGGGAGAAGGAAAAGGGACAGACCCAGGCGTAGGTGGATTGACGATCTAGAGGAAGACTTGAAGAAACTGGAGACTGCGAGGAATGGGGAAGAATGGTGGCAGAGGCCCAGGTCCTTCAAGGACTGTAGCGCCGAACAGTAAGTAAGTAAGCAGAACATTTCTATGGCGATAAAACCTACTTGATATTAAAAAATACTTGATTCCCATTATAAATGACGAGTTTAATCAAAATGCCATATTTGAGAAAATTAAAAAAAATGATAAAAAAGAGACAAAAGTTATGAAATAAAGTGCCCCCTCCATTTGATTAAATGTTTGCTGTCACATCGCGGGCATATACATACAACAAATACCCAATTTCAGGTTCGTATGGCTTATAGTTTTTTAGCTAGTCTGTTCACAACACATACACACACACCCACGCATGGTTATTTGGACTCAGGGAACCCCAAAACATGTATTTCCATTGAAAACCGGAAGTTGAAATTTTTCAAAATCCCAATACTTTCCCTTACTATATATTTCATATTATATATGAACGGTGGACGTATGTACACACACATGTATGTACAACAGTGAATGTATGAAGTGAAAGTAAAAAAATCTGGTGCGTGCACGCAACACACAACTTTCACTTACCAACGTACTTAGAATAGAAATTGACGTGTTTTGCTAAACATCATTTCCCAAAGTCACACATTTTTCTACATTCATATCTTATTTTTGTTAATCGTTAAAGCCGTTTTTGAGTAAATAAAAATAAACCCGAGAAAATGATACAAAATTTATTAAGTAAAGTCCCCCCTCCCGTTGATCAGTTTTGATGAAATTTTTACAGTCATATCTCGGGCATATAAATACATCAAATACCAAGTTTGATCAAAATCGCTAAAGCCGATTTAGAGTAAATAAAAAAAACACGTGAAAATGTTACAAAATTTATTTAATAAAGTCCCCCCTCCGGTTAATCAATTTTGATGAAATATTTACAGTCATATCTCGGGCATATAAATAGATGAAATACTAAGTTTAATCAAAATCGTTAGAGCCGTTTTTGAGAAAATCGAAAAAAACTTAAAAAGTTATTAAATAAAGTACCCCCTCCCTTTGAGCAATTATGATGAAATTTTTGCTGTCACATCGCGGGCTTATACATACTCTAAATACCCAATTTCAGGTTCACACGGTTTATAGTTTTTGAGCTAGTCTGTTCACACACACACACACACACACACACACACACACACACACACACACACACACACACACACACACACACACACACACACACACACACACACACACACACACACACACACACACACACACACACACACACACACACACACACACACACACACACACACACACACACACACACACACACACACACACACACACACACACACACACACACACACACACACACACACACACACACACACACACACACACACACACACACACACACACACACACACACAGACCATTTCGCGGGACTTGGTTATTTTGACTCAGGGGACCCCAAAACGTGTATTTCCGTTGAAAACCGGAAGTCGAAAATTTTCACGATCGCAATACTTCCACTTACTATATATTTCATATATAGGTAAGTGAAAGTAAAAAAAAAAAACTGTGTGAAGCTTAGACATTTGAACATGATAACCACAGATAAAATACTTGAAAGTTTTTAATCAAGTAGGATTTTATCCAAATCTTATTTAGCAAAGTTCATTAAAGATGGCTAAGCTCTAAAAAATACCTGCCGAGAAGTAATTGTACTTGGTCTCTCATATTTTGGTCAATCCAAACCTTCTTCTATGTTATATCGTTTAATTAAATCATCAACGGCACTTTTACCGATTTTTAAAAGACAATTTTAAAATTGGTCATGACAAGATTTTCCTATAAGTAAAAATATTACAAATATTTTAATTCTAAGCAAATGCTCTTTACTGATTTAATCAAAACTAATATATTTATGTTTCATTTATTTCATTCTACTTACATATGAGAATTTACAAGTAAATTTTTTAGAAAAATATAATGAACAAATTGTCCAGGAACTTTAAACCAATACTGTTTTATACAATATAAAACCAAAATATTTCCTTGCCTATTCAATAATAATAAAATAAAATTCAAAAATGGTCAAATAAAATACCTTTTGAGTTTCTGCATTAGGATCACATGAATGGTTGATGAACCTCGAGATATTTCCCTTCACAGTTGCATCAATAATCGTATCAGATTTCAATGCCATAAAATAATAATGAGCATTTTTCTCTTTGGCATATTCTTTAGCTCTCCTTCTGAACTCTTTATGATCCAAAACTTCACCAACATATTCCATTAGGAATGTTCCCCTTAAAAAGTAAAATAAAAATAGATAAAAATTAGTATTGTTTTATACCTCCATATATAAGAACTCTAGAAAGTTGAAATAAATTATGCGATAATAATATTGAAAGTATTTACAACAGCTAAGCCTCGAAAAACATTTTTATGAACTGTTACATAGAAAAAATCTGAAGACATAAAATAAATTGAGGAACCTAATGCTCAAAGATATCTTCATAAAAGCTCTTTTCATAACACAATAATCAACCTAAATATTGAGAACAGACAAAAAGTTAAAATATATCGACGTACGAGTACGCATTTTAGATCTAAGTTTTTCAAAATGTATACCATCTAAAAAAATTTATTGACTTTTGTATATATAGACAACAATTGATAAACAACGATTCGTACTAATAAAAATGTAATGCTTAAAAATGGAAATTGGCCCGAAACCGAACATAACTTATTATTCAAATTTAAGACAGACTTCCTAAAATTTATTAGAAGTATTGACTTTGACTCACTGACTAACCAGCGACGGGCAGCCTAGATAATTTCTTGTTGCTTTATTTAAGTTTTATTTATTATTTTTTTAATTTAGTTTTTTATATATTTTTTCTTTTGTTTAATGTATTGGAAATGTTCCTATCTATTATTATCATTTTGTTCAAATATTGTGTTAAAACATAATAACATTTAATCATGTCTATTGTAATGTCATGTAGTATGCCATTAAATAAACGCTCCTTACATAGGGTTATTTAATGGGGAAAGTAATAGAATATATATATATATATATATATATATATATATATATATATATATATATATATATATGTACACAAATATATATGTACACACATTTGATTAAAGGAAAATTACGTGGTGCTGTTTTTTTATTTTCACTTACCTATACAGGGTGTCCCGAATTTAAATGGCAAAACTTCAGGAATTTATAGGGGATCGAAAAACTAAGACAAAAAGTACTTTAGAGATTTCCTCGTTTTTGCTTAGTTTTGGAGAAAATCGCAAAAAAAGAAACAAAACAAAAATGTTATAGGTAGCGTAATTATAATCCTTCTAGGATTATAATTCCTAAATCCGTCTTCAGTCAGTAACTCAGATATTTTTGTGTTAATAGCATCAGCCACAATGCCGCGTACATATTCTAATGTTTAATACGCTGATATGATTTTTGTGTATGGTTTCTGTAACGGTAATGCTTTAGAAGCAGTGTGGGAGTATGCGCGCCAATTTCCAAATAGAAGTGTCTAATCGACGAGTCTTTTCGTTAACTTTTAATAGACTACGAGAGACTGGGTCATTCTTAATACGTAATGAAGGCGACCAATTCCAGGCAGCAATAAGAGCAGATTATCGGAGAAGAAATTGTGTCCAACGCCACTTCAATAATAATCCTGAGACTAGCATCCGAAGAGCATCTGCTGCATTAGGAATATCGCGGCAAGCAATATGGCGAACTTTGAAAGGTGATAATAGCTGCCCATACCATCTTCAAAAATTTAAGAATTTATTACCTCAAGATTATGTCAAGAGATTGAATTTTAGTAACTGGTTTCTTGAAAAAATTCGCGATGATAATTTATTTCCATTCCAGAGCTGCTCGAGCTTGGCTGGATACAAATTATCCACAACGATGGATTGGACGTGGAGGAGTAGTACCTTGCCCACCCAGATCACCTGATATGACACCCAGGGATTTCTTCGTATGGGGAACCTTGAAGCAGGAAGTTTATTCGGTGTCAATCAACTCAAGAGAGCAATTAAGAGACTGAATCATAGATGCAGTGCACCAAATATCATCAGAACAATGTTTAGCTGAAATTTATCAAGTGAGTGCTAGATGTAATGCTTGCATTGGTGCAAGAGGACAACATTTTGAGCAATATTTAAATTAAAAAGAACATAACATAAATATAAATATAAACAAATAAGTATAAAAATGAAAACTTGTTTTGTTTCTATTTTTGCGATTTTCGCTAAAACTAAGCAAAAACGAGCAAATCTTTAGGACTTTTTGTCTTAGTTTTTCGGTCCCCTATATGTTACTGAAGTTTTGCCATTCAAATTCGGGACACCCTTGCTATTGTGAAAAATGACATCAAAAACGGCTGTAAGGATTTTGATCAAACTGGGTATTTGATGTATGTACGAGGGGAGGTCAAAAAGTTCTCGGCCTGACATAGTAGGGAATGAAATAAAAACACAAATGATATGTATTACTTTTCAATGTAATGTCCCTCGATATTTATACACTTTTCACATCTATTTATTCATTTTTCTAAACCCCTCAAATAATAATTAGCTTTCTTCTTCAACTTCAAATCGCCTCCCCCTGAGATCCTTTTTGAGGTTTGGGAATAATAGAAAGTAGTCACTAGGAGCTAGATCTGGGCTGTAGGGTGTATGGTTGATTCCAATACATTCCAAATAGTTATGCCCAGTCTATAATTTTCAGATTGTATAGCCAAACTATTTACTGGTTTGTTATTATAAAGTTTGGCAGAAGAAAATAAAATATTGCATGAATGTCAGGCTGGGTTCTGAAAGGGATACTCCACTGTAGACAATACTTTTAATTTGTTGAATATTATAAAAACTCAAACCAGTAAGAAACATCACAAATAATATTGTCTGTTTATCGATTTTAAGGCACCTTTTGACTCACCAGACCAAAACTCTCTTTTTTACAAATTATATTTGTAACAAATTTTTACAATTAAAATTTGGGTGTATCTACTAAATTCATTAACGCCATGCAGGCTTTGTACAAATGTAAAAAATCTTGTGTTTGGGCTAATGGTTGTATCACAAGAACTTTTGAAACTTCGGTAGGTTTGAGACAGGGTTGTCTACTTACATCCATTTTGTTCTCGCTGTTTATTAACAATTTTTCTGATTTTGTTAGGGGTGGTGTGACAGTTGAGGTACTAAATTTACTGCGCCGGAACCGGCAAACTTTACCGTACGTAAATACACCTTCTATCGATTAACCTTCACGATATATTTACAAAAAGCAACTTGCAGTAAAAAAAAACAAGCAAGCAGTAAAAAAAAAAAAAACTCAACTCTTGATGTAATAAGGTCCCTTAGAAAACGAAATAAGCAATAATGATTCAAAAAGTACTGAGAACATTCAAGTTTTACAATATAGATACATACTCTATAACTTATGGAGAAAAACAAATATAAGCATATAAAAGTGGAAAATTTGTGAAGTTGAGGAATGGCGTTAACAAATTATCGAAACCTGCTGATTTCTAATCTAAGAAGCTTCGTAAGTGAAAGTTGTGTGTTGCGTGCATCACACCAGATTTTTATTTTTTCTTGTAAAAGGTTTGAATACTAAAATCCCATTGTTGCCTATTGTATCCAGCATTTATATTATATTATATAATATAAATAATATTGCATATTATATTATAATATGCAATATTATTTATATTATATTGTAAATTTATATTATTTATCTATAGATATATAGATAAATAAATGGCTTTATTAAATAAATACATATCTTTTAAAAAATATATAGGTCATTCTCACGTAAGAGGGCACACTTTTGTGTCCCAGGCCGTTTATAGCAATTTAGAAAAGCTTAGGACTCTAAGACATCAATTTTCTAAATCCAGGCGAGTTGTAAAGATAGACTCCATACGGCTTTATTTTAATTATATAACACACGTACCTTAAAAACACCAGAAAATGGTCAAAATTCATTCCCCTGTCATGTCCCGAGGTCTGATTCTGCTCAAAGTAAGAGTTCTGTGTTTGTATCTAGGTCAATTTTTACATTTTTTTTCTGTCCAATTTGTTCAAAATACAGTAAAATTTCATAAAAACAGTCTAATCCTTGATGATAAAGGATTAGAATTGAAAAAAAAAAACTACTTTTTATGATGTCCCACAGGTTTTCATTCATTCCCCTGTCAATTTTTAAAATTAGATTCTCACCACACTTTTCTGGGGAGAAATCAGTAAAAAGTATATAGTAAGCAAGAAGGGGTCTTTCCCTAAGCAACCCCAAATATTAACCTAACCTCAGTACAATTTCAAGCTCTCCAGAAGCAAATAAGTTCTCAAACTTGAGAGGTTATGTTTAATAGTCTTCATTCCCCTGTCCTCTATAGTTTTGGTCAGGTAAGTTTTTTCTTTTCCAATTTTTCAAATATAAATGATTTTGTAGCACAGATTTCGTTTATCAAGTATTATTATGATATATTTTTTTCCCTTACAACGGTTATCAAATAAACCTTAAAAATTCATTCCCCTGTCTGACTGTAAATCAAATACTGCAGGATAATGAAGATAGCGAAGTGGATTGAAGCTTTCTTTTGCTGCTCAACTTTTTACTTTCACTTACCTATATATGAAATATATAGTAAGTGGAAGTATTGCGATCGTGAAAAAATTCGACTTCCGGTTTTCAACGGAAATACACGTTTTGGGGTCCTCTGAGTCGAAATGACCAAGTCCCGCGAAATGGTCTGTGTGTGTGTGTGTCTGTGTGTGTGTGTGTGTGTGTGTGTGTGTATGTGTATGTGAACAGACTAGCTCAAAAACTATAAACCGTGGGAACCTGAAATTGGGTATTTAGTGTAGGTATATGCCCGCGATGTGACAGCATAAATTTCATCAATATTACTTAAAGGGAGGGGGTACTTTACTTAATAACTTTTTAGGTTTTTTTCGATTTTCTCAAAAACGGCTCTAACGATTTTGATTAAACTGAGTATTTCATCTATTTATATGCCCCAGATATGACTGTAAAAATTTCATCAAAATTGATTAACCGGAGGGGGGACTTTACTTAATAAATTTTGTAACATTTTCACGTGTTTTTTTTATTTACTCTAAATCGGCTTTAACGATTTTGATCAAACTGGGTATTTGATGTATTTATATGCCCGAGATATGACTGTAAAAATTTCATCAAAATTGATTAACCGGAGGGGGGACTTTACTTAATAAATTTTGTAACATTTTCACGTGTTTTTTTGATTTTCTCAAAAACGGCTCTAATGATTTTGATTAAACTTAGTATTTGATCTATTTATATGCCCGAGATATGTCTGTAAAAATTTCATCAAAATTGATCAACCGCAGGGGGCACTTTACTTAATAAATTTTGTATCATTTTTACGTGCTTTTTTTATTTACTCAAAAACGGCTTTCACGATTGTGACCAAACTGGGTATTTGATGTATGTATATGCCAAATATGTGATAGCTAACATTTCATCAAAATTGATCAACCGAAGGGGGGACTTTACTTAATAAATTTTGTATCATTTTCACGGGGTTTTTTATTTACTCAAAAACGGCTTTAACGATTAATAAAAATAAGATATGAATGTAGAAAAATGTGTGACTTTGGGAAATGATATTTAACAAAACACGTCAATTTCTTATCTAAGTAAGTTGGTAAGTGAAAGTTGTGTGTTGCGCGCACGCACCAGATTTTTTAAAACATCATCAGTCATATGACTATGAGAAATTAAAAAAAAAAAAAAATGAAAGAAAAAAGAGAAAAAAAACTTATAAATTTATCACTCTTTCATATAGTTATAAAAAATGCCCCCAATAAAATACAAGTCAAGAGAGAAGGTGTTAAAAAATCTGTTGAAAGATTTCAATTTCAAAACAAGAAAATGATCCAATTATTCTGAGAAAGAGAATCAAAAATACACACACAGACGAACACTAACACAGACACACACATAGAATTTCACGGGACGTGGTTATTTGGACTCTGGAGAACTCAAAACGTGTATTTCCATTGAAAACCGGAAGTCACAATTTTTAACGATCGCAATACTTTCCCTTCCTATATATTTTACATATAGGTAAGTGAAAGTAAAAAGTCAATCCCCACGTACAAGTCGTTCAAATGTGAAGTGATAGTGAAGGCAAAGAATGCAAGGCCCACCCGCACTGAATGCGTTTGTAAATCTATTTTTGAATTCTATATGCAAATCTAACATAGGTTTTCTTTCAGTTTTTATAAATAAAAAGACTGGACATCATAACAGGACCAATGGCCAAAAATTGAAGAAATTTTATTTTTACAATTTAGGACAATCTGATACTATTGCCAACATTCAACAGAAACAACAGCATTTGCCAATACATCGATTTTTTTTTAAATAATACACTCTTTTTTATTATAACTTTGAATTTTTTTGTTGAAAAAAAAAAAATAAGGAGTTTCAATCACAAGAATAAATTTTTATGAATTATCAGTTGATAGTATTTGAAGATTTAACAAATTCTGATGGAAGTTTATAAATAAATAAATGGGATTGCTGAATAGGTTAACATGGCATTCCTAACATATGTTAAGTAAACGTGATAAAAAAAAAAAAAAAAACTTTTAACTGTTTATTTTTAAAAATGCATACCCCTTTAAAAGATCTTTATCATCACTGCAGTATAATGAACAATATCTGGAGTACATTTTTCCCTTTATTTGACTGCATGTAAAGGAAAATCCTAAAATAAAAAAATATGGATACTCATATACTTCACTATGATTATAATTCCATTTGTAAAATAAATAGGATATTTCAATAAAAAGAACCTGATAAATCGCATCATGTTTAAAAACTTATTCCCTCTCCCCCCTTCCCCGTCTTCAGATATTCTGGAAAACCAGATTCCATAGAAATTAAATTCGTAACATGAATATTACTGATATAATTAACTTGTAAATTAATCTTATTTCTAAACAGAATTCAATGAAATTGATACGTGAACATGTATCACTTAATTTCCTCTTCCTCCACTTTTGGGAAATTTAACAAGCCAAAAATTAAAATTAGATATATAAATGAAAATTTGTAAAGCAAAATTTTGATACCAACATCAACTTCCCTCCAGCTTTGAGCTAAATTGGATGAGCTATTTTTGAAAGGTATACAAGGTTAAATAATACATTTATAGATTAAAAAATGAAAGTAGCAAAAATAATTTAATTACATTGGTGAGGGAGAATCCACAAAGTAGATCTCTGAAAATCTAATCAGAACTGTATTAACCGAAGTAGATCTTACACCCCTCACACAGATTTTACTACAGACTAGCCAAGGTCCTTCACATCTAAAATACAAATCAAATGTGGAATTTCTTAATTCTGAGGGCAACTATTTCGATAGTCTCCTGTTTGAATTAACAAATTGAAACAAATTAATTCTTTGTATTGTATAGTACACAGCAGAGTTGGGCGTATTCGTATTCGTCAATAAGAATACGAATATCACCCAAAGCACACCCAACCTGTGAATACGAATACGAATATTCGAATATTCGCAGGGAAAATCTGCGAATATTCGATTATTCGCAGGGAAATTCTGCGAAGAATCATATACGCACAGCTTAAATATACAAATACGTTCGTATTTACTTGATAAAAATACAGATACACTCATATTCGCTACAAAAATATACGAATACACTTATTTTCGCAGGAATAAATATTAAAACAGCTATATTCTCAACTAATAACACTAATTAAGGTATTCCATGACTAAACATTATATTTTTTGTAATAAATTTTACGTTAATATTAAAAGTAATTATTTAATTGTTATTTATTTATTACTTTCACTTTCCTACATACGAAATATATAGTAAGGGAAATTATTGCAATTGTGAAAAATTTCCGGTTTTCAACGGAAGCGGACGTTTTGGAGTCTCCTGAGTCCAAATAACCAAGTCTCGCGAAATGGTCTCTGTGTGTGTGTGTGTGTGTGTGTGTGTGTGTGTGTGCGTGCGTGCGTGTGTGTGTGTGTGGCAGGACTAGCTCAAAAACTATTTGTCGTACGAAACTGAAATTAGGTATTAGGTATATAGATGCACGCGATGTGACAGCCAAGATTTCTTCTAAATTGAGTAAGCATAGTTAGCAGTTTATCCGAATACTATTTTTCTTTTTACGATTTCTCAAAAACGTTTCTAACGATTTCGATTAAACTTTTTAAGTTTTATTTTAATGAAGCATTTGTAAATATTAACGAAATCAATTAGGTCTGATAGGGCTTTTATTATTGGCTAAGGAAAAAATCTTCCTTTAAAGTGGTGGGGGGGGGGGGGGACATTTTATTAACTTTTCGTTTTCTTCGAGAAGAGTCTTTATGGTAACGGCAGATTTTGAAAATAGTAACATTTTTAAAATTTGGTTGGGGAGGGCGTTACTACGATTTTTTTTTTAACTTCTGATTAATTTGTTATGATTGTCTGTCTATATCTATGTTTACGCGTTCGTAGATTTTGAAAAAGTATTAATGTTTTACGGATACTTCTACTTCTGAGGTTAAGAATATTTAAAATGTTGTTATTAAACTTTTTTATTATTATTAGGCTGTCAACATTTTATGTTTTCGAAATAAGGATCCTATAGAAAATTTTAAAAATAATCATACTTTTAAAATTGTAATTATTTAAAATTAATAATATTCAAACGGAAAATTTTTTTTTTCTATTTCTTCACAATAAAGAAGCATAATTATGTTTAGGCTGGCTTAACTTTTGAAAATAGAAATAATTTTAAAATTACTATATTGTGGGGGGTCCACCTTTAAGAGAAAATTGTAACTTCTAAAACTAATACGAATAGAATTTATATTTTTGTTAATATACACTAAATGAGGGCTCTTACGGGTATGGATTTGGTGAATGGTATCAATTTTAAAATTCGATGCAGCGAGGGAGGATTTCTTCGGGATGAGCGTTTAAGATATTGGGGAGCAGATTTCGAAAATATTTACAATTTTGAAATTTGGTGCGGGTCAATTTTTTTTAACTTCTGATTATTTCGTTGTGAGGGTCTATATTAGTTGCACATAAATTTTATTATAGTACGTTTTATTATAATCAAAATATAAAGAAACACACGATAGGGTAAATGATGGTCAGGATTTTCAGTTACAATGATATTTATTATGGTAAGCCAACGTTATAATTATATGGAAAAACAATTATATGGAACAACAATCAAAATATAAAGAAACACACGATAGGGTAAATGATGGTCAGGATTTTCAGTTACAATGATATTTATTATGGTAAGCCAACGTTATAATTATATGGAAAAACATTTATACTATCTTACATTTTAATAATTTATTCAACTTTTTATCTTTTTAACTTAGGGAACTTTTTAACTTAAAAATGACTTAGGAATCTTTGTCATTGTCGCATAGGCTGGTAACAACAAGAAGTAACAAAATAATGGAAACCTCATCAAACTGATGGTGTGTTAGCATTGACATGGGTACTTTACAAAGATAATCATGTAAAAGATAGTGAAATTAAAAATGAATATTTCAATGATAAAAAAACTCCTGTTTTCATTTCTGAGTAAAGAGTGTTGCAGAGACTAGGGCAAAATTATAAGGGCAGAGGTAGGAGAGGTTAATTTGCCGACTTCAAAGGGTTTACTGCGGGGAAACCCAACCCTTTTGAAGTGAAAGGGTACACAACGATCAGGTGTAAACTTAAGATAAGGAACTGTAAAACTAGCAATATACAATAGATGGTACAATATACAAATTGTTCATATCTGGACTCAATAATTAGATAAAACTGAGAGTACACACAAGCAGACCTGGGCATTCTTTATATGATTCCGGTTTTTCACATTTCATAATAAAATAGTTTGTTTTTGTTTTTTAATATTTTTAGAACAATATTTCTTTTTATGACAGAATGAAAATTTGTACATTAAATCTACTCAAAGAAGTACTTATAATTAATTAAACATTTTAAACGTAAATTCTAGAAAAATCTGGCGAATCAATAAAAAAATAACTTTTAAAAGGTGACTTCAATACTACAAAGAATTTGCTTAAAACATTACATTTATGTATTCACATTGACTAATCAATGATCATACAGGAACAAAAATACATGGACTGGACAATAAGTCCTCTTCGTCCCAAGAAATAATGCTTGGTAGTATGCTTTTTAAGTCCGATATAAATAATTAGCATCGATAGTAATAATTATTTTTGCTAAATGTGAATGTTAGGCCCCTAAAAATGATTTCTTAGAACATTTAGAAATGCTCATAAATAAAAATTAAATGGAAAAATAAGGCAAACGTTCACCTGGATCGGAACGATTTTTTAACTTATAAACGCGTCGCGGGTATTAGTAAGAATTTTTAACCAGCCAGACGACCGAATTTCGTGTTTAGGAACCTTTTTTAATAAATTGGCACAAGAATGAATCGTATGTTTTATGGGTGAGTTTTTGTGATTCTCGCGCGCGTCTGGCAGGTACTAGTAAGAGTTTTATCGCTGCCAGAGGGTTTTCCCTTTCTATAGAAATAAAAACCTAATGATTAAGCCATATTTCATCCGTATGTTTTATGGGTGAATTTTTATGAAAAAAAATTAATTATTCAAATTAATTTTTAAGGCATTAGTAAGAATTTTATCGCTGCCAGACTGTCGGTTTCGCACTTGTCTCTGTGGTTTCTAAAAATGCTGAAGTTTTTAGGTGTATGTTCTATGGGTGAGATTTGTTGCATCTGGCTCCTGTACTATAACCATTATTATCATTTTGAGAAAGTTAATAAAATGTCCCCCACCAGCATCGAATTTTAAAATCGGTAGTATTTTCCAATTATAAGCCACTATTATCATCACAGTAGTTTACAATTTTAAAAATCCGAAAAGATAAAAAAAGAAAATAATTTTCACAATGGAATATTCCTATATTTTTTTTTTAAATTATTACTTTTTGTCAAAATTAACGCTTTGGATATTGCACCCTTATTTTTAAGCGATAAAATGTTGACGGCTTAACACTAATAATTTTTTTATAATTTTAATAGAATATTAGAATAATAATGGAATTGTAAACAACCCAGCTCCAGAAGTAAAAATATCCGAAATAGTATCCGGAAAAAAATAACTAAATACCGAAGTACTCACAGACACTCGGGTATCTGTCCTGACAGATAGAGTAGTCAATGTATCCGAACCTGACAGATACGAGAAGTACTCGGATACATTTGAAAATTTTGGAGGGATTCGAGTACAGTATCCGAGTAAAAAAGTATCTGTAACTTGTATCTTGTATCCGAAACTAGTACTTTTTTACTCGGATAGTGCCCCAACTCTGACACACACACGCACGCACGCACGCACGCACGCACGCACGCACGCACGCACGCGCACACACACACACACACACACACACACACACACACACACACACACTACGGTGGGAGTCTGTAACCCATACGTGGCGCGTCCCCAGGTGGCGGATAGGGGAAAGCTCACTAGATATAGTGGGTAGGAGGAAAATAAAATACCTCCCGCGGACCGAACAGACTAGGGGAAGGAACCCTGAGTAATAAACCAACCATGCAGAGTCAGGAGAAAGTTGTTAATCTTACGGTGCAGGGGGTCGGATCTCCAGTACCGGCGTCCAGGAATGCGGGCTCAGGGGCGTCGTCATCAAGCGACCGCAATGTTACAGTAGTGGATTACTTGGCTGCTGTAGCATCGAATGCCTCAAGTGAAGAAAAAAGAAGAGAAGTGTGGGCACTGCTTGGAGACGAAGTTTGTAAGCTCCACGATTTCGTCATGAAACAGCGTAACGTCCACAATATCATCAAAGCTCATGTGTGTACGATCCGGATGTTTTACGAAAAAGTGTCTAGAATGGAGGGAGAAACATCAGTTCAGATGGTAACTGAAAACAGCTGTGGAACACAGACATCGCCTAACCAGCTTTTCCATGAAGAATCTGAACGAAGGACATCACCTCCTCAACCAAAGACCAAAAAGAAGAAGAAGAAAAAGAGGGAAAAAAAGGCAAAGTTTCAGAATGGACAGGAAGAACTTCCAGTTCCAGCTGAAAATAATGCTACTAGTGATCGACCGGCAAATCAATGGCAGACGGTGAGAGCCAAAAGTAAAAAGAAGAAGGTGGTCATAGAGACGAAAAAAAGCACGAGACCTGCTCGTTCTGATGCCTTGTTGGTTACCGCAAAAGAGGGATCATCATATGCAGATGTCTTGCGGACGTTAAAAAACAACCCGGAGCTTCAAGCGATAGGGGAAAACGTCCAAAAAATACGGAAATCTCAAAAAGGAAGTCTCCTTTTGGTGTTAGACAAAAAGGTGCAGCACAGGACAGAAGAATTCCGTTCTACTATAGCAGAAAAAATGGCTGACAAAGCAGAGGTCACATGCAAGATTGACTCGGTCGCTATAGAATTGAAGGATCTCGATGAATTGACTGTAGCTGATGAAGTGCACAAAGCAATTCAAAATCAAATAACAGGGGCAGAAAATATCGAGATCTCTGTTGTGAAATCTCTTAGGAAGGCCTACGGGGGCACGCAGACAGCCGTAGTTGTACTGCCCACGGACTTGGCCAGAAAAGTCCTTGAAAAGCGCACCATTCGTGTAGGATGGATAAACAGCCGAGTGAGAGAAAAGATTTTGCTTAAGAGATGTTTCCGATGCTTAGCATATGGTCACATTGCTCGAAAGTGTAACGGTCCTGATCGCATGAGACTCTGTTTGCGATGCGGCGAAGACGGACATCCAGCCAAGGAATGTGCAGCAGAACGGCGCTGTCTTCTATGCCCTGAAGATAAAAACCGTAGGCACGCTACAGGTGGCTTTGGCTGCCCTGTTTATCAACAGGCAATGAAAGAGGCAGTTAAACACTCAAGATTAGATTATTACAACTAAATCTGAACCATTGCGAAGCAGCCCAGGACCTTTTCTGGCAAACCATAAGTGAGAAGGGTATTGACGTTGCTGTATTGTGCGAACAGTATAAGAATAAGGAAAGTTCCTGTTTCTGGAAGACGGACAAAACCGGAAAAGCAGCTATCTGGGTTAGGAAGGGCCATTATATTCAGGAAACCCAACAAAACTTAACAAATGACTTTGTTTGGATCAAGGTGAGTGATATCTACATCTGTAGCGTCTACGCACCTCCAAGCGCATCACAAGTTGAATTCGAAGAACTGCTCGACAGAATTGTACAGGAACTGCAAGGCTGTCATCCTCTTGTCATTGCAGGAGACTTTAACGCTTGGGCTACGGCATGGGGGAGCAAAGAGACCAATAAGAGAGGCGAATGTGTTCTCGACGTATTCGCTGCGCTCGACGTTGTGCTCTTAAACACAGGCTCCACCTCTACATTCACTAGAAATGATCGCGCTTCGATTGTTGATCTGACGTGTGTTAGTCCATGCCTTGTTTCTGACAACAAATGGCACGTAAGCGATCTCTATACCCACAGTGACCACCGGGCAATCTGTTTCGAAGTCGAAGTCCCTGGTACTATGAGGAAAACATTCAAAACGAGACGATCAGTGTGGAACCATCGATCATTTGACCGAGAATCGTTTGTCATAATGATGGAGGAAAAACTCACATTACTCGGACCGGTAGAGGAAAGGGCCATACAACTAATGAAGCTTATCACTAACGCCTGTGATGCTTCAATGACCAAGACACCGAGAACAACCCGTCACATACCGGTGTATTGGTGGAGTGAAGATATCGCCGCCCTCCGGAAGACTTGTCTCCGTACAAGAAGGCTAACCCAAAGAGCGAGAGGTCGTCCGACATATGAAGCTCTGAAACAGGAACATCGGGAGGCCAAAAGGTACCTCGTCAAGGCAATTAAAGAGGCGAAGCGTAAATGCTGGAGGAAACTCTGCGAAGAAGTAGATGAGGACACGTGGGGAAGGCCATACAAAATAGTTATGGCAAGGCTGAAAAGCTCAAGCTTATCGCCACCAAGCTCTCCTGACCTATTAGAGAAAATAGTTTCAACGCTCTTCCCAACAAGACCAGAAGTAGTTTTCGATACAATACCGTATTTAGAACGGGACCAAGTACCGGAAATCACGCAAGAAGAGCTTGTTGCAAAGTAGGGGATAACAAAGCCCCAGGACCGGACAATGTTCCAAACTTTGTCCTAAAAACAGCCGTCAGAATCAGACCAGAACTCTTCCTCGACTTGTACAATTCTTGTCTCCGTGAAGGGATATTTCCTGTTGATTGGAAGAAGCAGCAATTGGTACTCCTGCCGAAGGGTAAGGGGTCTCCTGATGACCCTACATCCTATCGTCTAATCTGTCTTCTAAACACTGCTGGTAAAATTCTGGAGAGGATTGTATGTAATAGAATTACAGAGCTTATTGAGGGAAGTCGAGGACTATCTGAAAAACAATATGGTTTTCGGAAAGGTAGGTCAACAGTCGATGCAATAGACTTCGTGATAAAGTCAGCCAGAGAAGCCACTGCCGGAAAAAGGTGGAGTAGGGGTGGAAAGAAGTATTGCGCCGTGATAACGCTAGACGTCAAGAATGCATTTAACTCAGCAAGATGGGATTGCATCATGGAAGAATTGCGTAAGAAAAAACTTCCACAGTACCTCCTTAAAATTGTCACCAGTTATTTTTCAGACAGAATCCTGAGGTATGAAACAGATGCAGGACCAAGAACCTACAAAATAACAGGAGGCGTTCCCCAAGGTTCTGTATTAGGACCGCTGTTATGGAATGCCGTGCTCAGACTTCCTATGCCAGAAGGAATTACCACGCTGGGATTCGCAGACGATCTTGCGATCATTGTTCGTGGAAAGCTTTTGGAAGACATAACGTACAAGGCCAACAGCGCAATATTTAATATTCGCCAGTGGCTCTCGTCCGTGGGCCTACAACTAGCTGATCACAAGACTGAGACTGTACTTATTACCAGCAGGAAAGTGAGGGAAAGGATCAATTTGAGCGTTGGAGAGATCGACATCCTCTCAAAGCCCTCCATTAAATACTTAGGTGTGCGGATTGATGCCAGGATGCGGTTTGATGAACACCTGCAAGGAGTCAGCAGGAAAGCAGTGAAAGTAGCGAACGCACTGGCTAGAATTATGCCAAATATTGGTGGGCCAGCGCAAAACCGGAGAAGGCTCCTTGCTAATGTTACCAACTCGGTGCTTTTGTATGCTGCTCCAGTTTGGTTACATGCCTTCCAAGCGAGGTCATACTCTCGTAAGGCGATTAGTGCGCATCGAAGAAATGCCTTACGCGTCGCAAGAGCATTTCGCACTGTGTCGTACGATGCCGTGTGTATCGTTTGAAATGATTCCAATAGACCTACTGGCCAAAGAGCGTGGCAGAATCTACCGCAGAAAACGGGAAGCGCCAGAAGCACACTGGCTAACGATAACAAAAGACGAGAGAAAGGAAACTCTTCGCAGATGGCAGAGGCGCTGGGACTCATCATTATCTGGAAGGTGGACAAACCGCCTGATACCAGATATCGCATCGTGGGTGAATCGCACACATGGAGAGGTTGATTATTTCCTTACTCAACTGATCTCTGGACATGGTTGCTTCAGGGCATATCTCTATCGGTTCAAGCTGGAAGAAGAATCATCATGTACCACCTGCGCTCCATTAGATGAAACAGTGGAACATGCTTTCTTCGCATGCAAGAAATTTACTGGGGAGAAGGATGAATTAGATATGGTGCTGGGTAAAAGATCCACACCGGAAAATCTGGTACAGCTCATGTTGACCAGTCAAGAGAACTGGAATGCTGTTTCAGATTATGCCGCAAGAGTAGGAGGAAAATTGAGAGCTCAGGAGCGAGAGAGAAGGGGTCAAGTACCAGGAAGGGTACAGTAGAGAAGTAGGCGCCTAGCCATCCTGCCCACCGCGAAGTAATGCCTGCCAGCAGTTCCGCGGTGTGGCATTGCAAAGTATGTAGGAGGTTTTTTAGTGAGTAGGAATCTCACACTGTTGTGGGTTTAACCCCCACTTCGTCTAATGAAAGATTTTTTCCCCTACAAAAAAAAAAAAAAAAAAAAAAAAAAAAAAAAAAAAAAAAAACACACACACACAAAATATAATGTTTAGTCATGGAATACCTTAATTAGTGTTATTAGTTGAGAATATAGCTGTTTTAATATTAATTCCTGCGGAAATAAGTGTATTCGTATATTTTTGTAGCGAATATAAGTGTATCTGTATTTTTATCAAGTAAATACGAACGTATTTGTATATTTCAGCTGCGCGTATATGATTATTCGCAGAATTTCCCTGCAAATAATCGAATATTTGCAGATTTTCCCTGCGAATAATCGAATATTCGCTGATTTTCCCAGCGAATATTCGAATATTCGTATTTATATTTGCGAATAAAAATATATTCGTATTCGCAGGTTGGGGGTGCTTCGGGTGATATTCGTATTCTTATTGGCGAAAACGAATACGCCCAACTCTGGTACACAGTAATACAAAATTTATTTCAGTATCTATATTATTAAAGCAAGCAAATAAAAATCAAAAGATTATTATTTTTCAGAAAAAGAAGAATAATAGGATAGGCGAATAAAAAAATAATGACTGTTACTATCCAATGACTATAAAATAAAATAAAAAATGGAGAATGTAAAGAGCTTTTACAAACCCTTAATTTAGTATGAAAATAATCCAATCATTATGAAAATCAATTTTGAAAATATCAGATTTAATAATATACAGAGAGTATTCCCATGGAAAAACCTGTTCTTATTCATTAGTGAATAGTAGTAAACTATAAGACTTGTAAGACCTGATAAATTTTCTAATGAACAAAGAGATTCTACACTCATAGAAAGATATATTGCCAAAAATTACAGTAATGTTGATTTTGATAACAAGGAGGAGGATGAGTATCGTGGGGAATCCACACAACTAGTTTACAATAATAGTTTCAAACAGTAATTTTTATATTTGAATTCATGAAGCTATGCACTAGTTTCCCTGTATACTATTTAACTGATTTTTGGACAATAAATACAATTTTAAAAAAAAAAAATGTTTGCGTATATTAAAACTTATTTTTTGTTTTTTATTGTTCCTCCCCCCCCCTTCCTCACCTTGTAGGCTATACGGGGTTTCCCGGGCCAGGGGAGAGGGTGTGGGATTGATGCCGAGTATTAATATTAAAACTTATTAAAAACATTTTTACTAACATATTTTTATTCTTAATTTGTTTGAATAGGAAATCCATTTAAGGCTTTAATTACGAAAATTACCCAGGAACATGTTGTAATCCTAAAACTTAGTATTTAGTTTTTCTTAAAATCAGAATGAGAGTCTCATTGTTTTTCCATTGGACCCTTCATATATTAACAGGAAAATGATTATTCTAAACGACACTTATATATAAGATTTTCCGGTTTAATTCAAGCTACCATTAAAAATAAATAATTTGTGATCTTTTCCAATCTCTTATTGTAATTTGTAACCTCTCTTATTGAAATAAAGTTGTTTGTCTTCAGAAGCTACACTATTGCCAAATCTTCAACAGCAATAGCACCTGATTCTGAATTATACTATAGGCATAATTGCTAGCGCTAAGAGGCATAATGCCTAGTGTGCAATTTTAAAAAGAAAATTAAAGGTGTGCTTATGTTTTCTGAATTTATTAAAATAAATAGTACAAATTATAATTTTAATTTAAAAAAATTAGATGTATGCCATTAATCAATACCTGTTCACACGGTTAAAATTTGGAAAGAATAAGTTTAAATTTAAATGAGGCAGTGAGAACAAAAGGATGTAGAAGGTTTAGGACACTGAGTTAATTTTATACATAGCGGTACCTTAGGCATTGTGGAGGCATGCTTAGCCCCTCCCAGCCATATGCTATCTACCTAGCATTGCAGTGAAAACATAAAGTGCAATTAAATTTAATGATTATATTTAAGTTCCTTAATAAATAACTGGTAATTTTATAAGGTTTTATATTTAGCTTATATTATTTTATAAGGTGCTTTTATAAGGTTGGTAACATTGTGAAGAATGTTCTACTAAGATGTTTGGATGTTACTTGAATGTCATTTTATATGATCTCAGGTACCTCCTTCGAGTAGGTTTTAATTAGTGTTTTTTTTTTTTTTTTTTAGTGTCTCCTACTTATCAATTTATGAGTAGCAGGCTACACACCATCAGCGTATGTGGACGATTCTGGGATTGGTATGCGATATCCCATCAGGAACTGGAAACAAAGGCAAAGGTCACCCAGGTTGTTTCGAGATGGTGCTTTTAAATGAAGCTTTCACTTAATTGTGAGAAGACCCACCTTCTGTTTTTGAAAGGTAGAATGACAGCCTTTACCCCTAGAGTAGTGTTGGGAGACGTGATAATGGTAGGAGATATGACAGCATTGTACAGAATCAAGGGAGGACTGCCAGCGAGAGTATGGGACAGCTGCTTTACATGCCCTAGCGCAAGATATGAGGATGTAACCGATAGAATAGAAGAAATAGTAATTAAGGAATGGCAAAGGAGGTGGAAGGCAAGTGAGAATGGACGACTGTCCCACAAATTTCTACCAGATGTTCGTAAAAGGATCAAGAACGATTGGTTTCAAACTGATTTTTGGACTGTGCAGCTCCTTACCAGTCATGGAGAAGGACAAAAAAAAAAGAGAGAAATGATCAATTATGATGATTCAAAAATTCTCCAACCAAATCCATCCTTAAAGAGAATAAGGAAAATATAAAATACTCACGCCATAACATTGGCAGTAGTAATGAGTCCCAGTCCTTTTTTGGCTGTTTTTATCACTTGACATTTGGTATACTGGCAATTCTGAAATCTCTTGTTGGAACACTGATTACCCAAAATACACCTTGAACCACTAGAAAAAATACAAATTTAATTTAATTGGAAAATAAAGAATTTTTAGGAATATTATTATTAAAAAACCAAACACTAAATTATTATTTAAATTTCACTAATAAATGATCTGTTGTTATTTTCAATAAAAAAATTAGTTTAGCTTTATTTGAAAAAGTAGCATTTTCACTTTTAATTTGATAAATATTAATTGCTAGGTAAAACTAACCATTCAATCATTAGAAGTCGATTTAGGCAGTCTTCGCCACATCCCATTTCTCCTTTAGCAATTTCTTCCTTTGTTAAAGAACAATCACATATCATCCTTTTAGCCTCTTTACTTCTGGATCTAAAAAAAATAAATAAAGTATAACTTATAAGATAAAAAGAGTAACACATAAATAGCAAATGAGTATTATAAAATAGTAGTAAAACTCTTTTATAGATATCTAAATGAAGAATGGTAATAAAAAATAAGGAAAAAAAAAGATTTATAAAAGTCAACAACAAATGTTGCCAACATTGTAGATCAGTGGTTTCGTGAACTTCTATGTACCAGACCCCCCCCTATTAAAATGAAAGTCTCCTATGCCCCCCTTGTCTTACACAAATAATTGTAGAGTCATATGAAAAAAAAGTATTAAATTGAAAACATTGTTATAATTTTCAAAACATCATGTTTAATTTAAAAAATCTACAACATAAATTTAGTTTTATACTTGTGTACTAAAATATCAACAAAGAGAGAATTACTTTACCTTAACTGGTCTCACACCTTTCCTGACTTGTCTTAATGCCCCTAAGTTTGGAAACCCCAAATGTAAATGAATATCTACAACAAATAAATTCCGGTTCTTTTTCTGTGATAAAAAGGCATTTAACACATACCACCGCAGGTTCGCCCAACTCTGCACTTATTGTAAAACTTAAAAGCCCTCAGAACTTTTCGATTCATTATTTATTTTTTTAAGGGGCCTAAAATATTCTAATTTCCTCAAAAGTCGAGTTTTTTACCACTTTTTGTAAATATATCAATCAATGTGATGGGGAATCGATAGAAGGGGTATTTACGGCTCATAGTAAATTATACCTTAATTTTCACATTTTTGCCTCTAATGCCTTTCCAGAAACCAACTATTACTGTTCCACTAAAACCACCTTATATTTCATTTAGAAATATACTATGGAACTAAAGTTTGTAAACTAACATATGAAGAGGTGAGGTGGAAAACTCGTTCGTTCCACATGAACACGTTTTTCAGGAAACTCAAAAAACTTACCACGTCTTGTACAGTGACCAGATTAAAAAAATAATTTGTTTGCCTTCGAAAGGTACAGCTACCCTGTGGAAGTGAGCTTGGAATGAAAAAAATTCCTGATTTAAAAGTAACAAAGTTTGAAATGAGAAAGTTTTGCAAAAAAATCTTTAAAGGAAAGATTTTGGTTTCACACCACATTGGAACGAACGAGTTTTAATTCACACAGCGTAAGTTGATCTTCTGATAAGGATAATAGTATGAGGTGAAGAAAACAAAAGCAAAGTTTTTTTTATAATAATTAATATTTATTTAGGTTCACAACCATTTTAATAATAAATTCGGTATCATTTTACAAAATAATATCACCCACTGACTTAAAACATTTTTTTTGTTGATGAATTTTTCAAAAATATAAGCGTAGTGATATAAAACATCTGACTACAAAAAGACTAGATCCTAAGGCCATCGTCTTCTTCAATAATAGTAACTTCATCATCCTGTTGTTTGTTTTTACCATCGTCTGTGGCAGATATCTTTAGAACTCGTGTGTAATACTTCAATGAATCATTGGCCCTCCACTCGTCACCAAAATGCTTTTCAGCAGATTATCAACGTCTTTCAACTTGTTGGAAAATCAATTATGAATATAGCAAGGTAAGAAGAATCAAATATAAACAAATAAAACATACGAGTTTAAGGAGCTTTCGATCTTTTGTCAAGAAGAGTAACAGAAACTGCTGAAGTGAACGAATAGGATGGGTGCAAAGTGAGATGTCATTATAGGAACCAGAGAGTTTTGATTCACAATAAGTAAAGAAACAGTTTTGAAACACAATGGGCTATGGAACGAATCAGTTCTGCAACAAACCGCTATTTTGTATAGCAAAAATCCAAATGAAATAACAAGTTTTGCTCCGATCTTATAAGATATGCTGAAAGAGCAATTTAATTAATTAATTAATTAATTAAAGACAGAACTGCTTTAAATAATTTGAGCATTTCATATTTTTCTACACATATTATCCTCTAGAGAACAATAGCATTTTTATTGCTAAATAAAAGTTTTTATTTTTATTTGCGATAATATTCACAACAACGCACGCAAACATACCGACACACATGCATATACACAGACTTCGCGGGACTTAGTTATTTGGTCTCAGCAGAACCCAAAACGTATATTTCCGCTGAAAACCGGAAATTAAAATTTTTAACAATCGCAATACTGAAAGTATGAATTTTTTTTTTTTAACATATTATAACGTTAAACAAAAACAACAAAAATTTAGAATAGAATAGCTTTAGAATAGTTCTAGACTTTTCGGAACGAACTAACAGTTGGAACAAAACTGTCGTAGCACATGTTTGTGACCACGATGTTCGGGTACCAACTACGCTGACCCAGAAGGTTGTAGACTGTTCTACTTATGACTATATAAGAAGCGATGGGCTGGAGAGTTAGGCTGGTTCTGAAGCTCAAGTCATAAGGTTATTTCTCTGATAACTTGAAATCTGATGTAATGTGATGTAACTTGTAATCTGGTTTGCCCGACATTTGTGGGCTGCAGCATTTGAAGAGGAGGTTGAAAGACTAAACAGGATGCTGGAAAAAGGGGCCCATCCATTTGCAATGGAGAAAAAATTGAACCACTTGTCACGGAAAGCCAAGCCAGAATAGAGTCCCCCAACTTTTGATGGTAAGTGGTCCTGGTTGAATTACCTGAAACATTTCAACGCAGCAGTTCAAGGCAAGTTCAAGGCAGTTGCATTAACAGTAGCCCTTCGAGGCGATGCTCTCGACGTCCTCCAGACCCTAATTGCCGAGGAACCCTATGATTTTAACATGTTAGTAAGTCACCTGGAGATGCGGTTCGGCCACGTCCACCTGGAATAAGTGTACCAGTCCCAGCTAAAGAAAAGGAAACAGAGACAATCCAAGAGTTCGAGGCGAATGTGCGAGAATGGTAAGACTGGCTTATCCCACATCCTCAGAAAGTTTGTTGGAGTGTTTAGTCCAAGCTGTAGTCGATGGCCTGTGAAACTTGGAGCTTCAGAGGGTGGATGCCCTCTCAACAGTGTTGGAGTTTGAGGCGGCTACCAAGGCTTCTCGTGGCCATGAATTGTCTGGACCACAATTATCACAGACGACAAGGTGAACCTCCGAGACTTGGAAGGGGTGACCTCAAAGGTTGTAGAGGGTTTAGACTCGTGGAGAGGAAGACCACTCCGGTGCAGAAACTGTGGGGAGCTGGAAAATATCTAAAGACTTAGAAAACTTCTAGGAAACTAGAAAAGTTTTAAAGGCCCTAGAATCCCGGAAAAGGAGACCAGTATGCTGCTGGAGCTGTGTGGGGAGCTTTGACATATCAGGAGTTCCATCAAGGGAAAGGTCGCTCCTGAAACAGGAAAAATAAGACGCATCAATACCTGGAGGATGAAAGCATCTCAGGAAAGTCACCAAGATCCTTCCCCAATAAGGGTAACCTACTTAGGACACCGAGACGACAGAGCTAATTGACACTGGAGTCACGAAGATTATCGTCTCTCGTGGTATAGCTGGCAAGAAAAGAAGGACGCCCTCCAGATAGATGGTGACTGAGGACTTTGTTAACCGAGCTGAAGATACAGTTAGGCTCAAACTGTGTTTCACACTCGGTTCTAGTGGCTGATATTGAAGAAGATGTAATCCTCGACATGGACCTTATGAACACGTACGGTTTTCAGCTGGACCTGACATGAAGAGTTGACAAGATCAGAGGGGTGGAGCTGTTCTTCCGTTGTCGGTAGTAGTGTAACCACTCAACTACCGTTAGGAAAGGAATTAAGGCTGGGACTTAAGGCATTAAGGCACAGATTACCTCGGTGGTTCAGCAGGCGACAACGAAGAACGAGCGGAAATCTAAGAAGCAGAACAGGGTGTAGAAGGAAGGGAAGCAGGGCCAATCACGGTGGTTAAGAAGAAGGGGAACCTGTTTGGGTCTACAACCCACAACTAAAGCGGGAATTCTATCTAAAGTCGCAGAAGAACTGGGAGGGACCCTACGTGATTAAGAAGCATATCAACGATGTGATCTACAGGGTTATCCCCATGTATACCAAGTATCCCCATGAAAAGCCTATAATCATCCATTATAATTGCTTGGCGCCATATGCTGGGAACCATGATGAAGGAGAACAGGCGCAGTGGATGATGGGAGAGACCATCTGTTGCTAGGGAGCAGGCCCGTGTGGAAAAGAAGACATCCAGGAGGAATGTCTCTAAGGATGGGGCAGTGTAATGTTTAAAAAAAAAAAAAACATATGGTTTAGAATAGAATAGTTGTTCTAGACATTTTGTTGGCAAGAACCAACAGTTGGAACAAACTGTCACAGCACATGTTTGTGACTACGATGTTCAAATGCCATCTACGCTGCTCCAGAAGGTTCTAATCTATGCTGGCCTCAAAGGTTCTAGACTGTTCTCCTCCCGACTCTATTATGAAGCCCAAGTCATATGGTTATTTCTGTGTTATAAAGTTATAATTAGTATTTTGTGACCTGTTCGAATATTTGTGTATCAAAGGAAATTGTAATTTTCGTTAAATAAAAATTGTTTAACCCACATAAGTGTTACAATATTATGCAGATAACTCTATTCAATAAATTTTATTTAATTTTTAATTCAATAAAGTTAACATAAAAATCCAATATGATTGTAACACTTACGTGGGTTAAGATATTTTTATTCAAAGAAAAATAATAATTTTCAATGCCACACAAATTATAAGAACACAAATATTTAAACAGGTTACACAAATTATCACTTCTTAACTCAGAATTAACCATATGAATTGAGCGTTCTGAACAAGACTAGCTCTCCAGTCCATTGCTCCTTATATATAGGCATGAGGAGAACAGTCTAGAACCTCCTGGCCCGGCGTAGATGGTACTTGAACATCACAGTCACAAACATGTGCCATGATAGTTTGTTCCAACTGTTAGTTCGTTCCAAAATGTCTAGAACTATTCTAAACCATATTTTTTTTTTTGTTGAATGTTACATTATATTACTTATAAGTTCATAATTTATTGTTTTTTGTGTAATTTGTTAAAACGTTTTAAGACCTTAGAATGCTTAAAATACATCCAAATTCTTACTTCTGTTTAGAAATACAAATAAAAACATGAAAGTATTTGTAGCGCTTACTTCCTGCTACAACATTTTTTGAAGTATAATTCATTTTCATCTCTGCAAATCATTCAACTTTTTTTATTTGTATAGATTAAAGATCAATTTTGTTTTTATAAACAGCTAGTTTTTGCATTATATTGTAACACCTCTGGGGATAAAACAATATTTATTCAAAGAAAGATAACAATTGACACGTATTATAACAACATACCTAATTGAACAGGTTACAAAAATTTCACTTTTTAACACAAATAGCTTCACAATCAAGACAAAGACTAAGACTCCAATCCAGTCAATCGCTCCTTTTATATATATATATATATATATATATATATATATATATATATATATAATATATATATATATATATATATATATATATATATATATATATATATATATATATATATATATATAGAGTCGTAGAGTCGTGAGAAGATTGCTTAGAACCTCGTGGAATGGCGTGGATTAGGCTCGAACATTGTTGACACAAACACGTGCTTTGGCGGTTTATTCCAACCCCTAGTTCATTCCAACAAAAGGTCTGGGATTTAAACCTTTAACGCCTGTAGACAGATATATCAGTTCGAACGCTGCAGTCCATGTGGCCAGTAGACTGATATATCAATTCGAGAGCAGCAGATTTATCAGTTCTGAAACTGCAGACCTTATTTTAATTGATTTCTTAACTCTTTCCATTTTACTATTGCACTAGGATAAAACCCCCAGTAGTCAGCACGTTAAGAGATGTTTTGTGGCTTCTTTCAAAACAAAAATTGAATTTTTTTTTTGTAAAAAAAAAATATAGTATATAATTTAAAAATGTTATAAAATAAACAGATATGTACAACATTTAATATAACAGTTCTAAAAATTATATGTAAGTATGTCTACTTAGGTACGTTCCTACATGTATTTTTTTAATTTCATGAATATTAGAGGAGCAAGGCGAGGAGACAAAATAGTCATCATTTTCTTATTCATAATTAGGACGAGTGTAGGACATATGAAAATTATTTTTACATAATTGGCATTCGCATTTCTCCAACCCTGTTTCCAGCCCGTCCAGTATTTCCCAGTGACGAGTTGGTTTTTTGGATAGGTAAAGCAGTGTAACAGAAAACGGGATCTCCACGCTGCCATGGCCAGACAATAGTCTGTTTCTCGACTTCCTTCTGCTAAATTGCTATCTGCTAGATCTCTATAGATTTCCGTTGCAGTTTTGAAGCGATTTTTTAATGATAATCTCATCATCATGCGATCTAAACGCTCACCTGTCTTCCTTTTCATTCCAGTTATTAGCAGAAGGAAGTCGAGAAACAGACTATTGTCTGGCCATGGCAGCGTGGAGATCCCGTTTTCTGTTACACTGCTTTACCTATCCAAAAACCAGTCCCTTTCTTTCGATCGGTAGATCCCTGAGAAGGATTTTTTTTTTTTTAATTATTCTCACCACAGAGGACCGGTTGCACCTCATTCTGTTTATTATCTCCCGGGAAGAGAGTCCAGCTTCAGAAAATGCCACTGTTTTAACTTTTTCCTCCTTGGACATTTGTTTAAAACTCCTTCTATCAGACATAATAATAGGTAATAACGTGTTTAATATTAGCCACTCTGGAATAAGTCACTGATTACATTTATCTCTAATGCTAGTAGGTAAACAAATGAAATCCCTTACTTTTATACTCATTTAGGATTGAAAAGATAACAATCATAGGTGATGCAATTTCTATGACCACGACTGTACATGCCCGCGATGTGACAGTCACAATTTCATCAAAATTGATGAATTGGAGGGGGCACTTTACTTAATAACTTTTTTTTTTTTTCAATTTTTACCTTTTTTTTCGATTATCCCAAAAAAAGCTTTAATGATTTTGATTAAAATCGTCATGTGTTATGAAAATCAAGTCTTCTTTAATATCAGGTAAGCTTTATCATTATTAAAATGTTCTGAGGAGGCTTAAATGGGGAAGGGGACTTTTTTGTTTTCCTAAAAAGTACCTTTGTATTTGTTTACAGGGAGAAATTATCTGTCTCGTTTCACCGAAAAATAAGAAAGGGCTAAATATGTAATATGAAAAAAAATCAAGTAAACATATATGGGAGGGAAAAAGAAAAATATTCCGTCAACTGATAAAACACGTTGAGCCCACGCATGCGGAGTACGTCTTTAATGACAAACCATTGTTTATAATTAAAGCCGTTCTGTTCATTTAATGGAAATGATTTGTTTCATAGTAACTAAAAGAAATTTTCAACAATTACATAGAGAATTATAAAATCAGATGACTGGAGTATTATGCTTGAATTGCCGAATTATCGCTAGTAAGAACTTTTATTTAATAATAAAAAAAATAGTGTACCTTAGAGAGCAAATAAAAACCAAAATAAAAAATGAATGTGGAAAAATGTGTGACTTTGAGAAATGGCAATTTAAAAAACATGTATGTTTGTAATCTAAGTTGGTAAGTGAAAGTTGTGTGTTGTGCGCATCGCACCAGATTTTTTTTATTTGGAGAGCCTACGTTTTGACACAAACATGTGGACCTTGATCAGGGCTAAAATAGAGACAGACTTGTTTGTCATATAAATGTCAAAATGTTGCTCATATATTTGACTTAATTTTACCCCTGATGAAGATCCACATGTTTGGATCGAATCTTAGGCTCTCTAAATAAAAAAAACTTATGCCAGAAAATCCTGATAATTTATCATCCTATTTTAAAACTTTTATATTGTCACTTGAAACAAAATCATATTATTTTGTCTGTAGCAGTGATAAGAGTTCTACACTTTTAGTTACATAACACTATTAGTTACAACTAGTAGAACCAGTTACATAAAGTTTTAGTACATGTTCCAGATTTTATGAGATTCTTCTAAGCTGTTCGAGACCCTTCTAAAATATTCGATTTCAGACTTAATTTATAAGCAACGGTCTAGGGGCTTAGTCTGGCTCTGGACATCAAAGCATATGGTTACAAGTGTCTCTGTGCAGTTAGTTTTTGTAACATTGTTATTAAATTGAACTACTGATTTGTAATTTTCTTCTTATAAAAATTATTTAAGCTCCCGTTAGTGTTACAATATGAAACAATTTTTATTTAGAGCAATGTTGTCGAGTTAGAGGCACTGGAAAATTTGTTTCCACTACAATAGTAAAAATTACCGATGTTAGATGTTCAAATTTGGCTTAACCACTAAACTAGTTATATCTTCAAATATCATGGAATAGGATACCCTTTAATAGTATAGAGAAACCAATACTGTGTGAATACTTTCAAATTTTAATTTGTATCTCTTCACTGGAGTCGTCTAATTGTAAAAGTAAGGTACTCGTTTTACAAAGAATTTGTTGTACTGAAACTTTTACATCCAACTTTTTAATTGGGACATTGGAGCAAGAGCATAAATCATTTTTCTGAGCATATGTTGTCGAGTTATAGGCGTTCATTAATTGTTGTTAGCTATTAAATTGTAATAGTAATAGGTATAACTTTCTAAATTATGTATCAACGCATAAATAGAACTTGAATGTATATTTTGTATTGTGAATGATTTTAAATCCACAAATAATCTTTGCATAGAGGCATTTAAATCAAATTTCATACATTATCTCAAGCCAGGGTCTGTAACCCCACTACTGCAATGAGCATATTTATCACATTTCGGGATAAACTTAATGTCAGTGTGCATGTAAAGTTCAGATAATATGCAATTATAATGTATCATTATTATATTATATCCTTGTTCCCTAACTAGTTCCTTCTTTTAACAGAACAAAATATTTAAAAAATATATATATCATTTTTTCTGGCAATTAAATATTTGTAGTAGCACAGGCCCAACTATACATTCATAATAATAAAAATGATATCTTAAAACCGCTGTAATTATATCATATATGAGAGCTCAACAATGTGGCACAGGATGGGATTCGCATGAGTAACTGCCGCCTTTTTGCTGTTCAGGACCATTTTATATAAAACTACTTGACATATTTTCAAATCTGACTCATGATTTTTAAAGAACAATAGTTTTTTATTTCAAGATGTCTTTTGCTGTTAGCCGTTCAACTACAAATTTACTTGGAATGTTAACTTTTTGAGAGCAACTTGGAAAAATTGACTTTTTCCATTTTATGTTGTCTAGAAAACTTTTTTGTATGTTTTTTTATTCATTCTGAATCTAAAACTATCCAGCTTTAATAAAAGGTCAGTTCATGCCGAAATTTAGCAACATGGTGAATGTCAGAGATCAAATTCTGCCATGTTCCAACACCATTTTGGGAGAGTGTGGCCAGTTTTTTTCCCTGAGAATATAGGACTTCTTGTTAATCATTAATCATAAGGAACACAATATGCAATTTATGGGGATTTAGGTGGGGAAGTGCACAGTAGGGGGCCTGGCCCACGTACTACATATGCAATACCATGGTCACTAATATAAGGGAGAGGTCAAAATCAGAAGGTAAGGGACAAGTGGTACTTAGTTCAGACACTAAATTACTGTTAAAGTACTTATGTGGAGAGTGATGTAGTAAAGGATGGCTATGCCTAGGAGGCTTGACAATGATGGGCATAACAAGATAGCAGATGCTTGCTATTTAATAGGAGAAAGTAATCAATGGGGTACCCAGGTGTTTGCAAGACAGGAAAGCATGAAATAATAAGGGGTGGCAGGATGGACAAGTGGGCAAACGCTTTAGAAAATATGCGTAGCCTTGACCATGTATGATTGGGAACCCGAAGATAGCCAGGGCAAAACCTGGACATTTAATAATACATAATACTTGACATTAATCCCCCACCCTAGGTTATACCCTTGCCCGGAAAACCGTGCCTAAAAAATAGCCTAAGAGGTGAGAAAGGGAAGGACAAAAAAAAATGCATAAAATAATAAATATATTCAAAAACTTTAATAAAATGTCTTCAATTAAAATTTTACCTTGGTGTAAGGAAAACATTTTGGGAGATTATTTCAAAGCACTTCAATCGTTCCTCCACTTCTGGATCAAGAGGAGGCAACTCTAGATTATTAAGTGATGAAGTAGTGTTCTGTTCACCATCACTGTTTAATCCACAACCACCCATTTCAAGCTCACTCGTTCTTCGCCACCTTGACTTCACTTTGACTGGTTTGTCTAGATCAAAAAGACTACTCTGTTGTACAGGTGGTGGCAAGTTCACCTAATAAATATAATTACATATTTAATATTGCAATCATAAATAGAAAAGTTTATACACTAAAGGTTTCAAATCCCCATCTATTGGGGATTAATAAAGAGAGGATAAAATACTTTATTTAATAAAAAATAATAAGGCCCTGCTTTATAGGGTTGCAAATCAGAATACTTACTCAGCTTAAGAACAATTACACGGTTCTTTTCCAGAGAAAGCTTTTGCATTAAAAAAAAAAATCAGGTAAAAATGTTTTTAAAAAATCAATACTAAAAATAATAATAATAAGCAGAGGATGTTCTCCGAGGACGGTCAAATAAGGTAAATGAAATAATTTCTATTTATAATCAATGTTTCAATCCACTTTGGAGGTCATCATCAGGGCTAGAAAAAGCAAACTAGTTACAAATGTCATAGGAAAAACAAAAATGGAAGATTAAATCAGTGGATTAGAGTGAATGAACAAAAGCATGATAATCACTAACAAAAAGGAAGTTGGATATCCAGCAATAAAGAAGGAGAACACACCTGACTAAGGTCTGAGGAGGCTCGCTGGAGTGCCAGGAAAAGCATGTTTAACAGTATGGGGGGGAGGGGGATCCACAATGGACTTTTAAAAGAAAATGAGAAATATGCATAATTATGAAGCAAAATTAGCTCTAAAATACTTACAGATTGAATGAAGATGTGCAAAAATAACTTTAGTAGATAGTTAAGTAAATATATACTTATATCCAACCTTTATTTTATTTCTCATACATTAATGGTACTTGAGAATGTAATTATAATGATTTTTTTCATTCACTCTAAGCCACAGATTGTATATGCCATTTTTATTTGTGCGTGTGTCCGTCCGTCTGGGTGTGTGTGTGTGTGTGTGTGTGTGTGTGTGTGTGTGTGTGTGTGTGTGTGTGTGTGTGTGTGTGTGTGTGTGTGTGTGTGTGTGTGTGTGTGTGTGTGTGTGTGTGTGTGTGTGTGTGTGTGTGTATGTATGTGATTATGTATGTGTGTGTGTGCGTGCGTGCGTGCACGCATGACAATTATAAGTATCTTTAATTTGGTTTTTTGGAGTAAATAACTGTCCCCTATTATCCCTGTTAACAAGATATAGCTGCATATAAAAAAATCTGGTGCATTCGTGAACCACACAACTTTCACTTACCAACTTACTTAGATTAGAAATTGATGTGTTTTGTTAATTGCCACATCTCAAAGTCACACATTTTTCCACATTCATTTCTTATTTTCGTTTTTATTTGCTCTATAAAAACACTATTTTTTTTTGTTATTAAATAAAAGTTTTTACTTGGGATTATTTGGCAATGCAAGCATAATACTCTAAGTCGTCTGATTTTATAATTCTAGTTGTTGAAAACTTTATTTAGTTACCATGAAACAAATAATTTCCATTAAATGAACAGAACGGCTTTAATTATAAACAATCGTCTGTCTTAAGGGCGTACTCCGCATGCGAGGGCTCAACGTGTTTTATGAGTTGATGTAATATCTTTCTTTTTTTCTCCTCTATATGTTTACTTGATTTTTTTCATATTTCATATTTAGCCATTCATTATTTTTAGGCGTAACGAGAGACAGTTAATTTCTCCATATATACAAAAACAAAGGTAATTTATTTTTTTTTGAAGAGAAAAGATTTGGCTCCGCCGGGAGTCGAACCCGGGTCTCCTGCGTTACAAGCGAGGATGCTAACCACTACACCACAGAGCTCGGCTCAAGGCAGAGCAAATCCTTCCTCTTCACTGATACCTACTCCCCCTATCTCACAAGTTTTGCGAGTAGTAGCGGGAGGTGGACAAATTTTGTCCAATTTATGATATTTATTGACATAAGTCAATTTTTACTTTCACTTACCTATATATGAAATATATAGTAAGTGGAAGTATTGCGATCGTGAAAAAATTCGACTTCCGGTTTTCAACGGAAATACACGTTTTGGGGTCCCCTGAGTCCAAATGACCAAGTCCCGCGAAATGGTCTGAGTGTGTGTGTGTGTGTGTGAACACACTAGCTCAAAAACTATAAACCGTGCGAACCTGAAATTGGGTATTTACTGTAGGTACATGCCCGCGATGTGACAGCAAAAATTTCATCAAAATCGCTCAAAGGGAGGGGGTACTTTATTTAATAACTTTTTAAATTTTTTTCAATTTTCTCAAAAACGGCTCTAACGATTTTGATTAAACTGAGTATTTGATCTATTTATATGCCCGAGATATGACTGTGAAAAATTCATCAAAATTGATCAACCGGAGGGGGGACTTTACTTAATAAATTTTGTATCATTTTCACGTGTTTTTTTTTTTATTTACTCAAAAACGGTTTTGACGATTTTGATCAAACTGGGTATTTGACATATGTATATGCCAAAGATGCGATAGCCAACATTACATCAAAATTGATCAACCGGAGAGTGGCCTTTACTTAACAAATTTTGTATCATTTTCCCGTGTTTTTTTTATTAACTCAAAAAAGGCTATAACGATTTTTATCAAATTCGTCATGTTAAATGAGAATTAGGTGTTCTTTAATATCAGGTAAGCTTTATCATTATTAAAATGTTCTGAGGGGGCTTTTTTTTGGGGGGGGGGGTCTTTTTTGTTTGTTTGTTTCCTATAAAGTACCTTTGTTTTTGTTTATATGGAGAAATTAAGTGTCTCTCGTTACGCCTAAAAATAAGAAATGGCTAAATATGTGATATGATAAAAATAAAGAAAACATAAAGAGGAGAAAAAAAAGAAAAATATTCAGTCAACTCATAAAACTCGTTGAGCCCACGCATGCGGAGTACGCCATTAATGACAGACCATTGTTCATAATTAAAGTCGTTCTGTTCATTTGAGAAGTGGCAATTAACAAAACGCATTAATTTCTAATCTAAGTAAGTTGGTAAGTGAAAGTTGTGTGTTGCGCGCACGCACCAGATTTTTTTTGTTTATATGGAGAAATTAACTGTCTCTCATTACGCCTAAAAATAAAAAATGGCTAAATATGTGATATGATAAAAACCAAGTAAACATATAGAGTAGAAAAATATTAAGTCAACTGATAAAACACGTTGAGCCCACGCATGCGTAGTACGCCTTTAATGGCAGATCATTGTTCATAATTAAAGCCGTTCTGTTCATATAATGGAAATCATTGGTTTCATGGTAACTAAATGAAATTTTCAACAAGTACATAGAAAATTATAAATATCAGTCGACTTGCAGTATTATGCTTGCATTGCCGAATTATCTCAAGTAAAAACTTTTATTTAGTGTTTGTTATAGAGCAAATGAAAGCAAAAATAAGAAATGAATGTGGAAAAATGTGTAACTGAGTGAGAAGTGGCATTAACACAACGCATTAATTTCTAATCTAAGTTTGTAAGTGAAAGTTGTGTGTTGCGCGCACGCACCAGATTTTTTTAAATTATTTTAATTAATCTAATCTTAATTTGTGGCTGACCAACATTTTAAATTATTTTTAAATAATTTATTTTTTGAAGAGAAAAGATTTGGCTCCGCCGGGAGTCGAACCCGGGTCTCCTGCGTTACAAGTGAGGATGCTAACCACTACACCACAGAGCTCGGCTCAAGGCAGAGCAAATCCTTCCTCTTCACTGATACCTACTCCCCCTATCTCACAAGTTTTGCGAGTAGTAGCGGGAGGTGGACAAATTTTGTCCAATTTATGATATTTATTGACATAAGTCAATTTTCTTAAATTATTTTAATTAATCTAATCTTAATTTGTGGCTGACCACCATTTTAAATTATTTTTAAATAATTTGAATTTAAAAATAAATTGAAGAGAAAAGATTTGACTCCGCCGATTAGATTAATTAAAATAATTTAAAAAAATTGACTTATGTCAATAAATATCATAAATTGGACAAAATTTGTCCACCTCCCGCTACTACTCGCAAAACTTGTGAGATAGGGGGAGTAGGTATCAGTGAAGAGGGAGGATTTGCTCTGCTGTGGTGTAGTGGTTAGCATCCTCGCATGTAACGCAGGAGACCCTGGTTCGACTCCCGGCGGAGCCAAATCTTTTCTCTTCAAAAAATAAATTATCCCACATATATTATTTCACAAAGCGTTAAAATCGATTTTTCATGAATTATAAGGTCCTGTCGTGCCCAAATGCCACGAATGTGGTATCGTTGGATTCCGAATTTCACGGAGCTTTTGTGAATTGCATTCTCAGTGTTCATTTTTTGGTCCAAAATAAAATATCGACCTAAACGTACTGATTCAACGGATCGAAACGAATCAAATTGGGTTTTATAAATTGCGATACGAGCATTAAGATCCAGTTTAGTTCTTCTGAACTAAACTGGGGTTGGTGTTTTAAAGCCCTAAAACCTACCCTTTTTGAGATAACACCTGGGTTAGGGCCCTCCGCCGCACATGGTCAACTACTTATTGTATTACGTTACAGCAAGTGTTAGGTCCTGTCGTGCTTAGATTCTATAAATCTTGTTTCGTCTGATTTAGACTTAAGTGTAGCGTTGGAAAATTGCACTCTCACAATTAGCAGTTACAGTATACTCCCACTTAACCGGTTCCTGATTAATCGATTCTTTGGATAAACCGACGGACGCTGTAAAAGATAAACAATTCTTTTTAAAATCAATAAAAGCATTTATAACTTTGTCATATTCTCAAACACTGGTCAAAAATGTTGTTAAAATTTGTATTAGGTTGTGGTTCGATAGATCTTAAATAAATTAAAATGTAGGCAAAAAGGCTTTTGTCTTTTATTTTTGGACCTAACTCCAGTAAAACGAATCTCTTCGAAGTTAAATTGATTTTGATAGGAAATCCGAATCCTCCATTCATTTCATTAAAAAAATTAAAAAAGAAATTAAGAAGAAACTAGGTGGACCCGTGCGAAGCACTTCGCACGAAGATTTCTATCAGATTTTACTTCTAGGTTTAACATAACTATGAAATGAACTTTTTTTTTTGCCTGTTCATCCCCCCCCCCCCCCAACCACCCGGGCCTTAAGGTGAAATTATTTTTCTACAGCAAGAAAGAATAAATTAATTTTAAGATATTATTAAACTATTAAATTCTTTCAATAGTTAAGGAAGAACTTAATTTTCTGATGTTTTTCTCTACAAAACAGTTTCCTGTAACCTTCCTGGAATGTACGAAATCACTAAGAATCTTGCATAGTCTTTGCAATTAATCTTTCTACATTCTGATTTTAACTACCCTACTTATTTTTTTTTTTTTCAAAAACAGTTCATAAGATGTTTTTTACAGTTATCATTCTGACATTGGAGAGGAAGGTAGTCTTTTACGTGATAAGAACGACATCAAATAGGTTTCTAACCACGGAGAGGCAACAAAACAATATGTAGCCCCGTGAAGCTGAGGGGCCTAATCCATGCCTTTTCATAAAAACAATAAGTTTTAGAGATTTAAAACGCCTGTCCCATATACGTGAAACCTGTATGGGTCATAAAGCCCGGATAGAAACCATTGAAATGCATTTTTCTTATTTCGATACTTTAGTTTTCTAAAGTTTCCACTATAAAAAAGATAAATTGTTAAAACCAAAGTTGTTCCACCGCGATCTTATGAATCACCATTAATAGATTTTACTTATTTTATAAACATTTTGGACTACAGTAATGGGCGGATCTACCCGATTGTAAAGGGGAGGCTGCAGGCCCACAGCCCTTCATTTGGATCTGCCGATCAGCTTTTTCACCTCCCCACAACTAAAATTCTATCCGTTCTGCACATTTTTGTTCTTTAACTTGCTTCCTTACTTTACGGAAAGTCAAATTCTATCTTTAAATGACGAAAAATTTTCCAAAGGGAGGGGCTCCAGCCCCCACAGCAGCCACCCCCCCCCCCCCCCGGATCCGCCAATGATTACAGGAGACTCCCGCTAATCCCTCCTCGTCGGAAAGGATACATTGCCGTTTATGCGAGAGGGCCGGTCAATCCGGAAAAGCGTATAAAAAAACAAAAACAAAATATATTATTATAACTTCTACATTGCGATAAAACCCAAATATAACTCACAACCTACTTTACAAATGCTATAAAGGTATTAATAAAAGAAAACTTTTATGGGCCAATTTTATTTAACAATTTACGAAAATTTACACTATTTTCACAAAATCTTTTATTTTATTTTTTCGTTTAAACGCACCTTAATGTCATTTTGTCAGTCTTGTCAAAATATAGAAAGCTATTTCTTCTTAATTTCTTTTTCAATTTTTTTAATAAAATGAATGGAGGATACGGATTTCGTTTCAAGATCGATTTAACTTCGAAGAGATTTGTTTTACTGGAGTTCAGTCAAAAAATGACAAAAACAGACAAAAGCCTTTTTGCCTACATTTTAATTTATTTAAGATCTATCGAACCGCAACCTAATACATATTTTAACAACATTTTTGACCAGTGATTGAGAATATGACAAAGTTATAAATGCCTTTAATGATTTTAAAAAGAATTTTTTATCTTTTACAGCTTCTGTCGGTTTATCTGAAGAGTCTGTTAATCAGGAACCGGTTAAGTGGGAGTATACTGTGTGCAATTTTCAAAAGTGATAGTGCAATTTTCCAACGCTAAAATTAAGTCTAAATCAGACGAAACAACATTTATAGAACCTAAGCACGAAAGGACCTAACATTTGCTTAACGTAATACAATAAGTAGTTGACCACGTGTGGCTGAGGGGCCTAACCCAGGCGTTATCTCAAAAATGGTAGGTTTTAGGGCTTTAAAACGCAAACCCCAGTTTAGTTCATTAGAACTAAACTGGGTCTTAATGCTCGTATCGCAATTTATAAAACCCAATTTGATTCGTTTCGATCCATTGAATCAGTACCTTTAGGTCGATATTTTACTTTGGACCAAAAAATGAACACTGAGAATGCATTTCGCAAAAGCTCCGTAAAATTCTGAATCTGACGATACCACATTCGTGGCATTTGGGCACGGTAGCACCTTATAATTCATGAAAAACCAATTTTTACAATTTGTGAAATAATAAATGTGGGATAGCTTCCTATATTTCGACAAGACCGACGAAATGAAATTAAGGTGCGTTTAAACGAAAAAAAAAAAAAAAAAAAAAGATTTGATGAAAACTGAATAGATTGATAGTGTAAATTTTCGAAAATTGCTAAATAAAATTGGCCCAAAAAAGTTGTCTTTAAATAATAACTTTGTAAAATAGGTATTGAGTTGTATTTGGGTTTTATCGCAATATAGAAGTTATAATAATATATATATTTTTTTTTTTTTTTTTTTTTTATGCTTTTCGGGATTGACCGGCTCTCTCGCTTAAACGGCAATGTATCCGTTCCGACGAGGACGGATAAGTGGGAGTCTCCTGTAGTCATTGGCGAATCCGGGGGGGGGGGGGGGTTGCTGTGGGGGCTGGAGCCCCTTCCATTGGAAAAAATTTTGTCATTTAAAGATAGAATTTGACTTTACTTAAAGTCAGGAAGCAAATTAAAGAATGAAAATGTGCAGAACAGATAGAATTTTAGTTGTGGGAAGGTGAAAAAGCTGATCGTCAGATCCAAATGAAGGGCTGTGGGCCTGCAGCCTCCCCTTTACAATCGGCTCGATCCGCCCATGACTGTAGTCCAAAATATTTATAAAATAAATAAAATCTATTAATGGTGATTCATTAGATCACGGTGGAACAACTTTGGGTTTATCAATTTATCTTTTTTATAGCAGGAATTTCAGAAAACTAAATTATCGAAATAAGAAAAATGCATTTCAATGGTTTCTATGCGGGCTTTATGACCCATACATGTTCCACCTATATGGGCCAGGCGTTTTAAATCTCTAAAACTTATTGTTTTTATGAAAAGGCTTGGATTAGGCCCCTCAGCTTCACGGGGCTACATATTGTTTTGTTGCCTCTCCGTGGTTAGAAACATACTTAATGTCGTTCTTATCACTTAAAAGACTACCTCTCCTCTCCATTGTCAGAAAGATAACCGTAAAAAAACATCTTATGAACTGATTTTGAAAAAAACAAAATAAGAAGGATAGTTAAAATCAGAATGTAGAATGATTAATTTCCAAGACTGCAAGATTCTTAGTGATTTCATATATTCCAGGAAGATTACAGGAAACTGTTTTGTAGAGAAAAACTTCAGAAAATGAAGTTCTTCCTTAACTATTAAAAGAAAAATAATTTCTTAAAAATAATTTATTCTTCCTTGCTGTAGAAAAATAATTTCACCTTAAGGCCCAGGGGGGTTGGGGAGGGGGAAGAACAGGCAAAAAAAAAAGTTCATTTCATAGTTATGTTAAACTAGAAGTAAAATCTGATACAAATCTGCGTGCGAAGTGCTTCGCACGGGTCCACCTAGCTTAAAAATAATTTAAAATGGTGGTCAGCCACAAATTAAGATTAGATTAATTAAAATAATTTAAAAAAATTGACTTATGTCAATAAATATCATAAATTGGACAAAATTTGTCCACCTCCCGCTACTACTCGCAAAACATGTGGGATAGGGGGAGTAGGTATCAGTGAAGAGGAAGGATTTGCTCTGTCTTGAGCCGAGCTCTGTGGTGTAGTGGTTAGCATCCTCGCATGTAACGCAGGAGACCCGGGTTCGACTCCCGGCGGAGCCAAATCTTTTCTCTTCAAAAAATAAATTATTTAGAAATAATTTAAAATGTTGGTCAGCCACAAATTAAGATTTGATTAATTAAAATAATTTAAAAAAATCTGGTGCGTGCGCGCAACACACAACTTTCACTTACAAACTTAGATTAGAAATTAATGCGTTGTGTTGATGCCACTTCTCACTCAGTTACACATTTTTTCACATTCATTTCTTATTTTTGCTTTCATTTGCTCTATAACAAACACTAAATAAAAGTTTTTACTTGAGATAATTCGGCAATGCAAGCATAATACTGCAAGTCGACTGATATTTATAATTTTCTATGTACTTGTTGAAAATTTCATTTAGTTACCATGAAACCAATGATTTCCATTATATGAACAGAACGGCTTTAATTATGAACAATGATCTGCCATTAAAGGTGTACTACGCATGCGTAGGCTCAACGTGTTTTATCAGTTGACTTAATATTTTCCTACTCTATATGTTTACTTGGTTTTTATCATATCACATATTTAGCCATTTTTCATTTTTAGGCGTAATGAGAGACAGTTAATTTCTCCATATAAACAAAAACAAACAAAACAAAAAATGCCCCTACCCCATTTAAGCCCCCTCAGAACATTTTAATAATGATAAAATTACCTGATAATAAAGAACACCTAATTTTCATTAAACATGACTAATTTGATCAAAATCATTAAAGCCGTTTTTGAGATAATCGAAAAAAAGGTAAAAATTGGAAAGAAAGTTATGAAATGAAATGCCCCCTCTGTTTGACCAATTTTAATGAAATGTTGGCTGTAGCATCTTTGGCATATACATACATCAGATACCCAGTTTGATCAAAATCGTTTAAGCCGTTTTTGAGTAAATAAAAAAAAAACACGTGAAAATGATACAAAATTTATTAAGTAAAGTCACCCCTCTGGTTGATCAATTTTGATAAAATTTTTGCAGTCATATCTCGGGTGTATTAATCAATTAAAAACTCAGTTAAATGAAAATCGTTGGAGCCATTTTTGAGAAAATTGAAAAAAACGTAAAAAGTTATTAAATAAAGTACCCCTCCGTTTGGTCAATTTTGATAAAATTTTTGCTGTCACATAGCGGGCATATACATACACTAAATACCCAATTTCAGGTTCGCACGATTTATAGTTTTTGAGCTAGTCTATTCACACACACACAGACCATTTCGCGGGACTTGGTTATTTGGACTCAGGGGATCCCAAAACGTGTATTTCCGTTAAAAACCGGAAGTCGAAATTTTTCACGATCACAATACTCTCCCTAACTATATATTTCATATATAGGTAAGTGAAAGTAATATGAAAGGATTTAATCAATAAATATTATAAAGCAAAGTGAACAATGATAAGGCTCAAAAACGACTCCACATAAAAAGTCAATAAATTTAACTTGTCGTGCTCTCCTATAGCCCCGAATGGTGAAGGTTTCCGTTTTTATATTTAGGGAGTAAAATTAAAGAGAATTTTAAGCCTCTCGCACTATGTAATTAGCCTATCTTTTCGGGTTAGTGAATAAAAAATATAGTTCGAGCTGCACACTACCAGGAAGCGCTAGTGTGTGTTTCACTCAATGTTTATTGTCCATTCATTCAGTTTGTAAAGGTTAAATATTTTTTCAACTGTTCTTTTTAAATTACTAAAAAATTACACAAAGATAATTAGTTTCTCCTTTGTGTTTCAAAATAAAATAATGATTTTACATCTCTGCAATCAATTAGAAAACCAACTGGATTACTTAACAAATTAATTTTTACATAAGAAGGCTAATTGATCAACACATTAAATTTAATCAATATATAATATATAAGTAAATTTAATGCAATATGAGTCACTATTTCTTAGTAGTACAGTGAGCATATAAAAAAAGAGGTAATGACTGAATATAAATCGAAATTAAAATGTTTGAAGTGTTCTTATTGTAGTTATGAAAAAGAAGTTGGTTTGATTACTATGCATGAGCCTTCTAGTTGACAAAATGACTAACTCAAATTCAGGATAAAAAGAAATATGGTAAAAAAATTGTGCCTTCATCAAATTTTGGTTTTGACTTTGTAATAGTAGTAAGAATCGAGAGCAAAATTAAGTGGGATACTTTAAGGGAGGTTGAAATGGAAGAAAGGCCTTAAAAAAAAGTTGCTTTGAATCTTCGGTAGTTTTTGTACTTCTGGATCCAATGGGATCATTTATATGACATTACATTGAACAGATCGAAAGTTGTAACAGATTGTAGTTGAAAAACCATACCTTGCTAACACAATGATTATTACTCACATATCGCATGTCGGCTAGAAGATGGTTAAAGCTCGAAAATCTATTTTTTATTTGGATAATCACATGTGAAGTTTCAAGTAATTTCTCATTGTTATTATGTACCTACAGACAGCAACTAGGGAAAATAGTCTACCATTGCGGCGCAGAGTGGTCCCGATTTGCCCATCATGGTGCAAAAAATACTTCCAATTGACGGATCTTATTCAAACTTTGTATTATTTTTAATCCACTATTATAGAGTTGCTTTATGTAGTTTCTTGAAAATAGGTAAGGGTGGGGGTTAGGGTAAGAGGGAGGGGTGGGAGAATTTCTTTTTAATATTATAACTTTTAGTGGATAAAACTTGTTCAAACTTTGTATTCTGTTTATTAGTGGATTGTGGAGTTGTTTTATATCGGTTTCATGAAAATAGGTAAATGTGTGAGTAAGAGGGAGGGGTGGGAGAATTTGTGTTTATTAGTGGATTGTACAGTTGTTTTATATAGGTTCATACTTCATTTTATATTAACTTATCATGTAAAATATTTAATTTATAACAAAAGAACTCTTTTAATGCTTTTCAGAATTACTCATACTAAGTAATCATGTAATAAGTCATCACTAGAGCATTTGTATTAGGTACATAATTTTTTTATAATTTAATAAACACGAAAAAAAAAACCTATGTGCACATTTACATAAGAATATAATAAGAATGTTCACTGGGAATAATTTCAAGTGTATACAACAGTGGAATAAAAATAACACATTTTAAAATACATATTGAATTTCACTAATATAAGTTTAGAATTTTAATATTATAAAATACCTTAACATTTTCAGCAATATTATAAAATACCTCAGCAATTTCAGCCTTATCAGATCCCTCCAATTATAAAAAACCTACCTCATATTTAAGAATACTTCATTCTTACAAATCATAACATTAAAATAAAAATCAAGAAAACCGTTTTTAAGAAATTGTAAAGAAAAAAAAAAGGGCAGGAATAAATTGCCCTGTCTATTTACTAAATTTTGATGTAATCTTTCTATAACAAAACTATTTATAGTAAATATACTTAACTCAAATACCTATTTCACCTCTGTAGGATTTATTTTCTTTTTTCTAACTAGTTTGTTCAAATAAATACACACCTAAAGAGACCATTTAAAGCACCTTCGTCATTTGAACTCAAGTTATTTGAACCCGAAACGTGTGATTCCGTTGAAAGCTGGAAGTTGGAATTTTGTATGATCATTATTAGACTCAAGTACTGTGATCACTCATGATGTACACTAATTGTTGTTTTCTAAAGACTTTAATCATCTCAAGCTGGGATCAAATAAATCTGATCAAGCCCTTTTTCGACCGAAAAAGGAAAGGAAGGGGATTCACTTATACTATAGTCACAGAACCTCCAGATAGGTCATGCTCAGATGTAACATAGTGATAGCTTTACAAATTTGGATATCTTAGGTATGTTTTCAAAAACACTCTGGTTAGCTCAGCATTCAATGAACACTGTTTGAACGAGTGGTATTGGTGCACCTGACATCTAAGGGAGACAGTACTATAATAATACTAAAGTAAAACAATAAATAAACAAATTAATGACCAAATACCTCATGCAAATTGGAAGTCTTCGATAATTCCTCTTCATTTGATCTATTACCACGAATTCTATTGCTCCGTCTGAGAGGTTCTTCAGATACATTTTTTTTCTTTTCATCATTCTTTCTATACTCTTCATTTGAACTCTTATCAGCATCTTCTTCTTCTTTTATTTTTAAATTACATTTATTGTTGAATTCCTCATCGATGTCAATACCATTTAATACATTATACTCAATTAAGCAATTTTTGGCACTTTGCTTATTTACATCAGGAACAGATTCCAGTTTGTTTAAGTTATCTACAACTTCTACAGAGGATATAATATTTACATTTTTGTGAACATCCTCAACAATGTCACTCTGAGTAATTGATTCACTAACACTATTTTTATCTAAATTATTAATACCTGTCCTATCTATTTCACAAGCCGTCATTATATCGCCATCATCTAACACATCACTGCTTTCACATTCAATGGTTTCGTCAATGACTTCTTCATGTTCCACATCACCTTGAAGGCAAGTATCATTAGCAATATCATCCTGACTAATAATAACATCTTTAACATCCCCTAAAACAATATCCTGAATTTCTTGTGGCATCAAGTCATTTGTGTTGTATTCACATTCTTCATCTTGACTGCTACTATGCCTGCGTTCGAGACAACGGTATTTACCAAAGCGTTTATGGCTCTTTTCATTGTTTGTACTATTGGAAGAGGTGTTTTGAAGGTCATCAGAATTTGAATCCTGTTTATTATCCACTTCATTTTCATCAGATACACCATTAGAATTTTGGTCGTCACTTTTCTTTCTACTATTTCGCTTAGCTGGTACTTTATTTGACCGTCTTTTTCGAGCCATTGTTTGTGATTGCAATAGTCACAATTCCTGTAAATAAAATATATTATATGCGTAAGAAATGTGTAAGCACATAAAAGCTAGCATAAATATTTAAGGAATGAGAGAAAGCTAAATAGAATTTGAGGGAAATTAAATCTAGGGGAAAAAAAAAAGATATACATACAAATACCTGTGATTAAAAATGAACAATTTGAAGTAAAAGATCATGAAACAAAACAAAAAATTAGAAAACCAGCAGAATAAAAGTTGTCAAGAATAAACCCACATGTCAAACATGGTTAACTAGATAAAATAAACAACTTACCTGTTTACATTTTTAAGATGATTTCATAAATAATTTGTAATTTCAATCCTTCTGAAGATTTTTGGCACATGTATAAGAGAGAATCCTTACATATTTCAAATCCGTTGTGAATAAAGGAAATTTCAGTATGAAACAACCAATAATTTGAAACTTAGCCAAGTTGAATACAGACAATATGCGTCCATTTTGTATAAACCTACCTATGGATAGTCCTACCAAACCCAAACGAATATCTAATCAATGATGTTGAAATGATCTTATACAGATTTGAAAAATTGAACTGTTTTTCAAACATGTAAAAAAATTAATTTAATTTATAAAATTAAATTATTCATTAGATAATTTACACAGAAATTTTTATTATTAAAAATTGCTTCAACTAAACTGTTATTCTTATTAGGGTCTGGCCACTCATGTCCGCACCGGATACGCACCGTAGCATTAATATAGGTTATGTTCAGAATATTTTTAATTTAACTTACATATTACCTTTAGTTATGCCTAAAGTGGCCTTTTTCTGACATGTGTGGCCTGACCTTTAGGCATAACTAAAGGTAATATGTAAGTTAAATTAAAAATATTCTGAACACAACCTTTATTAATGCTACGGTGCGGATGCGGTGCGGACATGTGTGGCCAGACCTTTATGTGTTCTTTTTTTATTTCGAAATTCGTTTTATGCATAAGTAAGTAATGTAAAGAATTAACTTTACTCTTAGTAGAAAAGACTTAATAAACTATTATCGGTTACCTAAATAATGAGAATCACGCTCATAAAGACGCACCAAAAACGCACAATAATAACATCTGAATTATAGTGCTGATAAAATTTCTGTGACTACTCTTTTGAAAGTAGATTTCAGATTTTTTCTTGCCTATCTTACTTTGGATTAAAAGTAATATGTAAGGATTGAAAAAATGGGGAGTGTATCTGTGGCTGTAGTGTAAAGAGTGTCAAGTCCAAACTAAAAAATAATTTTTTAATTCGTTTGCATGTGACAGCAGATTTATATCACTTTGTAGGAGACACCTTGATGAATAAATTCATTCATAAACATTCAGGATGTTGCTAACCTTGTAAAATACTAAATAAACTAATTGTAACAAATCTGCTAAAAATCTGCAAAGCCATGTGCAAATTAATTCAAAAATTGTTCTTTTTGATTGGGACTTAACACTCTTTATGCTGCAGCTACAGATATAATTCTGAGTATACATTTAAAAAAATAATTTTTGGAATAATAAGAATGTACAATGTTGGCTTAACGCTGCATTGAACCTGAAAGATTGTGCCCCTTCCGCGAATACAATAGAAAGAAAGTGCACCTTCGGCTGTTCCGATTCGTGCATCGACGCGGAAAGGTCTGGCCACACATGTCCGCACCGGATCCGCACCGCAGCGATAATATAGGTTATGTTCAGAATATTTTTAATTTAACTTAAATATTACCTTTAGTTATGCCTAAAGTTCAGGCCACACATGTCAGACACAGGCTACTTTAGGCATAAGTAAAGGTAATATGTAAGTTAAATTAAAAATATTCTGAACATAACCTATATTATTGCTGCGGTGCGGATCCGGTGCGGACATGTGTGGCCAGACCTGAAAGGTATAAACTTAAAAAGAGCTCTGGGAAAGAATAGGGCTTTTATTTTCTCTTCCTCAATATTAGCAAATATTACTTGGAAGAAGATTCCTCTCTCCTCCCATCTTAAATGAAGAGCGTTGAAGCCTACATAATATATTTTATTTACAGGAATTGTGACTATTGCAATCACAAACAATGGCTCGAAAAAGACGGTCAAATAAAGTACCAGCTAAGCGAAATAGTAGAAAGAAAAGTGACGACCAAAATTCGAATGGTGTATCTGATGAAAATGAAGTGGATAATAAACAGGATTCAAATTCTGATGACCTTCAAAACACCTCTTCCGATAGTACAAACAATGAAAAGAGCCATAAACGCTTTGGTAAATACCGTTGTCTCGAACGCAGGCATAGTAGCAGTCAAGATGAAGAATGTGAATTCAACACAAATGACTTGATGCCACAAGAAATTCAGGATATTGTTTTAGGGGATGTTAAAGATGTTATTATTAGTCAGGATGCACAAATATTTGTTAACCCACAGAAGTGTTACAATATAATAATATTAGTGGGCTTTTGAGTTCAAAGGGTGTGTAGGAATTTATAACATTTTTATCTTTTTTTTTTTGGAGGAAATTATACATTCTGCTACAATCAAGGGCATTAATATTAGAGCTCAAAGGTCTCATTCACACACTATCTATATGGAATGTACATTAATCAAATAATTTTAAACAATAAATAAAAAAAATTAAAAACAGTGTAAACCTCGAAGATAAAGAATTTATTTTCTATTATGCGATGATTGACTAGATAAAAATGAGCTGGAATAATTAAATCAATCTCCTGTAGTGACCTCCTGTAGTCAACCCAAGTATACTTTAACCAGGGCCGGAACTAGGAGATTTGTCAGGGGGGGCAAAGATCAAGCTGCCGCCCTCCCCCCCCACCCCTCCAACCACCAACTTAAAATACTATACCTCCGCAAGCTATTTTTTAAATGAGGTAGTTGAAATTACACACGATAATTATGTATGTTATGAAAAACACATACATATTGATCACATTAATTTATTACTTATTTCTTATACATGACTAATTATATCACAATTAGATTCAATCAAGATAATTATCACATTTGGGCAATTAAAATCAGTTAGAATAAACGATGGATATAAATTTGCATTGGGAACATAAAGGAATAATAGAAAAAAAAATATCACAATTATATAATATGTATAAAATATTTAAATTGTAACGCTAAACCGATAAGCAAATAAAAAAAAAACATATGGCGTAACCTCCCGGACCGCTTGTTGGAACAAAATAAGCGGTTGGAACAAACTGTTTGGGTCTAGATCATTCTGTGGCCTAGTCCACAAAGGCGTAGATCTGCCTACATTGTTCTAGAATGATCCAGGCCTGACTATTTACGATTATATAGATTAAGGAGCAGTGACGGAACGAGTTAGTTGAAGTCTGTGTCTTGACTGTGTAGCGCAAGTCATAGATTGTGTGTTTTAACGTTATCATTTTGTAACCTAATCAAGTGTTTAAGTTTTATTAATTCGTTAGCATTGTGATAACTGTATATTTCTGTTAATAAATATTTCTTACCCACATAAGTGTTACAACTGGTGTCAGGTGTGGGGTTTAAAGAAGAAAAAAAAATAAAAAAAAAGAATGCCAGGTAAACGAATTGGAGAACTTAAAGTAGCGGAGTTGAGGAGAGAATTATAAGAGCTTGACTTGGATACTACGCTCTTGTTGGCTCGGTTACGTGAGTATTACCTGAGTCAAGGCGTAGATCCTAATACAGTAGAATTTGAGGATAGCTCTTTGAAGGCTTTGTCGGCAGAGATAAATGATAAAGTTTCAAATTTATCTAGCGAATTAAATGAAAAAGTAACTAGCCTTAATTCAAGTTTGTCAACCGAAATAAATGAAAAGATGACTTGCCATACTGCCGAAATAAACAGGATAAATGATAAATTAACAAGTCAATCGGCAGAAATAAATGATAAATTTTCAAATTTATCTGTTAAATAAATAACAAGCTAACCAATTTATCTGGGGGAGATAAATGATAAATTGATCACCTTGACTACTCAGATGAATGACAAGCTGAGTAACCAATCGGCCGAGTTATATAAAAAATTGGTCAGCCAAACTGCTGAAATAAATGGTTTAGATGAAAAATTTACCAGACTTAATTCCAATTTGTCTACTGAGTTTAATGAGAAGATGAATAGCCTTAATAATAACCTGTCGGCTGAAATAAATGATAAGTTGACCAACCTGTCTGGTGAAATCAATGAAAGGCTGGCTCAACAAGAAGCGGAGGTTGAAAGACTAAAAAGGATGTTGGAACAAGGGGCGAAGGCGGTCGTAAGGGAGGAGCTATGCCCACATCCTTTACAAGAGGGACAAGTATGTGAACCCGCAGTTATGGAGAGCCGAGCAAGGATAAAGCCACCGACTTTTGATGGAAAGTCGTCCTGGTCAAATTACCTGAAGCAATTCAACGCTGCGGCCAGTGCTAATGGGTGGTCTCCAAGAGATAAGGCGGTTGCCCTTACGGTGGCCCTCAGAGGTCTGAATCCTACAGACCCTCAACGCCGACGACGCATACGATTTTAACATGCTAGTAAGCCGGCTAGAGATGCGGTTTGGCCACGCCCACCTCGAACAAGTATATCAGTCCCAGCTTAAGAGCAGGAAGCAGAAGGCAGCCGAGACTATTCAAGAGAGCTTAACGACGTGACGAAGAAGGACTGCTATCCTTTGCCGAGGATTGATGACGCCCTTGACGCCTTAGCAGGATCCAGACTTATTTCAACTCTAGACATGAAAAGTGGATCCTGGCAAGTAAAGATGGACCCTGCTGACAAGGAAAAGACTGCGTTTACCACTGGGTCAGGACTATGGCAGTTCACGGTTTTACCGTTCGGCCTCTGCAATGCTCCAGCAGCCTCTGAAAGCCTGTTGGAGAATATTCTAAGAGACCTATCCTGGAAGATTTTCCTCGTCTATCTCGATGATGTCATAGTGGTTGGCCGGACGTTTGAGGAACACCTGTCAAATCTTGAAGAGGTCTTCAAGAGGCTTAAAGCGGTCAATTTGACGTTAAACGCAAAGAAGTGTCATCTTTTTCAAACGAAGGTCGCCTATTTAGGACACATCGTCAGTGGAGAAGGAGTTGCGTTGGACCCTGCAAAAATTCAGGTAGTCCAGCAATGGCCTACCCCTGTCAATAAACAGCAGATTCGAAGTTTCCTGGGCCTTTGTTCCTACTACCGCCGATATGTGAGAAAGTTCGAGGACATTGCGAAGCCTCTGAGTCGGTTGACTGAGGAAGGTAGACCCTTTAGGAATGGCGAGTGTCAAGAAGCGTTTGATGCCTTGAAGGAACGGTTGACCTCGGCTCCAATATTGGGCTACCCGGTTCCAGGAGGCAGATACATCCTCGACACAGAGGCCAGCGAAGAAGGCATAGGCGGCGTTTTATCACAATCGCAGGATGGCCAGGAACGGGTTATTGGATATTTCAGCAAGAAGCTATCAAAACCTGAGCGTAATTACTGCGTGACCAGACGGGAACGTCTGGCTGTTGTCAAGTCCATAGACAATTTTTACAAATACTTGTATGGTATAAGATTCTTGTTGCGGACTGACCATGCAAGCTTGAAGTGGCTGCTAAATTTCAGGAATCCTGAAGGCCAAGTTGCCAGATGGCTAAAAAAGCTCCAGGAATATGATTTTGAAATTGAACACAGACCAGGTGTAAGACATCGAAATGCAGATGCCCTGTCTAGAAGACCATGCCCACCTAATTGTTCCCATTGTAGCCGAATCGAACACAAGGGATCGGCAAGAAAATGATCCTGAGTTGAAAATGATACGGGACTGGAAACTAGCCAATCTTGGCCCCCCGCCCAACTTGGCTAGAGGTAGCACCATTCTCACCTATTTTGAAGGCGTACTGGGCACAGTGGAACTCCCTTGTAATAGAAGACGGCTTGCTCAATAGGGTTGTGGAGAATGTAGACGTGAGCCTATCCAGGAAGCAGCTTCTGATACCGAGGACCTGCGTGCCGGAGGTACTTCGTCTGCTACATGATGAAGTGTCAGGAGGACACCTTGGTGTGACGAAAACACTTCAGAAAGTACGCGAAAGTTTCTACTGGGTGAACTGCTCTGAGGATGTCAAGGATTGGTGCCGTAAATGTAACACCTGCTCTACAAGCAACGGACCAGCTCGCAAACGCCGCGCTCGGATGCAGCAATATTGCGGGGAGCCCCTTCGAGAGGGTAGCCATGGACATACTAGGACCCTTTCCAGAAAGTGAAGCTGGAAATAAGTACGTTTTTGTAATCGTGGACTGTTTTTCCAAGTGGGTGGAAACATATGCTGTCCCCAACCAAGAGGCTGCTACCCTGGCTGACGTTTTGGTGAAGGAGTACATCACCCGTATCGGGGTACCAAATGAACTACATTCAGATCAGGGGAGGAACTTCGAGCAACATTATTCCAGGAAGTCTGCAAGAGGCTTGGGATTCGAAAGACCAAGACTACGGCCCTCCATCCACAGTCTGTCGGAATGGTAGAACGGATGAACCGAACCCTTATAAAGTACCTTTCCAAGGTAACCTCTGACCGTCAACGAGATTGGGACCGTCAGATCCCATACTTCCTCATGGCCTACCGCTCTGCAGTTAATGTATCCTCTGGACAGACACCTACGAGAGTTCTTTTCGGCCGAGAGATGATGTTACCTTGTGACCTCATTTTTGGCAGCAAACCTGGGGTGGGTGTATCTAGGCAAGACTATGTATCCGGACTCCAGAGGAGAATAGAATACACGCACGAGCTAATTCGCAAGAATCTTCGCCTCGCCAGCGACCGGATGAAGAGACACTACGATAGTAGAGCCGATCAGGGTGTGTACCAAGAGGGAGACCTCGTTTGGCTCTATAACCCAAGAAGAAAGCGAGGAGTCTGCCCAAAGTTGCAGAAAAACTGGGAGGGACCCTACGTGATAAATAAGCGCATCAACGATGTGATCTACAGGGTCTCCAAGTATCCCAAAGGAAGGCCTACGATCAATCGCTTGGCGCCATATGCAAGGAACCACGAAGAAGAACAGGTGCAGCGGATTACGGAAGAGACCTTTCGTTTGACCTAGGGAGCAGATACGCATGGAAAAGAAGACATCCAGGAGGAATGTCTCTAAGGAGGGGGCAGTGTAACGTTAAACCGATAAGCAAATAAAAAAAAAAAAAAACCATATGGCGTAACCTCCCGGACCGCTTGTTGGAACAAACTGTTTGGGTCTAGATCATTCTGTGGCCTAGTCTACAAAGGCGTAGATCTGCCTACATTGCTCTAGAATGATCCAGGCCTGACTATTTACGATTATATATAAGGAGCAGTGACGGAACGAGTTAGTTGAAGTCTGTGTCTTGACTGTGTAGCGCAAGTCATAGATTGTGTGTTTTAACATTACCATTTTTAACTGCTCAAGTGTTTAAGTTTTATTAATTCGTTAGCATTGTGATAACTGTATATTTCTGTTAATAAATATTTCTTACTCACATAAGTGTTACAATATAATGTACATAAAATATCACAATGAAATTGAATAAAAACAACTATCACAATTTGACAATTAATGTCAGTTATAACAAACTATGAATATAAATATACATTGGGAATATAAAGGAATAATTAAAAAATATATGCATATAATATCACAATGAAATTAAAAAGATAATTATCACTAGATTGATAGTCATTGAAAATTGATTGTGATATTATTATTTTGATAACGTTTCCATCTTATTTATTTATTTATTTTTTTATTTATATAAAAATTTTTAATTCTGCCGCCCCTAAAATCTGCCGCCCGGAGCACGTGCCTCGCTTGCCCCCCCCCCCCCCCTAGTTCCGGGCCTGACTTTAACATCGATGCTTTTGAGAAAAACAAATATGTTTTACCATCCATGTTTTGGACAAAACAAATTATGTAGTTTTAACAGTAACCCGGCTGTAATTATCATCGATGTTTTGGACAAAAACAAAGTTATATTCAACATATATGTTTTGATAATAACAAAGTTGTTTTAAACATCGATGCTTTAAACATAAAAAATTGGTTTTGGACAAAAACAAATATTTTAAAACATCGATGTTTTGGACAAAAACAAATATGATGTAACATCGATGTTTTAACAATCACAAGTATATTTGAACATCAATGTTTTACCAATAACAAAGCTGCCTGGAGTAATCAAATTCTAAAAATGCCTGGAGAGAATTATTAGGGTAGAATGTAATTTTGTATCCAACCACCCCAATACCAATATAATCTTGTGTGGGGACTTCAACGGGCACATTGGAGGATTAAATAATTTAGAATCTGATTCCCTCCAGAACACAAATTTTTACGAAAACAGACGGGTAAATCATGGAAAAATAAATGCGAGGGGAAAGCTGTTAGTCGAAACAATAGAATCTATAGGACTACTAGTATGTAATGGAAGATGTCCATCAGATAGACCTGGAAAATATACTTATATTTCTAAAAATGGTAATAGCAATATCGATCTTATTTGGATTAACGAAAATTCCCTGCAAGTGGTCGAAGACTTGGAAGTTTCTGTTTTCTCTGATTGTTTGGACCACTTAGCCTGTAATATCACTATTTGCTTCCCACATGAGCATGTTATAAAAATATGGAAACCACTTGAATATATAAGATGGGATCCGGACAGAGCTATGGTCTTCCAAGATTATCTTCGCAACTCTAGAGGAATATATTTCAATTCTGAAAGTAGTGAAGAGCTGTACGTGAATTTCGTGGAGTCTATGTCTGAATCTTTGGCAAACAGTGGGCTAATGTTTCGTAAAAATAAATCATATCTCCAAAATCGCGTTTTTAAAAATAAATGGTATGATAATGAGTGCCAAATACTTAAAAGAATTCTACGGCAAAAATACAGATTAATGGTTAAAAATAATTATTCGCAATCTTCACTTGAAACTTATCTTACAATAAAATATAACTACAAGGAACTTATCGAAAATAAGAAATCCAGTTAACGCAATATGATCACAAATAAACTACAAAACGTAAAAAATAGTAGTGAATTCTGGAAAGTAATAAGAAATCTTAAACCGCTAAACATGCACGCTAATGAAATAGTTATTGATAAATGGGCAGAACATTATAAACATTTATATGGACCAAAACTGATATTGGAAACATTTTTCTTTTCGGTAACCCATCCTCTTTTGGACACTCCGTTCTCATTAGAGGAACTTCAACTAGTAATAAAATCCAGTAAAACCAAGAAATCCCCGGGTCATGATAACATCATCTATGAGGTCTTCAAAAACTTAATTCCTGAATGGGAACATTATTTATTAAACTTATTCAATCAAATAATGGAGACTGAAAAATTACCAACCGCCTGGTCAAAAACTAATTTAATTTTACCATGTAATCTTAAATATACTATATGTGCTGGAAGATCTAAATATTGTAAATGAAGAATGGTGAAATACTTCTTCCAAATTTCTTTATTTAAAAAAACAATATTTCAAAATGAACTATATCCCAAACTTGACAAATAATATAAAAAAATATTAAAAAAGTACGACCTAGAAGATATAAAATTAGGTAACTATAATAACAATAAAATAGAAAAATTCCTTAGTAATACTAAAGATAAAATAGAATACATGCAAAGGAAGAATACTATATATAAGATTGAATGTGGGGAATGGTATTTATGGTAGGAGGTAGGATGGTATTTATTATAGTATAGTATATAAACGATAGGTTAAATAATGGTCAGGATTTTCAGTTTACAATGATATTTATTATGGTAAGCCAACGTTTCGATTTTACCTTTAGTCTTAGTATCCACCTGGACTCAGTAGGTAAATATCATATTCTATTTTATCTTGTTAACCAGCCTCTTATTTTAATATTTATGTATACCATCTTTTATATTATTATCAGTTCTGTAATGTATCCATTTATTGTCACCCTCTAGCATAGATACTCATATATTTGTTTTCTTTTAGCCCTGATGAAGATCCACAAGCTGGATCGAAACGTTGGCTTACCATAATAAATATCATTGTAAACTGAAAATCCTGACCATTATTTAACCTATCGTAATTGAAGAACAGTTGACCATCTCTCATCTCTACTATAGTATATAAAGATATTATAGGAGGTAGGATGGTATTTATGTAGGAGAAACGTCTAAAAAATTAGATACAAGAATAAAACAGCACACAGCAAATTGTAATAATATTAAAAACATTAATCTCACGGCCCTAGCCCAACATAGTATTGTAAAAAAACATAAATTTAATTTCAAAGATGTAAAAATTGTAGGAATAGAAAGAAATACAAAAAACAGAAAATTAATAGAAACCATACACATAACAAAAAACATTGAAAATGCAGTCAATTATAAAACTGATTCCATAAAAGTAAGCAGCCATTACGCAGATATTATAAAAAATTTAAATATCAAAAAGTGAATAAGATGCAAAAAATTATATATTAAAAAAAATATAAAAAATAAACTACAATAACAATTGGTTGGATAAGGAACATTGGGGTAAATAAGACAAAGTTCAGTCCTTAGGAGATAGTGTGACAAGAATATTGTAGTAAATGTAGGTGGTAGTAAAAAGTGTAAGGCATGCAATATTTTTTATATAAAATGACCAATTTACTTATATAAATGGAATATAAACTGTAATATAGAAATAGATGGACCTAGCCACAAAAATTGTCAGGTACTATTCAATATATTGTTGAATTGATCAAATATGTTATGTTATTTAAAATGATGAGTATTTGAATAGACACATTTTGTAATAGGTGTAAGTAATACTAGTTCATGCAGAAGAAATTTGCCCTGAAGAGGGACGAATAGTCCGAAACGTTGGCAAATTAATGTATATGTTTTAACTTTAAATAAAGAAATTTGGAAGAAGTATTTCACCATTCTTCATTTACATAATTTAATTTTAATGCACAAAAAAGGTGATAAAACAGATGTAGACAATTACCGTGGGATATCATTGATTAATAATATAACAAAGTTATTTACAGGCATTTTAGCTCAAAGGATCCAAATTTGGACTGAAAGTGAAAACTTAATTCCAGAAGAACAAGCGGGATTTCGAAAGGGAAGAGGTTGTGTTGAACAAATTTTCTCACTTATGTCGCTTATCAATATTAATCATAACATTTTTGGATTTTAGGAAAGCGTTTGACTCCATTAACCATGAGCTGCTTTGGAGAAAGCTGTTTGACTTTGGTACCAGCGGTAAGATAGTGAGATTGCTTAAAGCATTGTATGATACAGCAATAATGCAAATAAAAATTAGGAATGAGGTGTCAGGGGAAATCGAAATCAGTTCAGGACTACTACAAGGCGAAACTCTAAGCCCGATTCTTTTTATTATATTCGTCTCAGACATAATAACCTTCTTCGAAAAAAGCGGTGCATCTGGTTTAACAATAAATAATAAAAATGAAGTTTTAATGCTACTATTGGCTGACAACATAGTAATGTTAAGTAACTCGTGGCATAGTACCCAAAAAAAACTTCAGATCCTTGAACAGTATTGTGGCCAAAATTCACTGGTTTTAAACCCCGAAAAATCAAAAGTTCTGGTATGCCATAAGTCTCCACGAATGAAAAAATTAAAATCACTGCTATGGCAGAAAAAAACCCTGGAATTTACAAAATGCTATGGAATTTACAAAGTGCCATTTTCAACATCGGCAAGATTTCATAAGGCTGCTGAACACTTTATTCAGAGGTCAAATGTTGCAGGAGCAAAGGTACGAGAGATTTTAATCCGAGGTAAGAGCGATGCGTGGGAAACAAAAATGTCTCTCTTTGATTCAATGGTCTCCTCATCTCTTATTTATGCGGCAGAAGTTTGGGGCTTAAGATATTTTGAATCAATCGAGCAGGCACAAGTAAAATTCCTCAAACAACTATATTTTTGGCCCAGAACAACTCCTAATTATATAGTTCGACAGGAAACCGGCCGCTCACCGATTCTAATGGCAGTTTTGAAGAAAACTATAAACTTTTGTATAAAAATATCTTCATTACCAGACCATCGACTTCCTAAAAAGTGTTTGCAGAAACTTGTGGATCTGGACACTAGGCAGCCTAATCTCGAATTTAATTGGATATCACAAATTAAAAATTTAGCGGCTTCCAATTTTGTTCAAGAGTACTTCAACGACTTTTTCGATCCAAAAACATTAATTAGGGACAAAAAAAAACATTTTGTTATGTGTATCTAATAACTTACTCTCTAAAGACATTGAACGTGCATTTAATTCAAACTATAGCCACATCTATAGGCGAATCTGTTGCTATAATCACCCAGAACCTGAAAACTACCTGATATTCACAACCTCTTTCCGAAAGCTGCGAACTGTGAGTCGCCTGAGAGTTTCGAGTGAAGACCACCTGGCGCTGTACCATGGGAATATTGCTCCTCTTTTAAGGGCTGAAGAAGTCTGTAAGTGGTGCGGCTTCCTAATCACTAACCCTCTAAAGCATTTGGTCCTAGAGTGTTTATTTTTTAGCTTGCTCCCTCATAGTTTTTAGCTTGCCCTCCTAGTTTTTAGCCTGCCCCCCCTTGTTTTGATCCTGGGTAAGCTCTTGGTGAGTAATGTATGTGTAATACTGTGAAAGTATTTGTTGGGCATTGTGGCATAAAACTCGCCATATTTTTCTGAAATGAAATGAAAAATTTTACTTTATTCTGGGACATTTAGTCCCCTAAGAATAACATTGTTAACAATTTGTTCAGGCAGCATTTGTCTGGCTGTACAATATACAATTGTTGAAATTAAAAGCTAAAATATACACTTTAATAATAAATGAAAATAAACCGTAACTTCAGTATTCATGTATTTTGTAAAACATAGAAATAACAAAGAGAAGAGTGTCATTATTAAAATAAATAAATAATAAGACAGAAGTATTTGTACACACCTTCAAGAATATATTAAAGAAAATAATAATTTTTACATCTGCACGGAAGATTGATGTTCCAGGAGATGGAGAAACAAGAGGTGTTTGAACGAGGCTAGGGAGGAAGATTGACGAACCGATCCGGGTAAGGAATTCCAAAACTGGGTAGTACGAACAACGAAGGATTTATCAAAACAGGCGGTCCTATGAGTGGGGATATACAAGTCTGTAGGTTGGGATCTTGTATTTAGCTGATGGATGGACGGACGTGGGGTAAGGAGGTCAAGAATGTAGGTGGGTTTTTTTGCTCTTAGGGTTTGGAAGAGGAAGGAGCCGAGCAGGTACTGTCTTCGAAAATTAGGAAAAAGGAAACTTTGCTGGGAATAATATTCGAAGATGTGACAGTGTCTCGGGAAACCAAGGATAAATCTCATGAAACGATTCATCAATCTTTTAAGCTTTATCTTGAGCTTACCAGACAGACCACCGTACACCAGGCATCCGTAAACAAAATGTGGAAGGATAAGGGAGGATACTAAAAGACGACGGGTACTTTGAGGAAACGAATCTCTGAATTTTAGTAACTGCTTGAGGACTGAGATGGATTTTCGGGTGATTTGGGAAATCTGATGATTCCAGGTGAGGTGTTGATCGGAAGTTATACCAAGGTTCTTTATGGAGTCTTTAAACTTGATAGGAGTGTTATTGATATACAGTAATGGATAATAGGGAAGGGAATTGAGGAAAGGTTTTGTGCCTATGAGCATTGCCTTGGTTTTCACTGGGTTCAGGGATAATTTGTTTTCTATTGCCCAGCGGTTAATTCAATCAATATCCTCCTGAAGTTTACGTGACGCCTCTAGCAGGTCGGAAGGATGGAAGGATATATAGATTCGTAGATAGGTGATTTTGGGAGTAATGGATAGCATTTGTGAGATCATTTATGTAGATGGAGAATAGGATAGGAGAAAGGGATGAACCCTGAGGTACACCTCTGGAGAGAAACAGGGATGATGACGGTGGTTTGTTAGGGATAGTAATTGTTCTCACACTGTTTTGTATTTTTCTTACAATAAAAGAGGATACTGTTACAAATAAAATGATATATTTGAAATTAAAATAGGTTGAGTGGTCTAGCCAAAATCGAACATCAAATATCGGCAATTTTTACTATTTTTGTGGTAATTCTTAGGTTATTTTTCATTTTTTTGCTTATATCTGGAAAACAATTCAACGCAAAGAGAATTTTATTGCTTTCAATATAATACACCATAAAATTTCACATTCAATGAGATACTTTAAATAAAAATCGGTTAAGTCGTTTCGACGAAATTAATTTCCGAAATTCGGCAATTTTTTACCTTTTTAGTGAAAAATGAATTTGGTTCATGTTCCAACCCCAGCAAATGCTCCCAACAAAAGTTGTAAAAACATAAATTCTGCCTTGAATGATGTTATAAATTTAATTGTAACTTAATCTTGAGTAGAGAAACTAAAAACGTTAAAATACGAACTTGTTGATAAGACTCCTTTTTTTAAATTATAAGATATGATATATTGATACGTGAAACAAATAGGGCCCGATTAAAATTTATTAAAAGGTAAATTAAGAGATATTTTTTTTATAATAAATAAGTGAGGATCTGATGACTCAAGATTCAAAAAGGGAAGACAAAGGGAATTAGTAGAAATCCGGTAGCCACCTGCCAGGAAGTAACATCCGAGGTTCCAGCGGATGTATCGAAGAGAGATAGAGTTATCACATCTAAGGGAGATGGAGATATATTTGCTGGGTTTGGCCACAAGATGTCGCTAAAAAAGGGAAGGACAGGTCGAGAGTGGGAGAAGAAACTAAGGGCATTCTGTCTCGTACATCAGGCCCATCAACACCTCAACTTGACGTCTCGACATCTCACCGGCAGTCTTCATCTATGATCTACTAGAATAATCCAGGTTGCAGAGCCTATCATCAGTATCACGAACATCGCCAACAAGTACAATACGTATAATAATTCTGCAGAACAATTTATTTCTTTTATTTCATGAGCTCAATATAATATGTTTTACAATAGTCACAGTTAATTTAACTAAAAGCGCTTTAATGATTGTATAACATTTCTTTTATTAGAGTCATTTGAATAAGTACTTACATTTAAATAATTATAAACTTAAATACGTAATTTTTTTTGTATCAAAATTAAAGATAGTTCAAGATCAATACAGCTATTCTATTTCAGTGTCAATACTATTAATGAATAAATTATTGTATTATTGTTATTATTGTATTTTTATGGTCAATGAAGTGACATGATTGTTTACACTTATTTTAAAGGATGTATAAGGTTGTTGGCCTGCTAAAAATGTTTACACTCAATATTTTGAAATGGAAATTGTAAGATCCTTTATTAACAAATTACACAGTTTATATTGATAAACAAAAGTTTTATTCAATAAAAAAAACACATTATCTAATATACAGCTACAATAACACAATGCTCTCATCTCATATATCATCTCCCCGGAGGTTACACCTGTTCTCCCCTGCCTACTAAATGCTACATCCTTTAGCTTGTCCAAGATAACTAAATGTATTTAAAAAAAAAATAAACAGAAACCTTGATGATGGGGAGTGGACCCATAAAATCCACAGCTTCATCCATCCATGGTGCTTCAGGCAATTTCCGTCTGGACATAGGCTCTGGAGGTGAAACTAATCCCACTACTTGGCATGGATGACACGATCTCACAAATTTGTCAGCATCAACATCAATTCCTGGCCACTAAACCTTTGAACGTAGCTTTTGTTTCATACCCACAATCCCTGGGTGTCCATCATGAGCCAAAGCCAATGTTTTACTTCTCAGAGATTTTGGAATAATTATTCTTGTATTTCTCAGATATATTCCCAACTAATGAGATTTCACTCTCAATAATTTTAAATTTTGTGAGTGTAAAAGGCCATTCTCCCGAAACCAGACACCGCTTGACTTGTTTCAACTCTTCATCTTTTCTTGTTTCATGCCCAACCTCTTCTAAAGTTAAGGCTGATGGTAAGTAACACCTAGCAAAATGCAAAAGCGTTTTTTCTTCTTGTTTAGTAGCCCTTCTGGTATTTGTGGTACATAGTCGGGATAATGCATCTGCTATGTTAGATGGGCCTGGGCGATATTTAACGTCAAAAGAGTATGATTGTAGTCGCAAGACCCATTGTTCAATTCGGGCACATGGTCTTGAACGAGGGCTGAAAATAAATTATAAAGGGCGGTGGTCAGTAATTAAACTAAATCTCTTACCCGTGACAAAACTACTGAAGCGTTCTACAGCCCACACCAAGCTCAGAGCTTCCTTTTCAGTCTGAGAGTATTTCTTTTCAACAGTTGTCAAGCTTCGACTTGCGAACCGAATAATTCTTGGACCATCCGCAAATCTTTGAATTAGCACTGCTCCCAATGCACATGGCCCAGCATCAGCAACCACCTCAACAGGATCCTCTGGAGAGTAATAACCAAGAGTGACAGCATTGGCTACTTCAGACTTTAACGTTTGAAAAGCGGCATCTTCTACACTGCTCCACTTCCATTTTACATCCTTTTTCACAAGTTCACGAAGGGGCTCTGACTTTAATGATAAATTTGGGATAAATCGATCAACAAAATTTACTAACCCTAGGAAGCTGCGGACCTCACTTTTATTACTAGGGGCTCGGAATTCCATGACATCTTTAACTTTACTTTCAGATAATTTTATTCCATTTTCTGTGATCCGGTATCCGAGAAAATCTAGCTCTTCCACTCCAAATATGCACTTCTTATCATTTAGTGTAAAACCAGCTTGATTTAACTTGTCCAGAACCACTTGAAGTCGAGCATCATGTTCCTGTATGGTCGGTGCATGAACCAAAATATCATCAACAAATGAAAAACAACCCTTGCAACCAGACAACACTAAATCAATGTGCTTTTGAAATATCTCAGGTGAAGAAGTCAATCCTTGGGGCAGCCTCTTGAATTGGTACATACCTGTTGACGTCTGTAAAGTGGTAAAAGGACGACTAGATTCAGCTTACTCAAGATGATAATATGCATCTTTCAGATCAATTTTGGAAAATATTTTACTTTTATATTATGCAACTCTGAGAGACAATCATCTAAAGTCGGTATCGGGTGTTTCATGTTAAGAACTGCCTTATTCAAACATCTATAATCGATTGTGATCCTTACTTCTCCTGTACTTTTGATGATAGGAACTATTTGCGAACACCATCGTAGAGCACGTTTTGCAGGTTCAATAATTCCTGCCTTAAGGAAATCAGATATCTTAGTCTCTATCTTCTTTCGAATTGCCAGAGGTGGTCGGTGATAAGGGAGATGCACTGGATTTTTTTTCAGGATCTACCTAAATGTGCACCTTAACCCCTTTTAAAATTTTCATTTCCTGACAAGTAGCAACTGCTTGTACTTGCAGTCCTACTCTTAAGACCCCAAGTTCCTCAGCCACCTTCTTGCCAAGGATGGCTTCTCCTTCTCCATCAATGACATAGATATTGGTGGACTTTGACCTGTAACCAACTTTAATTACTGTTTTAATCTTATTAACTACTTTCAAAGCTGACTTACATCCATAAACAAAAAGTTGTTGCTCATTCCTATGTAATTTACCAGATATTTCAGCCATACACCCTTTCTCCTTTAGTGATTTCCATGTAGCTTTGTCCATGACCGAACCTGAAGCTCCAGAGTCTATCCTCATCACTTGTTTTACACCTCCAATATTACAAGATATAAGCGTGTTATCATTGATTGAAGAATTTTGGTCTGTAACATTTGCTTTGTATATTCGCCAACTAGACGAACTACTCTGTTCGCTACTTACATCACTTTCATCTGAAGAGGAATGAGGATGTTCCTTCTTGACTGACTTGATATGCCGTTTTCGTCTTGTAGACTCATCACTCTTCACCCCTTTTTTTTCGAATTTGATTCTTGATAATAACTGACATTTGAACGGCAAGCTGCAGCGAGGTGTGAATGTCCCCCACATATTGTGCAAATCGAGTTCCATCCAGGACAAGCAGGGTCATTGGCAATGTGCCCTTCATTATTGCATCTAAAACATTTACGCTTTTCATAGTTACAACGGGTTTCATGAACTTTTCGAGGTTTATTCTGGCCAACTCGATGAACAAATTTAGTCTCATCAGTTGATTTATCTCGTTTTAAATCATTTGTTTGTACCTCTAGAGCTTCAAGTGACTTCCCCAATTCAATGACCTCATTACGCTTAATATTGCACTTTCTTAGACACTGCTTTTGAAGTTCCCCAGAACTGCAGGTGAAAATTAGCTGATCCCGAATCTGATCATCTTTATCAACAAATTCACACTTAATTGCCTGTCCCCGCAGACGAACCAGAAATTGTTCAATATTTTCTTCATTTTTCTGCTTCAAATTTCTAAAAATATAGCGTTCATAAACAGCATTTATTTTTGGCATAAAATGTTCAGTTATGCTTTCTATACACATTTTGTAACATGACTTATCGTATTCACAACGTTCCAACTGTCCAGCTTTATTGGAGAGTTTCGATGAAGGTTCAACTTTTTCAGTGGAAAATGAAAAAAAAATATCTTGTAATTCCGTTCCTCCGCAATGTAACAAAAGTGCTTTTTTTCGATCCCAATCAGTGATGTAATCAGTATTAATTACGGTTTTTAAAATTTTAGTTCGCGAGAACTGACAAGAGATCGCATTGAAAACGTTGGTCGCGGTAGCCAGGAGGGGGGGGGGTAAAACCCCACCCGCCCTCCCCCGCCGCTTCACCACATAATAAGGACTTTTTGAATATTTACCTTTGCGAGAGGTAATTAGCTAGGAAAAAAAAACCCATAGTAATTAGTTAATGAAAATTAACGAGTGCGAGAGCTAACTGGAGCGCGGGGACAACTAGTTGGCGACTGTGGTGGTTCATGGTGGCGTCGGTGAAACAATTTCGTACCTCGAAAGCATACAAATTGAACGGGAACGGAGTCTTAGGCAGTAAATAAAATTTAATAAAAATTTCTAATTAAATCGAAATAGTAAAAAGGAGTAATTAAATCGAAATATTAATAAAATTAAAAAAAAATAAATTAAAATCGAGCGTAGTCCTCGGCTCCAAGGGTAGAAGCTAATTATCGGTGATGGAAATTGGATGAGGCCAAAAATAGGGGGCAGGTGCTGTTATGTTAATTTATAAAAAAATAAATTGGCTTTGTTGGCTACGATGTAGAGTTCAAATGCACGTAACCATCGTGGCCATGCGGTCGCATCATGTACATTTAAAACCGGTAAACCGGACGCACTCTCCATAGTTTTACTCCTCGTCGCCACTTGTAAGATCCTTTATTAACAAATTACACAGTTTATATTGATAAACAAAAGTTTTATTCAATAAAAAAACACATTATCTAATATATAGCTACAATAACACAATGCACTCATCTCATATATCATCTCCCCGGAGGTTACACCTGTTCTCCTCTGCCTACTAAATGCTACAGAAATAGAATTAGTCATAAAATATCAAACAAAAGCTGGCCAAATTAAATTGTACACATTTTCTTTTAAAGGATTATCGCAGATAAGAGTGTCTATTGATTCAGCCTTCTTTCTCACTCCGAGAGTAGAGTATCTGTGATTAAAAGAAAATGTATTCCAAGGATTTAGTTACCCTAGTTAAAAAAGAAATTGAAAAATAGTTATAGGGCTGTCGCCGAAAAGTTAAGTCTACCGCATACTACGGTGTCTATATGGCAAAAAATGATTATGACCGCATTAAAATGAAAAGAGGACCCAAACCAAAGATTTCTAGACGTTTGGAAGCGCGTGTCAAACGAGAAATTCGAAGGTTAGCGAGAAAGAAGGCGAACTTGTGACATCCCGAAAGTTGAGGGAAAACCTCAATTCAATTGCCTCCTCTAGAACAATTAGAAGATTTCTTCCTGAGATAGGTGTAAAATGGAGGAAAGTTGATAAAAAACCACCTCTCAGCAAAGCGCATCGCGAAAATCGCGTTAAAAAGGCTCGTGAGTGGCTGTCCTTAGAGGATTTCATCTGGACACGTACAGTTTTCACAGATGAGAAAATTTTTTCAAAAGAAGGTCCAGATAACGAATTTAGTTATATGGAAAATAACTCTAAAACAGTATTTAACCGTCCCAAACGGCAGATGAGAGGTGGTGGAGTGATGGTCTGGGGTGCATTATAGGGTCAGGCGATTATCTACTGGAAAAAGTCTCTGGAAGAATGAACAATCAGCAATATTGAGCACTTATACGAGAAAGGTATTAAACTGGATGAATTCTAAGTTCCCGGGAGGAGATTATTACTTTTTACAAGACAACGCGCCATGTCACGTCTCCCGAGTAACGAAACAAGGGTTGTCTAATATGGGTCTGCAAGTTTTATGTAAATTATACTCCCACCATATGTTCTAATACCATATGTTTTGTTTAATCTATTTGAGGTTTATTGTACAATACCTTATGGTCTTTTAAATTCTTGTACTCCTCCGGTAACTTGCACCACACCTCCTTATCCTCTGATAAACCTACAATCATGAACTCTGTTTCGGTTGTCTTAACAATATGTACAAACAATCTGACATCCTCTTTATTCATGATCCCTTTTGTGGAATAACCTTGTAAATTAATTTGTAAGTAGGATTTCAAATGACGAGAATTAATGTTCTTGTTCTGAAAGAATTTATTTGAATAAGAAACTGAATAAACAAAATAACAAAATAAACAACAATAAAAGATAAACATACCTGAAAGAATAATTAATTTACAACGTTATTTGCCTACTAACAATAAACTAATACAGTCTTTAAAAGTCTAATTAAATAACCTCAAATAGATTAAACAAAACATATGGTATTAGAACATATGGTGGGAGTATAATTTACATGTAAATTATACTTTTTACGTAAATTATACTTTTTAAGTATAATTTACATGTAAATTATACTTTTTACGTTACCCCCGTATGCCACACATGGCCAGGTAGGGGTACCGAACAAAAAAAAAAAAAAAAAGTTTTAGAGTGGCCATCACGCTCTCCTGACCTAAATCCGATCGAAAATTATTAGATGCCACTATCCAAAGAAGTTTCTAAAAAGGGAGTGTACCAAACTGACAATGAGTTATGGGAGGCGATTCAAAAAGCGGCGGAAACTGTTAAGGACAATAAGCCAAACTTGCTGAAGGATCTATGCAGTTCTATGAATAGAAGATTATTAAAAGTGATTGAAGACAAGGGAAATACTATTAATTATTAGTTCTTACTAAAGTTTTTTTATATATTTTTAATGTTTCTAATATGTACAAATAAATTTGGCCAACTTTGCTTATATCAATTTTTCTTAAAAATTATTATAAATGTGTTAACATGAATAAAATTCATTATAAAGCAATTTTGTTTTTAGTACTTGATGACCTATTTATACAAATTAATTATCCAGGAATCCATCTATTATAATAGAGAAAACTGGTGTACAAAAACAATTGGCCAGGAGTGTATAATCGATCTGCACCGATATTATTTTTAAAATCTTAATATAACTATAAAACCCTATTCCATAATAAAAGAAAAATATTTCATATCAATTAATTTAATAAATAAAAATTATAATTTTAATGTTTCCAATATAAATTTTAATAAACGGCATATCAAATCATTCACAGTGGATAATTCTAGAAATAATAATAGAATCATTGATAATAACAATAGTAATATTAATCATAATAAGATAACCATTATAGAGTCAATTGAAAATTTAGGTTCCGATCTTAACATTCAAATACAGGATGCCACACCAATTAGTATCATCCAAAATAATTTTAATAAAACTTTAAAAATGAATAAAATAGAATTAGCCAACATGTCTTTTAAATTAAATAAACTTTTAATAGATCACGATCCATACTATTTTTCTAATTTTGTCTCATTTAAAATTGTAAAAAGTAATAAAGAACTAGGCGACATCTCTTCTAACTTAAATAAAATTTTAATAAACCAGAATCCATACTATTTTTCTAATTTCAGTATTCCCGTAAGACAATTTCACATGGTAAAAGAAAAATATTTCGCATTTATAAATTTAACCGGTAAAATTTACAAATTCAATATCTCAAATCACACACTAAATGATCGATATGATGGGTAAGAATTTAAAGATGACAACATAATGAGAGATGGGTACTATAATGCCTAATAATGCTGGGCAAGTAGAAGTTGACTACTTGTGGTAGAGTGACGCCTACCCATCCCCGAGTTTAGATGTTCAACATCGGTAATGACTCCGGACCGGAAATGGAACTCCATTAATACTTAGGGACATAATAATCATCTAATAATAATTTTAATAATATAAATGTTCTTTTGTTAATAATAATTTTAAGAGTATTTAATTTGATATTAATTATAGTAATAACTTTATAAAACATAATTTTTTTTGTTGTTGTTAGTGTTCCGTGGATCTTGTAAGGTGTGAAATAATTATTTTTGTGTGCTTATCGATGATCTAATAATAATTAAATAAGAATTTGAGAAAGTGGGAAATGTAACCAATGGGAGAGGATAGGTTTCGAATTAATGCCAAATAAATTTATTAGCAATATCAGTTGACTTGGGAACGTCGTTAAATGAAAGTAGGAGAATATAATATGTTAATGAGAATATAATATGTTTAGGAAATATATGGGGAATTCAAGGTCTTAGGAACCGAATTTGTATTTGTCGGCCAAATAAGAAAAAAAAAAAACCTGTACCACTACAACCCATAAAGGGTCTTGGGTGCAGTACTATGTAAGGAAGAGTACTGTTTCTTGGTCAGCGGTCGTGCAAGGAGGTGATTTGACCGTGATCACGCTCAACCGCCAGGTTCTTTCCCCTTAATTTTTCAATTAAGGGTACCCACTTTATAGAGGCTGGGTTTGCCCCAGGAGGGTCTCTCGGCTCACGAGGCGAACTGTGGCGAATAATAAAGATATCATAAGCCATGTCAGATTCGAACTCGAAGTTCGGCCAAATAAGAGCCATATTAAAATTTATTGCGCTAAGACGCTGATGTGTAACCGGAAATGCCGGTATAGGAAGTATTAAGAAGTTATATTAAAGGGGGGATCGACATGATGCTATTATATGGGAAATATTATATTACATGATCATGTTATAGGAGAATTGGAGTAGAATATAGGCGTTTCCAACATAAGACACTGAAGTATTTGTTAAATAAATTTCATTTTATTCAGATTCTTAATGTTTAAATTGTCACTTTATAAAAGAAAGATTTCAATGTGTTCACAAATAGTTTATTTTCTTAAAGGATCAAAGTATTAAACAGTACAGTATTATTGCCAAATCATGCACAATAAAACACCTTAGAATGTAATTCAAATTATTTTATCTTATACTTAAGTTAATCGATATTGGACAAATGTAAATACTGAAGATGAAGAATGCCTCCTGTAAAATAACATTAAAAAGAAATAAGAATTATATATCATAAATTTAAAAACCATATTTTTTTTAGTTGAAAATTGTATTAATTAATAGGTATAGGGTAAGATATTATTACATTATGTTTGAATCTATATTGTAATAAATTTTGATTACATCCATGTAAAATTTTGATTTGGTCAATTAGACCGTGTAAAAAAAAAAAAAAAAAAAAAAAAAAATCATATTAATTTTTTTTAAAAAACGAGTAAAGAAAGGCGATTGATACGTGAAACAAATAGGGTCCGATTAAAATTTATTAAAAGGTAAATTAAGAGATATTTTTTTTAATAATAAATAAGAGTAGGGTATAAATAGACATGCGCGCCACAGAAAAATCTTCGGCGGCGGGCCGCCGATGATTTTTAACCGGCGGCGGCGGCGCATACCGGCGCGCCGATGCTCGCGAGATTTTTGTATCATGGGCGTACGCAGGAGAAGGCAGCTGCCCCCTCTACAAATTTTAAACATTTATTATAACATTTAAATATCAGTAAGTTTTATTTTGACAATTAATTGAGCCTTACAAGGTCAGAATACCTCGACCCTTTCGAAAATTTTATCAGCCTGCCCCCCCCCCCCCCCCAGAGGAAATCCTGCGGACGCACCTGGGAGTACTCGTTTATTATTTTATTTGTTGAATTGGATTGTTAATGTTAAGGCCGTACATTAAAGGAGTTTCACTTGTAAAAAACATACTTTACAGTCTTGTGACGTAGATGACTAGTTTTTGAAATGAAAACAGATAAGCTGAATGGGGTTAAAGGTCATTGTTTACTTATAACAAGTTCTTATCTCTCTAATTCCACCTTTCAATTCAGGTCAGTTTCTTTCCGACTGTTGTGAGTTATTGGTCGATTTAAAAATGTCTAATTTTGAGCACCGTGCAGTGATAAAATATTTTGTAAAAATGGGATGGGGCCGAAGGAAATATTTGAAGACATATTTGCAACTTTGTGGGACTCTGCCCCAACGTATGCCACTGTCAAAAGGTGGGCCGCACTCTTCAAAGCTGGCCGAGGAAACCAAGAAGATGATGACCGATCTGGGTGACGTTAGTCTCGGAAGGAGTTTTGCTGGTCGATTTTCTGCAGCATGGCATGACAATAACAGGGCAATACTATGCAGACCTCGTGAAACTGCGAGAGGCTATCAAAGAGAAACGCCGAGGAAAGATCACCAAAGGTGTGCTGCTACTGCAGGACAACACTCCCCTCCACAAATCAAGAGTTACCACGGAGACGGCCAAGCTGCTCCCGCACCCACCCTACTCGCCAAGACCTAGTCCCCTCAGACTTCTACCTCTTCCCTAATATGAAAAAACATTTGTGTGGGAGAGTGTTTTCGTCAGACGATGAGGTGATCTCAGCTCTCAAAGCCGTTTTGGAAGGTTTCGAAAAAAAAAAAAATTTGGCCGGTTACAGATGTTAGGGAAGCGGTGGAATCAGTGCGTTGCTGTTGTGGGGGACTAATTGAAAAATAAAAAATATGTAAGTTGAAAATATATATGTATATCAGGCTTAGAACTTTCTTTACCCCCCTCGTACTTCTAAAGATCCATCGTGTTCCTTCAGTGATCAGTTGAATTGAAAGTTGAATAGGATCTCGAAGAGGAGCGATTTGAAAGTGGAAGTTAATGGAGCGTGTCGGATAACGGAGAGAATAGAGTTCCAGAGGGATGTTGCTTGCATTATGAAGGATTTGTTCATGTATAAGTTCGATGGGGTGGAGGATATATATCGGACGTACGGCATCTGGTTTTGCGGGATTGGATGGAGGATTTAAATTGTAGGCTCTGTAAGATATAGGAGGGTCGTTGAGTTCTGATGGTCTAGTATAAGAAGAAAGCCAGTAGATACCGACAGCGGTAGGACTGGCAGAGCCACTTCATCTCGGCATAGTACTGGGTTATATGCGTATCTCTTGGGATCCTAAAGACAAAACGTATTGAATATTTCATTAGGCGTTTAAGTTTGGCTTCGAGTGCCTCAGACAGTCCGCTGTACACCATACAGCCGTAGTCAAAGTGGGGAGAGATGAGAGAGGACGGTTGAACTGTTTCTGGGTAGAGATAGTGCGACGGGAAATTTGTGAGATATGTGGTTTCCAAGAGAGGGATTGATCGAAGGTAACGCCAAGGTTTTTGACAGAATTGTGGAATGAGATAGATGAGTTGTTTAGGACTAGACTTGGAGCGACAGGAGTTGATTTGAGGAGAAAGGGAGATCCAATCAAGGTGGCTTTCGTCTGCTTCGCGTACAGAGTAAATTCGTTGAGGTTTGCCCAAGCACATATTCTGTCGATATCTTCCTATAATTTTAGGATATCGTCGGAGGAATCAGCGGGGTCAAAGGAGAGGTAAATCTGGACGTAAATATGGTATGTAGATAATCGTCGAAAAACATGATTGTTTAGTCTAAAACTCGATTATTATTTCTAAAATCCCCGAACAATATATTTATATATAAAAAAATTCAAATGAATCCCTGGAAGGTACGAAGTTCAAGAGTAAATGGGACCAACTTCAGATCTTTAACGAGTACCTTACACCGCACATGCTTGGGACCCCAAATTCACGTCCTATCCGAGGGATATAGCGAAGGGTTTTTGGGGGTCACCTGTGGTGTTGTGGTTAGCATGGCAACCTACAATACTGAAGTTCATGGGTTCGATTCCCGCGATTGAGGTGTATATGGGGTCCCATTGGATCATCTCAAGATCAGGCGCTAGGATTGCAGGTGATAGGGAATCAAGGTTTCGAAAGGATTTAGTTGTGGGGGAATACAGCAGGATGGGAAGGTTATATAATTGTATGAGGTCGTGGGAAGACTGTAAAGGAACCGGATGCTGTGATAAGGCGAGGAGTTTTTTAGGGAATCGAGATCATAAAAGACTAGCCAAGTGATGGAATGCTGGGTGTTAAGAGTCGGGTCGTAAGGGACTATAAATGAATTAAGGGAATAGAGGATATCTGAAAGATAGGCTTGGTTAGGAGAAGGTATCTGGAGATTGTTGTTGAGGTCTCCGGAGAGAACAATGTTGGAATATGAAGGGATCGTGTTGTAATGGATGGCTTCGAATGTTTCATCAAAGGTAACTTTCGGAGGCAGGTAGATGAAACCAAAGAGTACGGATGTGGGGAGGTGGATATTTCAGCAAACAGGTATTCAATGTGCGGGGAAAGGGAAGTGGGGGAAAGAATGGAAGTGGTTAAATGGTGGAGTATTACAGGATTCATCTGAAACATACTGGATCACTGAGATGGAATACAACAGCACTGATGAAATAGAAAGATTGTTTAAGTAGAAAGCATAATAAGTGGTAACAGTCGTTAAAAAATTAATAATAAATAAAATCAAAGTTTTACTATATTTTGAGGGGGAAAATGAATGAAGATTATTTCTTTTATCTTCTTGGGAATTCTTTATCAGTCCTTTAAACAATAACAAGGACTGGTAATAAGTCGATTAGGGTAATTATACCGCAGAACAATAGAAACAACTTGTTGCAACCAATTCTTGCTGGTACGATGCGGCGGTTGAGGAATGACTTGATATGTCCTAACAACGTTTCATATCCGCTGATCAATTTTTCTCGTAGCTTTATGAAGGTCTGCAAATAGGCCTTAAAGAAAAACTCTGTTGCCATTAATATCAACGCCAAGCACAAAAACACCCTGCTCTGAGAGTGTTGTACATGCGGCGCGCCACCTTCATCGGCGGCGGCTCGGCGCAGTTAAAATCATCCGGCGGCGCGGCGGCGCGCACGTCTAGGTATAAATGCCGATTCTGGACCACTTTGGTGGCAACCTCCCTGACTGTTATCCTGTATGTGTAACGTTATATTACTCTTCCAAAGCAGTACATCCCAAAGAGGTAAGTTTGTTACTTTTTAAAACAGCTAAACATCGCATGGCTTGAACTTGAGCGTGCAGTATTAGGGTGTGTGTAACCCTGAGGTCATTGTCCGTTTTAGTATAGTGTGTTGTACTAGGACGAGGGGTGTCCTTGGGCGGTCTGGACCAATTTGGTGGCAACCTCCCTGACTGTTAACCAATATGTGTAAGGTTATGTTACTCTTACAAAGCAGTACGTTACAAAGAGATAAGTTTGCTACTTATTTAAAATAGTAGATGTAAGGTTATGTTACTCTTATAAAGCAGTAGGTCACAATGAAGTTAGTTTGTTACTCTATTAAAACAGCAGGTGTAAGGTTATGTTACTCTTTTAGCCCTTAACTACTCACCCTAATAACTGAGAACGAAAATAATTGATATAAGAAAAATAGTAAGAAGAAGAACACTTGAGAAAATTCTAAATCGCGATTTCAAGGAGCGCAGATGTTGCCTTAGTGAACGCTGAAGCTACTACGAGTATATACGTCAGCGACTCGATGAGAATCCTCGAAGCTGATTGGCTACTACTCCCTCCCTCCACTCTCTTAGTATCATATGTTACTCTTACAAAGCAGTATGTCACAAGGCAAGTTTGTTACTTTTTCAAACAGCTAAACATCGCATGGACCTTCAGCTTGTAACCGGGCGGGAGGGGGTGTCCCTGGGCGGGTCTGGGTCAATTTTGGAGGCAACCTCCCTGACTATTATCCTGTATGTGTAAGGTTATCTTATTCTTCCAAGCAGTATGTCACAACGAGGCAAGTTTGTTCCTCTTTCAAAACAGTAAATTACAAGTACATGCTAACCCAGCCTCTATAAAGTGGGTACCCTTAATTGGAAAATTAAGGGGGGGAAAACCCGACGGTTGAGCGTGATCACGGTCAAATCACCTCCTTGCACAACCGTTGACCAAGAAACAGTACTCTTCCTTATATAGTACTGAACCCAAGACTAGGACTTTTCTCTCTGACCAATTTGGGCAATCATTTGTTATTAATGACACAGAACTAATTCATCCCAACCTCTCGATTCCTCTCTAACCTCCATGGTCCATGGTCCCAATGTTATTTGCATAAAATTAACATTTAAAAAATGTTTAAAAATTGTTTAAACATTATGAACATTTAAACGTTATGAATGTAATTACATTCATAACAACGGTGGTCTGGTTTCTTTTTCCTTTCGCCCATGCGCTTAGCTGGCCGCTTTTCGAAACTCCTGTTGTAGTCGACTTGTTTCCTTCTTGGCGGTCGCACCTCCACCCACTGCATTTCGGGTTTTTCAAAGCGAGTTTCGCTTCTTTCCTTGGCGTCTATCAGGTCGTGCGCACACTCGAGGAAGTTCCTGTCCCTCGGAAGTGAGCCCGGGCGGTCCATATAGTGGTTCAGCTGCACTTTCATTACACCTCTTAAAAATTCCATTTTCTGACTCCCCTCTGCTTGGCCAAAAGTTTCCACCATTTTTTCCGTCAGGCGATTATACTAGACGAGAACTTTTTCGGCGAACTCGCCCTCTGACTGGCCTTGGGCCCTGCGCTCCTTTAATAGGTAAAACACATCTTCCTCCGGAGTCCATCTTCCTCCGCCATATAATTTTTTTAGTCTCACCTTAAGCGTTTCCCACGTGTAAGTTAGGTCACCCTGGATGGCGTTTAATACTCGCCTCGAGATACGGCCGACAAGGGAGGCTTCCAGGAGTTTTACATCTGATTCCATCAAGGTGCCTGCTTCTTCTCGAGTTACAATCAAATTTTTAATCTGATCACCTCCCTTGATGATGTGCTCAAGGTCCCTCACTATACCCGTGAACGGTTCTAATTGACTTATCACCTCGTGGATAAATGCGGAGTTCTGGGTCCTTATCTTCAGCAATTCAATCTGCTGAGTTTCGGTTGCCTTAGATAGCTGGGCCTCCAACTTTGAGCATTCTACTGTCGCCTGGGCCAGCTGGTATTCCAGTTTCGCCACTTGCTCTTCTGACATCACGATATTAATTCACATAACGTGAAGTAGCGAATTTCACTTGTGAAACTTTTAAACTTGATATCTGTTCACGTCACGTGACCGCGCTTCTGGACGTCCCGGGTTTCGGCACCAGTTACGATTAGACTGACACTAACACTGAAAAAAAGGTGGGTGTGGGGGAAATGAACATCACGACTTCCAGAATAGAACTAACTTTATTATAATAAGCTCCAGGTATATATATAGTTACAGAAGTTGTTGATAAACAGAGTTAGTTATCCTATAACAAAACTGAACTTAATACGGAAAATAATACTTTTTATCCAACTAACTTATATATATATATATATATATATATATATATATATATATAAGTTAGACACCCGACACGGGTGTCTCGGTTTTCAGATTAATCCTATGTACTGTCCTCCCCGTGGTGAGCAAAAATTCGCCGTCTTTGTAAAATAATCCCTTGTTTTTCTCGACTAAGCATGCTATTGCTTGCTTCGAGCACTCTACGGCCCCGATTTCGATATTCTTATACTTCCCACCCGTTGTGGTCGAGTAGTTCCGATTCCCTATATCATAACGCCAGTTTCTGTGCTTGACCCTCATGCTCAATCCCGCGCTTGAAGGATATCGCACCCCACAATCAAGTCGTACCCCGGCATTAGTTCTTCCATAATATGTATTTTTACAAATTCTTCACGCCCTGATAGCTCGAGGTCTACTCCTCTCATGCCCTAACTCCTCGAGGTCTACTAGCTCAAGGTGATCGTACTGCATCTCTAATGTAAAAAAAAAGCGCACATGTGAAGCAGTAGTGCTGACTGAGCGTAAATAGTGGATAAATGGATACTTTGTCGCCTTAACTATATATATATATATATATATATATATATATATATATATATATAGTATATATATATACTATCTTATATATATATACTACCTTAACTATATATATATATATATATATATATAGTATATATATATATATATATATATACTATCTTATATATTGCTACGTTTCTGGACTCCCGCTTTTCTAAGGCGGGTGGGGGTTACCAGAAACGGCATATATCTAATTGATATTGTAATTAATGTACTTAATTCGCCTTAATGTAAATTGGATACTTTTCCAAAGGTGACGTGTTTACCAATTCCATATTATTCTAATAAAACTGTGGCATAGGGTAAATGATAATAAATAAACAAATCTAAATTGGACTATATCTTTAATTTTATTGATCAATAATGTAAATTATTTATACGCCCTTTAATATATCATATAAACATATTTTACTAGCACAAATTAGTTAATGGATGCTGACTGGCAATTTAACATTATTTTAATAAATACTAACCACACAATATTACAACTAGTACTGTATATGTATTAACCTTATCTGGTGGGCACTCTCTGGTGTTGTCTCTGGCCTGTCTGCTGGATCAGTCTCTGCCATCTCTGACGCTCTCTGACTCAGCACAGCATCCCATCTAGGTCTCTCTCGGAAATCTGGACTCTCCGCTCCTGCCTATCTGGTCCTCTGCCCTTCTCGTTCCACTCTCGCCCTCTTGGCACACTCCCCCGACCTCTGTCCACCTCCGAACTCACTCTCCACCCGAACTCCTTTCCTCGACTCCCCTCAAACTTCCTCCTCCTCCGTATAAGTCTTCTTTTCCCCACTCTCTTCAGACTTCCTCCTGATTGGCTGGCTGCAGACTTCTCCTAATTGGTTGGTTCCAGACTTCTTCTGATTGGCTGGCTGCCTAAAATTTCCCTTCCTTTCCATATTCAACGTGTTTCCCAGCGGCCTCTTTGCCGGGGCAAAACCAGGGTTTATGGCCACAAATTTCTCTAACAATCTTCTTAGGTATTTCCCTGGATGTTTGTCGGCAGCATTGCCGGTCCTAAGCTTTGCTTATTTTGAATCTCTAACAGAAGGTTTATGGCCCCAATAACTTACAAGGTGGTATTTCCAAGACCTTGCCGCCTTCAGGTAAAACTGCCCACCGGGTTGACCATATACAGTACTTTAAATATTTCGATATTAAATTATTAATTCAATTTACTTTTCTTATAATGGCAGCATCCACAATACATAGCATTCTCCTAGTGTCAAGGGAAAGAAAAATTAATAAACGTATGTTTATTGATTTTTCTTTTAACATACTCTCTAAAATATTGTTAATATAATCAGCCGTAAAGTAAAATCCTATCTACAAAATTAACTGTTCAGCATCGAATAAAACAAAATGATATAAAATGAACATACAACATACAAAACATTACTTAAAATACAACATATAAAATAGTTACAAAAATGAATAGAACAAAACCCTTTAGTAGAACAAGATACGATAATAAATTTACAATTTACATAACAAAAACTAAAATAAAACAGTTCTCAATATAAGTTTTCTTTGTACTATTTAAAAACATTTTAACTTCAACGTTCAAAACTAAATTATAATAAAAGTACAGAATGGTTGTAGAATATATCAAAATTTATGATCTTATAATTAATTAACTTCTTATTTACGATATTTATAAATTAGTAACTTTTTAACTTTTAGTCTTTGAACTTATCTATATCAGTATTAAAATTCCACATATTAAGTATTCACATGATAAAATCTTATTTTTCCAAACAATTGCTAGATAACTTACATAGTGATCAGAGTTCTTCTGTCTTTATTTCACATCCTGAAACACTTCTTAATTCACAAATAACAAAAACAAGTAGCATAATGTTTATACAGTAACATGTTATTGTGTGGCAAGCATTTTCAAAAATAAAAAAGATTCTACTATTTGGGATTCTTTCCCACTCTAGTTTTAAAAATCATTTTTGTTAGGAATCTTTATATTTTAAATAAATGTTTAATTTCAATTATTTTCAGGGTTAATTATTATAACGTCTAATTCGGTATTTTTATTTCCTTTCTTAATAGCACGCTGACAAAAACAACGGCGAATCTCCTACTTTCACAAAAATCGGTTGCCCTAGTACCATCTTGGGTTTTTTTTTTATGTCACAATCCAGGATTAAGTATTTACACATTCTATTAAATGAATCTCAGTTCTCAGATAATTAATATATTACAACATTACAATATTTATCATGACTCTGGCAAACGAACAGTGTATTCAAATCACAATTTTTATTTATCAGTTATTAATTAATAAGTTTTGCTTGGTCTTATTAATTACAAGTTTTAAAATTTTAATGGATTCTATAAGTGTTTTCCCTTATTTAAAATATTTCTATCTCTGATACTGAATCTAGTTCCTATTTATGGCCACATAAGATTTTTAATTTTCCTATCCGGATGTTCGGATCAATTACACCATGAGCCCCATCAATTATCTAATAATAAATGTTTTTACAAAGGGATCAATAAAATTGTTGCCTCAGTATTCTGGGCGTACTTGAAGATTTCAGTATCTTCTCAAAAATAATCTCAGGGATACCTGGAGGCGCTACGGCTGCTCCACATAGAGGGGTTTTCCCTACTAGACACAATTAATACTATAACCCGACTTCAGGGGTGATGGAGGACCTCTGTCTACTCCAAAGTAGAAAAGTATAATAATTGCTCACAATAATCCAATTAGGATATATAAAATGCAAACTTGATCCAAGTTATTTAAATGTTATTATTGGGGGTTGCTCATAGCGACTAGACGATTAAGGCAATTTAAGATTAATAATTATTACCGGTTTTTCGATAATAAAATGTTTCAAACAAACATTTTAATTTTCTCATTGATATGTACTTTGTCGTATATTGCATTTTGCATTAATTAATCAAATCTCGATTGGTAAAACAAATTTTAATTTTTATTACCTTAATTTGAATCTAGTGAATTTAGTCTGAGATCCACTTAATTGAACTGTATGAAGTTAAGAACCTAAACCTACAAATACCTAAGCTTAAAATAGTCTTAAATAAAATAATAATAGTAAAATAAAATCATCTATTTACAAAAAATATTTACAATTATATGTACAAAAATTATTTACATTGATCCAGAACGGGTTTACCTGACGACGGTTCGCCAGGACCCTCTAGCTCGTCAACGGAAGGGACGCTAGATGGAAACCCTTTTTATCCCCTGGACTGGGATAAAGACTACCGTGTCTTATTATAACACCGTATGCGTTTATTCCTATCATCTTCTGGGATTAAAAGGCCTCCATGGAATTCCCCTAATAAAATAAGAACGGCGAATTCTTCGGTTGGTGGATCCCTAAAATAATTATTCGTTTCATAACTATCGTTGTAATGGGATCGACTGTAATTTAATGGGGACTGCCCTATAAACATATCTGATGGGTTTATTTGATCTTCTCCTGGAGGTGAATTATCGGAGTTAAATATCTTTACAAATTCTGGGAAGCTTATGACGTTTTCTTCATTATCAATCTCTCTGAGTCGGTCCTTCTCTTCATATTCAACCTTTTCATGGGTCATATCAACTTCCTTACCTACTTGGCAAGACTCAAGAGTTTCTACCTGAGATTGAGGGATTGGTAAATTCTCTTGAATGGTTTCTTTTTGAAGATTCTTCGTTTCATCTTCAACTTTAAAGAGAACCTTATCTTGCCCGTCGGAATTAGTCTCAATGTCACCACTTTCTGATTGAGCATTAGGAACCATTCCTTCCCTCGAAGATTCGTCACTTATAATTTCAACATTTTCCCGAGCAGTAATCTCGTTCAGTCCAGTTTCCATACAATTGGTCGCATGGGGTCCATTAATATAATTTTCTACTGTTTTATGGGCATCATCTTCTGCACTCTTATTCATATCTTCACTTCCAGCTAGGAGTGGTTTCTGTTCCTTTCTGTTTAGTTTTTGATCCTCATCAGGTTTGGTTAAACGTTTTGCAGACGATTCCAGGTTCGTTGTGTGTAGAGCTTCACTTATTTCCTGTAGGTGTTTATTATGCTCTTCTGTTATTCCCTTTAGCTCTTTATGTCTTTCTTCTTGATTTTTCTTCATCTCTTTTATTAGCTGCCATAACATTTCTTCTGGGCTGAGGCTATTTTCTTCTGTTTTCTCCATGGTCTGTGGCTGAGTTGCTTCTGGATGTGGGATTGCTATTCCTTCAGTCAACCCCGTATTCGGCTGTGGTAGTTTCTCGTTTTCTACCCTCAAAGCCATATCAAAATATCGTGCGCGTATATTATCCCTCTAATATCTATTGAAACCTCCGCGGTAGGGTTAAACGCAAGCACTGGTTAAATATAACACAAAAAACAAGCCACTTATAATAAGACCGTACAACAAGAAGTATAAGGACAGCCTTCCTCACACACATCACTAATATAACACTAAGGAAAGAGAGCACGAGAAAACGGAGCAAATGTTTAAAGCGAAATCCTGGAGAATTTGTTAGATTAAAGAAATTATCAAACCTTACAAATATTCGCCCTTATGCCACTTTGTATAATTTAACAAGCAATGTCAACTAATGATATGAACAAATTGGTAAGTACTTCCCCACAAGGGATGCCATTTTAATTGCTACGTTTCTGGACTCCCGCTTTTCTAAGGCGGGTGGGGGTTACCAGAAACGGCATATATCTAATTGATATTGTAATTAATGTACTTAATTCGCCTTAATGTAAATTGGATACTTTTCCAAAGGTGACGTGTTTACCAATTCCATATTATTCTAATAAAACTGTGGCATAGGGTAAATGATAATAAATAAACAAATCTAAATTGGACTATATCTTTAATTTTATTGATCAATAATGTAAATTATTTATACGCCCTTTAATATATCATATAAACATATTTTACTAGCACAAATTAGTTAATGGATGCTGACTGGCAATTTAACATTATTTTAATAAATACTAACCACACAATATTACAACTAGTACTGTATATGTATTAACCTTATCTGGTGGGCACTCTCTGGTGTTGTCTCTGGCCTGTCTGCTGGATCAGTCTCTGCCATCTCTGACGCTCTCTGACTCAGCACAGCATCCCATCTCGGTCTCTCTCGGAAATCTGGACTCTCCGCTCCTGCCTATCTGGTCCTCTGCCCTTCTCGTTCCACTCTCGCCCTCTTGGCACACTCCCCCGACCTCTGTCCACCTCCGAACTCACTCTCCACCCGAACTCCTTTCCTCGACTCCCCTCAAACTTCCTCCTCCTCCGTATAAGTCTTCTTTTCCCCACTCTCTTCAGACTTCCTCCTGATTGGCTGGCTGCAGACTTCTCCTAATTGGTTGGTTCCAGACTTCTTCTGATTGGCTGGCTGCCTAAAATTTCCCTTCCTTTCCATATTCAACGTGTTTCCCAGCGGCCTCTTTGCCGGGGCAAAACCAGGGTTTATGGCCACAAATTTCTCTAACAATCTTCTTAGGTATTTCCCTGGATGTTTGTCGGCAGCATTGCCGGTCCTAAGCTTTGCTTATTTTGAATCTCTAACAGAAGGTTTATGGCCCCAATAACTTACAAGGTGGTATTTCCAAGACCTTGCCGCCTTCAGGTAAAACTGACCACCGGGTTGACCATATACAGTACTTTACATATTTCGATATTAAATTATTAATTCAATTTACTTTTCTTATCATGGCAGCATCCACAATACATAGCATTTATATACAGGGTGTTTCGGAATTGCACGGCACTATTTTAGGTACGTGTTCTCTAACACAAAATAAACAAAAAAGTTCATATTAACATATATCTCAAACTCATTTATTAAACAGATATCAAAGGTTAAAGATTTATTATTTATTTACTGCATTAAGACTGACTGTACAACGTTTAACGTGTTTAATACTTAAAGGTTTTAATCACCTGATAAACAAATGAACGATAAGCAATGACAGTAGTTGCTCATCTGTTTGTCTAGTTCTGTGTGTTTTAGTGTGAGTGAATCTTGTGACACAGTTCAATTTATGATTATCATGGGAGATACCACAAATTTATTCACTTTTGATGAACAAACAGACATGCTTTTAACTTATGGCGAGGTACATACAAACGGTGCTGCTGCTGTTCGAAGATATCGTGAAAAATTTCCTAACCGAAGAATACCAAATCGTAAAACGTTTGAGGCCATTGAAAGACGTCTTAGGGATAATGGTACGCTAAAACCTATACGAGTGAACGCCGGTCGACAACGATTTCGACGAACTGCAAACGTAGAAGAAGAAATACTCGATGCTGTTCAGTTATCTCCTACTACTAGTACCAGAAGATTGTCACGTCGTTTCGATGTTTCCTCTACCAGCGTATGGCGAACTTTACGCGAACAACAATTATATCCATTTCACGTATCAAGTAGGCAAGATTTGTTACCACAAGATTATAACAAGCGCAGAAATTTCTCCCAGTGGTTAATTCGACAATGCACACGAGATTCTAAATTCCTGAACTGCATTTTGGTTACTGATGAATCTTGCTTTACAAGAAACGGGATTCTTAATTTTCGAAATACCCATACTTGGGCCGAAGAAAACCCTCATACGACTGCTGTTGGACATTACCAACATACATTCTCTTTAAATGTCTGGTGTGGTCTTCTAAGCGACAAAATCATCGGCCCCTTCTTTTTGCCACCTAGGCTGTCAGGTATATCTTACTTGCATTTTTTGCAAAATAATCTGCATGATATTCTAGAAGATATTCCGCTAGGCATTAGGCAAAGGCTGTGGTTTATGCATGACGGTGCTTCAGCTCACTTTTCTCATAGTGTCACTGATTATTTAAAAACTTATGGAGACCGATGGGTTGGTCGAAACGGACCTGTTAAATGGCCACCACGATCTCCGGATTTAACGCCATTAGATTATTTTGTGTGGGGCTGGATGAAGTCTATGGTTTATTCTGCGGCAGTTGACACGCAAGAAGAGCTAAGAAATCGGATCGTGGAAGCCGCAGTAACTATCAACCACCATCCTGATGCTATACGAAGAGCCAGAGAAGCATGGATTCGTCGTGCTGAATGTTGCATTCAACAAAACGGAGGCGCCTTTGAACATTTACTCTAAATGTTGTAATAATAATAAATAAATAGTAATAATAAATCTTTAACCTTTGATATCTGTTTAATAAATGAGTTTGAGATACATGTTAATATGAACTTTTTTGTTTATTTTGTGTTAGAGAAAACGTACCTAAAATAGTGCCGTGCAATTCCGAAACACCCTGTATACTACCTTAACTATATATATATATATATATATATATATATATATATATATAGTTAAGGCGACAAAGTATCCATTTATCCACTATTTACGCTCAGTCAGCACTACTGCTTCACATGTGCGCTTTTTTTTTACATTAGAGATGCAGTACGATCACCTTGAGCTAGTAGACCTCGAGGAGTTAGGGCATGAGAGGAGTAGACCTCGAGCTATCAGGGCGTGAAGAATTTGTAAAAATACATATTATGGAAGAACTAATGCCGGGGTACGACTTGATTGTGGGGTGCGATATCCTTCAAGCGCGGGATTGAGCATGAGGGTCAAGCACAGAAACTGGCGTTATGATATAGGGAATCGGAACTACTCGACCACAACGGGTGGGAAGTATAAGAATATCGAAATCGGGGCCGTAGAGTGCTCGAAGCAAGCAATAGCATGCTTAGTCGAGAAAAACAAGGGATTATTTTACAAAGACGGCGAATTTTTGCTCACCACGGGGAGGACAGTACATAGGATTAATCTGAAAACCGAGACACCCATGTATGTCAAAAATAGGCGCTACCCCCAGGCTATGCGAGACATCATTAAAGTACAATTAGAAGAACTCCTCAAGCAAGGCATAATCAGGCATAGTAACTCCCCATTTAACAGCCCGTTATGGGTAGTGGAAAAAAGACAGGGCGAACATGAGGGGAACACGAAACCATACCAGGTAGTGGTAGATTACCGGAAGCTAAACGAGGCAACGAAGGACGAACGATATCCCCTACTTATATGTCCTCGATATCGACCTTTTGGGTTGAAAGGGGCTCCGCTTACATTTCAACGCTTAATGGAGGAATTGCAAAGGGGTCTGGGAGAGGAATTTTCACAAGTCTATATGGACGATCTCATCGTTTTTAGTAAGTCGGAGGAGGAACATATTAACCACCTAAGTATGGTCTTCGATAGGATCCGTGATTTTGGACTTAAGTTATCGCGCGAGAAGTCTAGGTTCGGCTTGCATGAAATAAAATTTTTGGGGTACGTAGTTTCGCGGAACGGGATACAACCGGACCAGGAACGGGTAAAAGCCATCCTCGACGCGCCTTTACCTCGAAATGCACGCGGAATTCGGCGATTCCTCGGTATGATTAATTACTATCGGAGGTTAATTCCTGGCATCGCAGAATTGACTCACCCGTTAACTGAAATACTTCGAAAAGGGAGACGTTTTCAACTCGGACCCGACCAGATAGCGAGTATTAAAAAGTGTCGAGAGATTTTGACTACCCGTCCACTAGTGGCTTTTCCCGAATTTCACAGAACGTTTAGAATTACCACGGACGCGAGTGAGGTTGCTATCGGGGCTGTGCTATCACAGAACTTCGAAGAAGGCGAAAAACCGATCGCGTACGCGGGGCGTAAACTGAATGGTGCCGAACGGCGATACAGCGTGATAGAACGGGAGCTGTTAGCGGTTGTTTGGGCGGTCGAACATTTTCGCCCCTACGTTTACGGGAGACGGTTCGAACTAGTAACGGACCACAAACCGCTTATCTACCTAGGAACGCTAAAGGAATCCTCCGCGCGGGTATCAATATGGAAAGAGCGGCTTGCACCTTATAATTTTCAGGTTATACATAAGAAAGGAGTTGAAAATGCGGTCGCAGATTGGTTGTCGAGAGATCTCGTTGTAAACGCCCTGGAGGAAGAAGGAGAACAGTCGGAGCCGTTTGCATTAAGGTACTTACGCGAGTGGGCGGAAAGCGGACCGGAAATCCCATTAGTCCAGAACCATCCAGGGGGTAATGATACACCGTCCGAGAGACAGATCGAACCAGAGGGACAAAACACACCGCCGGATAGACCTGCGGAACTACCGGAAATCGATGAAATTATTAACAATAAAAAATTACAAATAATTTTAAGATCTAAACAAGATCCGGGTACAGAAACTCGTGCGAGCACGTACGAGGGATTATTAACTATCTTGGTCCGTACACCCGCTTCGGTAGACGAAAGCGAACTGGAGAGAATATTCACCGAGTATAGTAATCCGAGTCGGGACTGCCATGTATACGTAGGGAATCGAGTGATAGCGGACAAGGTAAAGAGGTTATGGAGACAGGAAAGGATAGGAGTAGGCTATCGTCTGACTCGGTGCCTCCGCCAGGTGGAGACAGTTACGAAACCATCAGTTCAGAAAAGACTCGTAGACGATCATCATACCGGTAAAACGAATCATCGAGGGATAGAGGAAACATTACGGGCTCTAAAATTACTTTATTACTGGCGGAATATGACACATACAGTTAGAGATCGTATTGCGCGTTGCGAAATATGCCAGAAAGCGAAATATGACCGTCAGCGGATATATAACTCCAATAGCGGAACAATTAGTAACACGCACGGCGTCGGAACCCTTACGATCAGTACAGGTGGACATCTATTCCAACGAAGGACAATCGTGGGTCTCAGCCGTTGACACGTTCAGTAAAATCGCGATGGCCTATCCCATAGAAGCGAAAACACCAAGGGCGGTATGGGAGGGAATTTTGCAGGGGTGTGCAGTCTACGGCGTACCGGAAGAAATCATCTCAGACTTTCGATAATTCCCACATCCGGGAAGAAAGTAAAACATTAGGTATTATCTGGAGGCTCAATACCCCCCACCACCTCAAGGGCAGAGGCGCGGTGGAAAGGCTCCACAATACTTTAGGGGAACACCTTCGACTACTCAAGTTGGGCCGTGATCTCGATCCATATGAGGCGATGCCGCGGGCAGTGATAGCGTACAATAATACTATTCACGCAGCCATGGGATTAACGCCAGTGGAAATTGTCTTTGGGCAAAAACGACGGGACAGAGGGGACCTTAAAACGGCATATAACAACGCGCTGATGGCAACGCTATGTAGGGCACGAACCGAACGCCAAGGTATGTGGGCGCGACTTAGAGAAAAATTGGTTCGGGAAAAACAGACCCGAGTAGATAGGGAAAACAGAAGGCCGGGAGTTTATAAAAAGGGACCCTTAGCGCTAGGGAAAATAGTGTACAGGCGATTGCGGACTGCGAGGAAAAATCTTATATATATATATATATATATATATATATATATATATATATATATTTTATGATAAATATTTTTATCATTCCTCGACAAACATTCTCAGCGGCACTCTTCAATGTCGGGGCGGCATCCTTTCAAGTAGATAACACGTAATGCAATAGCGTTTCATAGAGATTTCGAAAAATTCTCGATGTGGCAGTGCTTATTCGAAAATATTTCGCTAAAATGGCACTGGCAATTCGAAAATATTTCGATAAAATGGCATTGGCAATTCGAAAATATTTCGATACAATATCAAGATGGCAGTGACTATTAGAAAATATCTCGATGAAATATCGAAATGGCAGTGCTTATTCGAAAATATATTTCGAAAAAATATCAAAATGGCATTCGAAATTTCGAAAATAATTCGATAAATTATCAAGGTGGCATTGACAATTCGAAATTATTTAGAAAAATATCGAGATGGCAGTGACATTTGAAATTTATATTAAAGTTTTTTAAAAAAAAGAAGAAAATGCATTAGGATTTGTACTGAAATAGTTAATATCTAACAAAATGACAGGACAAATACGCAAGTGAATAAAAGAAAATATATAATAAGAAAATATTTCTTATAATACCTAGTAGTTAAATTTATATAAAAGTTGTAAAATTGTAGAAAATGCATTAGAATTGGTACGAAAATTGCTATAATCTAACAAATACGAAATCAAAAGAAAAATATCGGTACCAAGAAGTAAGATATAAAGAAATTATATGTTTATTTGTTATAAAAATGTAGAAGATGCACAATAATTTGTAAGAAAATTGTTAAAATCTCATAAAATAATAAGAAAAGTATGAAATCCAAAGAAACTTTACTTATTTTTACTTTACTTACTTTTTATTCTAGTAAAAAACTCATACCTCACAAACAACTATGCAATACTAACAAACCTGCTATGATTATACTTCCGGAGAAGAAACCGTACATACAGTTTGAAAATGTAGGGAGATGTCAACGTGTAGCCTACGTAGTCTACGCGCAGACTTTGAATGTTATTTGAAGCCTACAAATGAAGAAAGTCTTTCATCGAAAATATTACATTGCCACATTCCCTACTCGTACTTTTTTTATGTAAGAAGAGTTAAATGTCTGAACGGTGTAGAAAATGGTATACCTGATGAACCAATTTTGTATAGAGGTGAAAATACAGCAAATAAGTTTATATTTAACATGAAGAAGATAGCTGAAAAAGTGTACAAGTTATATAATGAAAACACACCAATGAGACCCCTCTCTCCTCAAGAAGAATTTAGCTATAAGACTGCTCAAAACTGTTGCATGTGTGGAGAATTCTTCAGTCTAGAAGATATCAAAGTTAAGGATCATTGTCACATTACAGGCCTTTTCAGAGGTGCAGCCCACCAAAGTTGTAATCTTCATTACAAAAACCCTGATTATCTTCCAGTGATTCTACATAATTTGTCAGGTTACGATGCTCACTTCATCGTTCGGGAGCTGGGATATGATAATAGAAGGATTAACGTAATCGCAAATACTGCAGAAAATTATATTTCATTTTCAAAATTTGTTGATGGGAAATTTAGTAAAAGATTTTTAGATTCCTTCAGATTTATGCCTTCTAGTCTAGAAAAGCTGGTAGCTAACTTACCTTCATTTAACATATTGAATAGTTTAATACCTAACGATCGAGTCTCTTTACTGACTAGAAAAGGCATCTTTCCCTATAAGTATGTCACGTCCCACAAAATGTTAGAAGATACAACCCTTCCTCCAATAGATGAATTTCATAATTCACTACAAGATTCCTCAGTTAAAGAAGAGGAGTATGTCCATGCTAAAGATGTATGGAATACATTTGAATGCAAAACTTTGGGTGATTACGCAGACATTTACTTGAAGTCTGACGTAATATTACTGGCTGAAGTATTCGAAGAATTTTGGAATGTTACGATGGGATCTCACAAATTAGATCCATGTCACTATTATACGGTTCCTGGGATGACGTGGGATGCAATGCTAAGGTTTACAGGTGTTAAATTAGAATTATTGACCGATTACGACATGATTCTAATGATCGAGAAAGGTATAAGAGGAGGATTGGTACAAGCATCTCATAGATTCCACGAGGCAAATAACAAGTACTTAGAAGGATACAAACAAAATAAACCAACTACCTACATTGCATACCAGGATTGCAATAACTTACATGGTTTTGCAATGAGTCAGCCTCTTCCTACTGGTAACTTTGAGTGGGTCGATCCCGAAAGTATCAATTGAAACAATCTATACCCTACAGATGACATAGGCTACATTCTGGACGTTGATATTAATTACCCTAAGTACTTACACGATAAACATAATGATCTACCGTTCCTCCCCGAGTCTAAACAATGTGGAATATACAACAAATTAATAGCGCACTTCAATGAAAGAAAAAACTATGTTGTTCATTATACCACCCTTCTTCAAGCATTGTCACACGGTATAGGCGGGCGCAAGCGACGGTGCTGCTACTTTACAGGAACTAGAGAAACGGGGATAGAAGCCGGTCCATTACCTGGGATTCATAGGGTTTTTGGCGTTTTTAATTTATTTTTCCATAATTAAAACCCGATTGAGCAAAAAATCATTTGAAAAATGTCTAATAGGTATTGCTCGGTCCCTCAGTGTTCAATTAAAAAATCAAAAGACGTGCCATTCCATTTATTTCCAAAAAATAAAAAGCTTCTTAAAGAGTAGTAGAAATTAGAGAAGAGTGTATTGTAAAATTAAGAATAGATAAGCCTCTTTCGAAACATATGACGATATGTAGTCTTCATTTTAAAGAAAGTGACTATATTTATCCAGGTAAATATTAGTATTTGACATTTTATTATTCCAAAATCTTAATTTTATGCAAATAACATTGGGACCATGGTGTCTTATTTGTTTTTCTTTTTTAATTTTCCCCATTTTTACTTTCACTTACCTATATATGAAATATATAGTAAGTGGAAGTATTGCGATCGTGAAAAATTTCGACTACCGGTTTTCAACGGATATACTCGTTTTGGGGTCCCCTGAGTCTAAATAATCAAGTCCCGCGAAATGGTGTGTGTGTGTTTGTGTGCGTGCGTGCGTGCGTGCGTGCGTGCGTGCGTGTGTGTGCGTGTGTGTGTGTGTGTGTGTGTGTGTGTGTGTGTGTGTGTGTGTGTGTGTGTGTGTGTGTGTGTGTGTGTGTGTGTGTGTGTGTGAGTGTGTGTGTGTGTGTGTGTGTGTGTGTGTGTGTGTGTGTGTGTGTGTGTGTGTGTGTGTGTGTGTGTGTGTGTGTGTGTGTGTGTGTGTGTGTGTGTGTGTGTGTGTGTGTGTGTGTGAACAAACTAGCTCAAAAACTATAGGCCGTACAAAACTGAAATTGGGTATTTGGTGTATGTATATGCCCGCGATGTGACAGCAAAAATTTCATCAAAATTGGTCAAACGAAGGGGGTACTTTATTTAAAGAATTTTGTCTATTTTTTACGTTTTTCTCGATTTTCTCAAAAAGGGCTCTAACGAGTTTGATTAAACTTCGTATTTGGTGTATGTATATGCCCGCGATGCGACAGTCAAAATTTCATCATAATTGATTAATTAGAGGTGGCACTTTACTTAATAAATTTTGACCCATTTTCACGTTTTTTTTTTTTTTTTTTACTCAAAAACCGCCTAACGATTTTGATCAAACTGATCTTTATAAGTTCGTTGGCGGGTATTTGATGTATGAATATGCCCGCGATGCGACATCCCAAAGTTCATCAAAATTGGTCAAACGGAAAGGGTTCTTTACTTAATAAATCTTTCGCTTGTTTTATTTATTCAAAAAGGGCTTTAACGATTTTGATCAAACTTGGTATTTGGTGTATGTATATGTGACAGCCAAAATTTTATTAAACTTAGTACGAAAATAAAAACTTTTATTTATTTATACAAAGATTAATATTACTTAAGAGAGTAAATAAGTGATGCTCAAATTTTTGAAGCATCGCAGATGTGTAAAAATATGGTATAAGATAATACTTAGTATATAATTAATTAAATTAATTTATGGAGATATTTTAGTCTAGAAACTTTTGTTCTTCAAAAATAATAAATTTTTGGAAACAATATAAAGCGATTTTAGAGAAACAGTAATCGTTCTTGATTCCCAGAAAGGCATAAGAGACGTAAATATTCCTATCGATTCACCTTCACGATATAAACTCCCCGCCAAAAGTATTGCAACACTTATACATTTTTTGTTATTTTACCAGAAGTAAGTACCATCGCCCTGTTTTCCATAAATAAGGATAGGCTATGTTGTTATCTGTAATTTAATAGCAAAAGGATTAGATTTTATCTTATAATCCTGAGGAAACAGAAAGAATTAGGAATGGTATTAAGATAAGTTTCACTCCAAATTATCCAAATCCCATTCAGTGACCATTTGACTAGGTGAGATACACATCTCAAGTGATAATGAATGCTAGACGACAAGTTAGTGAAGTTACGGCTGCTCGTATCGTAGCCCTTTCCGAGGAAGGGTTATCTACACGTCAAATTGCTTTAAGGGTCGGCGTTCATTTCAGCTCCGTCTCAAGGTGTATGAAACGGTTTAGGGAGACAGGTAGCTATTCCAGAAGGCCAACAAGTGGACGTCCAAGGATCACAAACCCTGCCGATGACCGTTTCATTAGGCTACATGCACTCCGCCAGCTGAATTTAACTGCTCCAGACATTCAAAACCTCGTACGTGATGTCCGGAACCTCAGAATATCCACCAATACAGTCAGGAGGAGGTTGGTAGGTGCAGGCCTTCGGGCAAGAAAACCGGCAAAATGCCCTCAGCTGACCGCACGACACCGTATGCAAAGGCTTAGGTTTGCAAGGGATCATCAACACTGGATTGTAGAAGAATGGAAAGCTGTATTGTTCACAGATGAGACAAGAGTGGCCTTGCACAATCCAGATGGTCAAGATAGAGTATGGAGAAGGCGAGGAGAGCGGTACAGTCGGTGCTGTACAGTTGGAGTCACTCCTTTCGGAGGAGGGTCCATCATGTTCTGGTGTGGGATATCCTTTGAGGCTCGTACAGAACTTGTTCCTGTAAGAAGAGGCGCCATGACAGCTCAGCGGTATGTAGAGGAGATTTTAGAAGAACATGTAATGCCTTACATGCCCTTTATTGGTCCTCAGGCACTGTTAGTGCATTATAATGCCAGACCCCACATCGCCAGGAGTGTCAACGACTATCTGAATTACACTGGAATTCGAAGAATTGCATGGCCTGCCAGAAGCCCAGACCTCAACTGTATCGAACATTTGTGGGACACACTGAAAATAAGAGTTCGACGTCTTCAACAAGCACCGTCAAGCTTAGAAGAGCTGGAGACTGCCGTTTTACAAGAATGGGATCAGATCTCCCAGGAGACCATTCAGCAGCTCTTCAATAGCATGCCAAGACGTATGGAGGCTGTGATTAGAGCTAGAGTGGGTTTGACAAGGTATTGAACCCAAAATCATTAAAAGAAAGTTACCTTTTATTTTTGTCATTAAAAGAAAAATTTTAGTTTTTTTTTTTTTTTAAAGTGTTATTGATTTTTAAAAGGAATAAATTTTAATTTTCGTTGTATACCTTTTTTACTGTAATCACACAACCAATTAACTTTATTACAATATAAATAAAAAAAGAAAAACAAGTTTATACAGGTGTTGCAATACTTTTGGCGGGGAGTTTATTTACAAAAAGCAACTCGCAATATAAAACAAGGAACCAGTACCACCACTTGACTTTCGTATCTAAGTCACCACCATACCACCATGCAACATAGACCACCCACACGATGTTTAGAAAAAGTTCTATTTTTCACTAAAAATATATTAAATGAAAAAAAAATTCCTTAAAATTAATTTAAATATTTTTTCTTACACTGCAAATACCTTCTTAAATCATTTTTGTTTGTTTGTTTGTTGTTGTTTAGAGGCGTAAAACGTTTGAAGTCATCAACGCCTGTAAATCATTTTTTTCTAAAGGATAAAATTCTCAAATAAATCTTCGCCTGCAGAAATAATGAAAAAAGAGCGAGCTAGGCCTCTTCTACCAACCACGCATCATGACAAGTGCCGGACGCGCGCTTACTCTGCTCCGCCTGTAACGGTTCCCCGCCCCCAAAATATAATTTTAGTTACATATTTTAAAACAGCGAGACTTTTGCTACGCTAAATAAAAGTGCTACAACTTTTATTAGAAACGTTTTTGGGTAATATTTGAAATAAAAGATCTGTTACCTAAAAACTAATTCCAATGTAAATTTTAACTAAAAAATTTAGGATATTTGTGTGAATAATAGGAAAAGTATTAATGCTACGCAAAAACGTTATATAACGTCTTTTAAAGAATAGATAAAGAGGAATAAAATGATACAAGGTGTATCAATGTCGAATGGAAAATAACGGAGTTATGTGCAACAACAGAAAGGTACTGGAAATGAATGTTCAAGGGCGGTCCCCAAGTTAGCGCAAATGGGAGGAGCTTTTGATGAAATACTGATTTTCGATTACTTGACGGAAATGGGTTCAAAAATCCCAAAAGATAATTCTTCTTATTGCGAGTAGCGTATAATCGGATTTTTTTTCGAAAATAGTTTCCTCAATGAAGAACATTTAACATGGAAAACATTTTTGAAAAATATCTGTACAAAATCAAATTTACAGTTAAAATTTCAGTTCAGATTCTTATTTTTTATTTTTTTTCACCCCAACGTGTGGTCTTTTTAATAAAGAAAAGGCTGATTACCTTTCTTAGAGGAGTCAAACAAGGAAGAAAACAAATTCACTGAATTTAAATATTTCGTTTAAAAAAAAAGACCAAAAAAAAACTCGTAACTGATACCTAATGGTTTCAATAGTTCAAGGCTCCCATTTGCGTCAAAACCCTTTGACTTGTTTTAGAGAACTTTTGCATTAACAGCATAGTATAGTCATCTACCATAACTTTTTGAGTGTTTTGAATATCCTTTTTTTTTCAATATTGTTCAAGGTCGATGCACGGTTCTCCGACAGGTTCCTTGGATTAACATCAAAACCGAAGGTTTTCCCCCTTAGGCCGGACGCAGCTCCGTGATGTGAGATTACCCAGGAAAACAGGGATTAAGCCAACTGCGAGCAGGGAGAGCGAAATATGGACGCGCTTCTATTGAAAGCTGCGTACCTATAAGACAGATTGGTAAATGTGCAAGATTTATTATTAGAGCTTCGATTATCTCAATTAATAAGAACATTATCGCCAGATATACTTACCTTTAAAGCTATTTAAAGAAAGGGAAGACATGCACTCCAACCCAATAAAAATCTAAAACCGACAATATTTTTAATCTACACCCCTAAAACATAATTATAGACCTCATTAAAAAAAAAAATCAGAAAAAGTTCGTATTTTATGAGTCCCTAAGAAATATTTGACAAACATGATTTCAACTAATTATTTATTGCATAACCAGTCGCCTCAGTCCAAATCGAAAATAGATAATATTTTGAAAATTTATGCCACTGGAAACATAAAAATAAACCCACACTAAAAACAAAATCGGAAAAAGTTATATTATATTGATCCGCAAGGACGCCCCTCAAACTTTACCTGCCTATTCACATTTTGCCTATTCACACTATCCCTCCGCTCCCGCTCCACTCCCGGTCCGCTCTCCTAATGTCTTACCATATTCACACTATATAATTTTACACCGTTCACTTTTGAAAGGTTTAAGCTATTAAAGCCATTAATAATCGAAGTGGTCTGTATTCGGATTTTAATTAATGATTAACTTTCAGTTATTAAAGTATTCATTTATTCCTGATTAATATTTTAATTATGTTTTGCTTTAATATATTTTTTGTTAATGATCTGACATTTTTCATAATATACTGCATTTTTATTCGTTTCAAATTGAACGTTATTTTATAATAGCAATGAGTATGTAGTTAATCAATCGGTGGCCGTTTTTTACAAGTATATTAATTCATAGCAAAATACCTATATATCAAACATCATGAATTTTGCTCGTGGAAAACCGCGCGTATTGTTGGTGATTTTTTTTTTTTTTAATCATTTCAAGCGTATTCGAATAAATTCGGAAAACAATTTAAATTATATCTTCACCATTAATTAAATTAATTTATAATTATATATATATATATATATATATATATATATATATATATATATATATATATTTAAAGTTGAACTTTTTTGGCCGTAAAATTGATGAATAAATAAATACTTTAATAACTGAAAGTTAATTATTAATTAAAATCCAAATTATATCGATTATTAATGGCTTCAATCGTGAACGGTGTAAAATTATATAATGTGAATATGAAAAGACTTTAGGCGGGAGTGGAGCGGGAGCGGAGCGAGGCCGGACCTGTGCCAATATTGTGATTACCATCTTTCTATTCATCTTTAGAATATTTTGCCAGTGAGACCGGACCGGGAGTGGAGCGAGACCGGAGCGGTACCGATAGTGGAATTCTCTGTCTATTTCTCTTTAGAATATTTGAGCGGACCGGGAGTGGAGCGGGAGCGGAGCGATAGTGTGAATCCGCCCTAAATCTTTCCCACTTAAAATATAATCACAAACCTTCATTACAATAAAAGTGAAAAACATTAAATTATTCTTAATGTAAGCACCCCACTTAACCCCAACTTTAAAATGTGCATTCCTGATAATATAGTAATAGCCTTTTTTCGCCTATTTTGATGTAGGATGTCAAAAGTTAGTTTGAAATTTATTCTAATCAATTATAAACATGTAGCAATATTCCTCCATCTCCTCACACCAACCCGTCTAATGTCGTCCAGCCATCTTAGTCGTGGACCCCCACTGGTGGTGTGCCCCTTCTAGTTCCATCCGGTCGGATGTACATTAAGCTTCAAGGCATTTTTTCAACGTGCCCCGATCATCTGATATGTCCACTTTCGATGACGGCTAGCAAATCTGGAGAATTAAAAAAATTAAGTTCTGTATTGGTTCTTATTCTCCATTGTTATATGAAATACTGGACCATAAATCTTCTAGAGGATTTTCGTTTTCTCTGGACAGCACCCATGTCTCCCTGCCATATTGGCCTTATTTTGGTCATATACGAGTATATTAACTCGCCGACTTTTCAGGTCAAATTCTTGAGCCTTAGTGCCTTTTGAGATGCATAGTAGTATACCATTTATACTCACTATATATTCACTTTCTGTACGTGAAACAAAATTTATTTATTCCACTATCATAATCTCTAATTTTTTTAATTTAATGAAACTTAGAAAAAACAAAATATGAAAATGAATTAACAACCTTAACATTTAATAATTTAAAATCAATTTCTTGATATAATTTATTAAACATTTTACAAATTTTGTGGATGCGTTATATATTTATGGAATTTAAATAAGAAACAATTTCAATTAAAGGTAAAGGATAAAACAAATATCTAAGCATCATATGAAATGTTTTAATGTAAAATTAAATATAGACAAAAATTTGGGTAACTCTTAAGTTCTTCTTATTGCTTATGGTTGATAATTACACTTATGTTTGACTATTTATGATGGTAGGTCATGTAAAAATAAATTAAATCATGTATGAATAAAATCACATTACTTTTCTAGAGTTGTTTAAAAAAATAGAGAAATGTATATTTGGAAAGTTTAAATACAAAGTGGATAAAACTAGTCCATATATGAAAAGAAATGGTAACAAAAGCTTATTATAAGTTGTAAATAATATTACAGTTATCTGACTAGAATCAGCAGTTTCAGACTGATTGCCAATGAGTTAGAAAAATAATTTTTTTTATGGAAACAAATCATTAACTAGAATTCATTTATGATTTTGCATTTAACTATTTCATTATATAGGAATTGCATAATTTCCATCAGATAGTAGTTCTAATCTGTTTTATTTCTAGATATTAGGCTTCAAACTCTTTTTTTAGTAAATAGAGAAAAAAAAAAATTTGAATCCACTCAAAGTGAAAAGAAAAATGATGCTAATTTTATTACTTATAAGATAAACATGTACAGTCAGTGCAGAAAGTATTCGAACAGCCTGAGCAATATGTAATTTTAATCGTTTTTATAGATTATGTTCTGAATATTTTTAATTTAACTTACATATTACCTTTAGTTATTTCTAAATAGGTGAAAAATGGATTTATTCCCCCCTAAAAAAAATCAAATGGGGAATTAGAGTTATATATAAATAAATTCTGTCTGAGACGAAAGAGCAAAAAGTATTCGAACAGTAGGAGTATTTGAACCAAAACTTACTTGTTTATCGCTATAATCCTTTCTGTATCAATAGTATAGACTTAGTTATATTACAAAGTCTCCTTTGCATCAGTCAATGTTAGATCGCTCAAGATGGGACGTAAATCAAGAGAGACAACCCCCGAAGAAAGGAAAATTATAGTAAATTTACATAACCAGTGTAAATCGTTGCGCGAAATCGCCAAACTAGTAAGTAAGAGCCATGTAACGGTGTCAGACATTATTAACCGATTTGGAAAAACTAAGTCATATCAATCTCAACCTCGCAGTGGTCGACCTAAGCTGCTCACAGAAGTGAACGAAAGTTGGATGTCCAGGTACATTCTAGATTAAGTTCTTCGAAATTGGCAATGAACTTAGCTCAAACAAAGAATATTAATATTTCGGCCAGTATAGTGCGAAGTTACTTAAGAGATTTAGGTTTTCATGGGCGAACAGCACGTAATAAATGCTTTATTTCACAAACGAATAGGATGAAGAGGGAAATTTATGCAAAAGAACAGTACAACCAACCTCCAGACTTCTGGAAACGAGTCATTTTTACTGACGAATGCAAATTCGGAGTGTTTTCTAAAAGAAATCACCAAAAAATAAGGAGGAAAAAAACTGTTCAATGGATCCAAAAAATTTAGTTCCAACCGTTAAGTACAGAGGAGGTTCCCTTTTGGTTTGGGGCTGCATGAGTGCCAGTGGAGTGGGTAAATTAGTGTTCATAGATGGTATATTGGACCATGTAAAGTATGTTAACATTTTAAAGGAAAATTTACCACCAAGTGTCTCGAAAAAGGGTTTTGGAAATAATTATGTACATATTTACCCAGGACAATGACCCTAAGCATACCGCTTGGAAAACCAGGATGTGGTTACTTTACAACGATCCAGAATACACGGTGACACCCCCCCCCCCCCCCCAAAGTCCGGACTTGAATCCTATCGAATATTTGTGGGATTACCTAAAAAGAATAATGGCATAACAGAAGCCTTCCAGCCTACAAGAATTAAAAACTTTTCTTCAGGAAGAGTGGGACAGAATACCGATTTTGTTTTTATACAACCTGGTATTATCTATAACAAGGCTTAAAAGCTGCTATTGACGCAAAAGGGGCGCCGAAGAAGTATTAAGCTCCGAAATAAAAATTATTTCTCGACTGTTCGAATACTTTGTGTGTGAAGTGTTTCCACAAGTTTTATAAAAATTATTATGTTAAAGTGTTAATAAAAAAATTGTTACTCTGTTATTGTTTTCTAAAGTGTTCAATTAAATGTTTTTTTTGCTATATTTTTCCCACATATTTACCATTTAAAGTCACAATTCCACATACTAAAATAATTTTCACTAGTGTTCGAATACTTTCTGCACTGACTGTAAATATGAAGCAAAATAAAATATTTTATATAGTGCTTAAATTTGAAATGGTTGGCAGACAAATGGAATAATCCTTAAATAGTAATTTAGATACTCATTACTTGACTGTCATTGATTCTGAATACAACAAATCATCCAAATTCAAAATCATCAAAATAAACTTAATAAAAGTTCTGACAACTTTGTATCCATTTATTGAAAACATTATGTAATATTCTATCAATATACATAAGGTATAATAGAAAATATTCTTATTCAGTCTTTTACTTCTCATCTATAGTTACAATAGTCTGGCACAAAATAATAGTAAAAGAAAAGAGGAACAGCACTTACTAAAATTTAAAAATCATTTAATGAACAGAACAGTCACTTATTCAAGATTAATTTTTATTTCTTAATTTTTACCAATTGAACTACTTTATATTTTATGACTGAATCAACTTATATCTGAAAAGTAATATTTTAATTAATGCCTTTGGCAAAATTTGACTTTTTCAAATTACAAATTTGTCAATTAGTAGCTGAGAATGGGCAAGCAATAGAGAGAAAGATTAAATAAAGTTTTAAAAAAAGCTATAATATAATACTTTAAAACATTGTCAAATTAAAATCTATAAGGTAACAAAGTTAATATTAAGTTTTAAATACATTTATTCTGTACAAAGTGATTCCCTGAGAAAATAATTAAATCGAATGTGTGTGTTCTTTTTAATTCCCATAGCTATGTTCAAACATTACAAAACTTCATATTCCATATTACGAGGGCGTATTGAAAAGTAAGGTCTCCAACGCCGCTGTTTCCGAACACGAGTTGCTAGGCGAGATTTGACAACAGCGCTTCACCCGCGGTTCCCCCACCACAGTGCAAATCCACCCGCGTGACCTTGGGACGCTCAGTTGCTTTGTGGCAGTCATTTAAAATGGAGTTCCCGCTTCGCTCGCCCGCCAAGTGCGAACTGCGCTCAGTCATTCGTTTTTTGACTGGAGACGAAACTTGGGTACATCATTACACCCCGGAAACCAAGGAACAGTCGAAACAATGGCGTCACCTGACCTCACCGAAGCCCAAGAAGTTCAAGACGGAGAAGTCAGCGGGAAAGGTTATGGCCACCGTTTTCTGGAACCGGAACGGGGTTCTGTTGGTTGATTTCATGCCAAAAGGAACAACAATCAACTCAGAAAGCTACTGCGAGACTCTCAAGAAACTTCGGCGAGCCATTCAAAACAAAAGAAGGGGTAGGCTCACCAAAGGAGTGTGTTTGCTTCATGACAATGCGCGTCCACATGTGTCACATCAAACGACCACCCTACTCAATGGATTCGGCTGGGATATCATCGACCACCCTCCTTACAGCCCGGACCTTGCCCCCAGCGACTACCACTTGTTTCCCGCTCTCAAGAAACACCTTGGGGGACAGAAATTAAAGTCAGATGAGGAAGTTCAAGAAGCAGTCGTCAGTTGGCTTCGTGACGCGGCGGGAGAGTGGTACGGCATCGGCATTAAAAAGCTGGTTAACAGAATGCAAAAAGTTATTGATCGTCAAGGCGAATATGTAGAAAAATAGGTAAATATTCAACCCTTCCAACGATGTAACCAAAGTTGTAAATAAATTAAATTTTCTATGAAAAAAAAAATAGGAGACCTTACTTTTCAATACGCCCTCGTACAAACCTCAAGGAAAAACAAAGCACAATAGGAGTAAAATGAAATGAGAAATGACATTAAAATGATTTAAACTATAAAGTTTTCACGCTTTAAGCAAATAATTAATTCCAAAGATAATGTATCAGACTTAAAATAAAAGTATGGTTTTCAGGCTAGTAGAAATCATTCCTTTAAATAGAAAATGTAGTATAATGCACACAACACACAAATTTCACTTACCAGCCTACTTGGAGTAGAAACTTACGTGTTCTGATATAGCATTTCCAAGTCTGTTTGAACTTTTTCGAAGTCACAAGAAACCCATTCCAAAGCGAATGTAACCCCTCGAATAACTCAATTCTTATTCTAACATCCCATTTCAATTGTCATCCTTAAATGTATATATATTATAACCATTATGTTTGGTCTCCATCCTCATCTTTAAAATGTGGGTGGAGGTCCCTGGATACCATACTTTTTTAGTATGATAAAATTAAATATATATCAGGCTATGTGCCAATATATAATTTTCAAAATATATAAAAATACTGTTGTAATTTATCCCAATGAGTTCTGGGACCTCTACTTGATCAGTTCCACAGTAGGTTAAATTTCAAATCATTTTCAAGGGTGACAATTGAAATGGAAAAAATCAACTTTTTGTTCTAAATATTTTATTTTTTGTACATAACAAGAGTTGAAAGATTTTTCCAAGTGTGGCAATAGAAATGGGAATGGTTACAATTTAAACAAAAAGTGTGATGATTGAGTTGAAAGGGGTTGCATTTGATTTGGAAGGAGTTACATTTCAATTGAAAAGTGTTTCTTGTGGCTTGGAAAATGTTCAAATAGACTCAGAGATGCTATAATGGTGTAAACGCAATTTAGGAAATTCACAGAAAATAGCTTTACCCACATTTATTTACTTATTTTTGTTTGATACTATACAAAGGTACAGAGTATAAACGGGATTTATAGTTATTGCAAAACTTGAAATCTTCAGTAATTTTCGATTCATTTTTATTTATTTATTTTTTTAAGGGGAAATCCTAATTTAATCAATAGTCGAGTAGAGGAACTCAGTTTTCGAATTTTAGTCCCTAATGCATTTCCAAAAACCCACAAAGATGATTGCTAAAGCAATAACCATGGTATTTTATTATAAAAACTTATTCGCTGTTAGCTTCTGTTATAGGATGTGTGAGGAAAACAGATTGGAGAAATTGAATTCAAGTTCATATATAATTATGATCAGAGTTACTATTCTGTCCCTCAAAGGTATTAAAACCCACCAAAATGTCTATAAATCTTATCCTTGGATTAGTCACATGCTAGATAGTGTCAGTCACAGAATCATTTTGTTTTAGGCACCCTATAATTCATTAAGATATTAATTATTATTCTTTGTTCCTTACTTCATTATCATAAAAGGATTATAAATAAAAATAGTCATAATATAATTAGAAAAATATATTAAAAATCAAACAAGAAGGTTTTAAGTCAACACAAACATCAAAAATTTTGTATAAGTAGATTCCAACAGTTAATTAAATTATCTTCTCTTCTGGACAACGAAACAGCATTATCGATTATGTTATCTATGGGAGAGATTACAGAAGATATTTTACAGATGTCAAGGTTATCAGAGGAGCTGAATTAAACACTCCTAAAGGAAAGAAGTAGGCATCCCAAAGTTTATGTCAGAATAAATATACAGAACCTGGAATTAGAAGAAAAGAGAGAAGAATATATCCAGGCTAGCGGAGAAAGACTAAAGGTGCTAAACCTTGACAAAAATGTAGATGATCTATGGAAGGATTTTAAAAACATGATATTAGAAGTTGCTAAAACAGTATGTGGAACTAAGAAAGTAAATATGGTCAGGAAATAGACGAAATGGTGGAACGATACTGTTAAGGAAAAAGTAAAGCAAAAAAAGGTGGCCTGGAAAACCGTACTAATGAAAGCTTAGAGGTATATAGAACAAAAAGAAACGATTGCAAAAAGATAATAAGAGAGGAAAAAAAGAAGGTATGGGAAGAATCTCTGAAAGGTGACTATAGAAAAAAAGTGAAAAATTTTTGGTAGAAAGTTAAATCCCTAAAAGAGAATAAACAAAAACTTATAAGAAACGTCAAAGATTAAAAAGGAAGAGTGTTGACTCAATCTGAGGAAATCTCAGAGAGATGGAATAGACATTATACCAACACCTTTAAGGATACCAACAGCTCTGTAGACAGAGTGGATCCCTTACAAATGGATGAAGAAGTTATATGGGAGGAAGATGTTGAAAGAGTAGTACAAAAGATAAAGATTGGGAAAGCTGCGGGTAAAGATGGGATTTCTCCAGAATTTATAAAATATAGTGGCCCAGAAATGATTAAAGTGCTACTGGTTCTTTTCCAGAAAATATGGAATAACAAGAAGACCCCCAGGAATGGGAACTAAACATAATAGCACCGATACACAAAAAAGGGAGCCCAAGTGACTGCTCGAATTATAGGTCAATATGCCCTTCTATATAAAATGTACACTTCAACACTGGAGGAAAAACTAAGACATGTTGAGGATAGCCTGGAGGAGGAACAAGCAGCATTTCGACTAGGTAACAGACTCAGGACAATACATTTGCACTCAGGAACATAATGAAGAAGTGCTGAGGCAGATAAAGAAATTTATACCTTGCTTCTCCGGGTCTCAAAGCAGCTTTTGATTCTTCTATACCACAAGTATTCATATGGGAAGACCTGAGAGCAAAAAATATACCTGCCCCCTCAATTAACGCCATTAAAACAACTTACCACGACCCAAATGGAATTGTAAGAATTAACAGTATGTGTTCAAAATCCTTTCCTATGGCACGAGGTGTGAAACAAGGAGACAGTTTAAGTCCTCTTCTTTTTATCATATTTATGGATGAGATACACAACATTTCCAAGAAAAGGACAGGAAGAACTATTATTGGGAAATTGAATTTGAGGACAATATCAGTGCAGACATACCTATTTGCAGATGATGTAGTTCTAGTCCGTGACGATAAGGATAAGTTGCAGCTAGCCCTGGTTGAATGGCTGGAAGAGCTCAAGAGAAAAGCAATGACTATAAACTCCACAAAAAGTAAAGTCCTGGTGGCAGTCACAAGAAAAATGATGAAATACATTTTTTCTGAAATGGTGAAGAGCTGGGGCCTGTTCACGACTATACATATATCAGAACGGTGGTTAGCAACACTGCAACCATAGACAAAGAAGTGTCAAGCAGAATCACAAAAACAAACAAAATATACTATAAAATCTGCAACACAATATAAGGCAAAAGGGAGATCACAAACAGGGTCAAGCTTCATACCTTTAAAGCTGCCTTTCTGCCTATTCTACTGTATGGCTATGAGAGTTGGGTGTTGCTGGAAAGGTAAATTAGCTGCTTGAAAGCAATAAAAATGAAGTACCTATGTAAAGTGGCGGGCAGGACAGGAATTTGTCTACATAAAGCTCTGATATACACACCCTTAAATCCTAAACATCTCATTAGAAAAGAAAATTGGTAGAAAGAAGATCTGTATAAAGAAAATCTGTAAGTAAAGAGAGGTGGATGACTATTGTCAACTGCACAATTACTCCAGGATTCAGTTAAGAGGATATGCAGAGCATCATAAAAACAGCTCAACTGGAGCACTACCATACAAGAAATTTTTTTTAAAGATTCAGAGTGAAAACTAAAACAGGAGCTATCTGGGATCAAAATACTAACAGAGGGAGGAGAAAGGCATATTACTAATGCTTTGCAGAAACTGGTCATGAAAAAATCCTAGAAGAAGCCTCTGGCAAGAAACCATGTTGGAGGCCAAAAAGTAGATAGGTAGAATAAAGAAAGATATTTCAGAACTAACTACAGCTAATTGAAGATAAGCAGCCAAAGATGGGCAAAGTTGAGGAGAAGTGGTTAAGGCAGCCAAATATATACAAGGTCTGCTATGACAAAAAAAAAAAAAAATAAATAAATAAAATAAAATTAATTTTTATTGTTTCTCAATTAATGAATTTGTCAGAAAAGAGAACTATAAAAATTATTCAAGTGAAAAGATGCTGAGGTACTAATTATAATACACAAAGGTGCTGGATAATACTTATAATTTTCTGCAAATTTTGTTGTTAAGAAATTCTTATTCTGCTAACCTGTTATCAGTGTATCATAAAAATTTAAAGTCTTTATAAAGACTGTATCACAGCGCTATTTAGGAAAAGAGCTAATTCAATATTATGCAACATTACTAAGTATGTTTCTGAGTTCAAATTCAATAAGATCCATAATTATTACATCTAAAGGAAAAAAGTCATATATTTTTTTTTTAAATCTCAATTCATAAATAGAATGAGAAGCTTTAAAAAACCAGGTGAAATTTTGATTTACTCTTGAATTGGTAACTATGGTAATTTTTTAGACTTAAATGTTTTTGAGTTGAACATATTAACCAAGGTAAAATAAACAAAAATGAACAAAAGAAAAGTAAAAAAATAACTAGAAGAAAAAAAAAGTTAGAACATTTCAACTTAAAATTTAAAACTAAATTAAAACTAGTCATCTTTCAGGTCTTCAATATTTTTGTACTAGCTTTGTGCATTCTGGATTTTGTGCATCAACTTACATGCCAAAAAATATTGTTTTGTAAAAAATAAAAATATATATATTTCTACCAAATGGTGGTTAAAGAAGTGCTAAATTTCAAAGTGGAAAATCTATGGGTTCAAAAGATAAGAAATTTTGACATATAATATGTCATATAATATTTCTTTTAGGCAGTGTTTGAAATTAACTCATATTTTCTCGGAAAGAGAATAAAAGTCAAATCCGGACTTTTATAGTTCTAATAAAGAAATAAAAATCACATCATGACTTTCATATTTCGGACCAGAAAATAAAAGTCCTGATATGATCTTTATCACAATGAACTAACTAAAAACTACTATAAGAGTCAAAGCTTGATTTTAATTACTTAAGGATGAATTATGAAGTTCTTTTTTTTACTTTCACTTACCTATATATGAAATATATAGTAAGGAAAGTATTGCGATCGTGAAAAATTTTGACTTCCGGTTTTCAACGGAAATACACGTTTTGGGGTCCCCTGAGTCCAATTAACCAAGTCCCGCGAAATGGTCTGTGTGTGTGTGTGTATGTGAACAGACTAGCTCAAAAACTATAAACCGCACTGACCTGAAATTGGGTATTTGGTGTATGCAGCAGTGTTTGCTGTTATTTGTATGTAACAGCAAAAATTTCATCAAAATTGGTCAAACGGAGGGGGTACTTTATTTAAAGATTTTTTTCTAATTTTTAGGTTTTTTTTCGATTTTCTCAAAAACGGCTCTAACGATTTTGATTAAACTCGGTATTTGGTGTATGTATATGCCCGCGATACGACAGTCAAAATTTCATCAAAATTGATTAAATGGAGGGGGCACTTCACTTAATAAATGTTGTCCCATTTTCACGTGTTTTTTTTTTATTTACTCAAAAACGGCTTTAACGATTTTGATCAAACTTGGTACTTGATGTATGTATATGACCGAGGACGGACAGCCGAAATTTCATCAAAATTGGTTAAATGGAGGGGGCACTTTACTGAATAAATGTTGTCTCATTATCACTTGTCTTTTTTTGTTTACTCAAAAACGGCTTTAACGATTTTGACCAAATTCGGTATTTGGTGAATGTATATGCCCGCGATACGACAGTCAAAATTTCATCAAAATTGATCAATTGGAGGAGGCACTTTAATTAATACATTTTGTCCTATTTTTACGTGTTTTTTTTTTTCTTCTCAAAAACGGCTTTAACGATTTTGATCAAACTGGGCATTTGATGTATGAATATGCCCGCGATGCGACAGCCCAAAGTTCATCAAAATTGGTCAAACGGAGGGGGCACTTTACTTAATAAATTTTGTCCCATTTTCACTTCTTTTATTTTTTTATTTGCTCAAAAACGGCTCAAACGATTTTGATCAAATTTGGTATTTGATGTATGTATATGTGACAGCCAAAATTGTATTAACTGTATTATGAAAATAAAAACTTTTATTTATTAATAAAATGATTCGAATTGAAAACTGCTGAGAACTACCAAATTTTGCTATACAGACACTCAATAACTTATGGAGATATACAAATATAAGTATATACTTAAATGTGGGAAAATGTGTGAAATTGAGGAATGGCGTTTACATATTATCGAAACACGTCGATTTCTAATCTAAGTAAGTTCGTAAGTGAAAGTTGAGTGTTGCGCGCATCGCACCAGATTTTTTTTATTATAACTTACACAATAAAAAAGATATTGTGTAGTCGGCTCATAGGTTAATTAAGGTGCTGAATTTGGAAATTATGTTGATTTGTGGAAAGCGCTCCGGTATTAATTTCTTACAACTCATCCGATATATACAATATTGAGGTCCATTATTAGGTTAATTGGGGTGGTGATTATGAAAATCATATAGCTTTTTCGATTACGCGTCACGTATTTATTTATTTTATCTTAGGAGATATAAACGATATAATATATCGTTTATATCTCTGACACCTACATATTATGTAGGTGTCAGCTCATAGGTTACTTGAGATGTTGAATAGGGAAATGATATCGATTTTTGGATTCCGCACCCAGGTATCGATTTATTACAACTTACGGGATTATTGGGGTCTAATTAAACAAAATTATTGTTCCGAAAGTAAATGGTATAATTTATTTTTTTCATACGTAATATAATCCTACCTTGTGTTGAAATTAATATTATTATCCAAATCAATACCTTCAATAACCCAATAGCTGACCCTAATATCGTTTATATCGCATAAATTGTAATAAATCGATACCTAAACGCGTAATCAAAAAATCGATATGATCAGCACCCTAATTAAACTATGAAGTCGACCTCAATATTGTATATATCTGAGAAGTTGTAATAAATCCATACCTGAGCGTGTTATGCAAAAATCACATAAAATTTCCAAATTCAGCACCTCAATTAACCTATGAGTGGACCCCAATATCATTTATTTTGCGTAAGTTAAAATAAATCAATACGTGAACGCATAATCGAAAAATCGATATCATTTTCATAAACAATGCCTTAATTGACCTTGAAGACGAGCTCAATATTGTTAATATGGGATAAGGTGTAATGGATACCTGAGCGAGCCTGAGTTTTTATATCGATATTATTTTCATTATCATCAGCCTTGATAATCTAATAATCGATCTTAAGTTCGATATAAGGTAATTTATTATACCCTATAAGATTCCCATAAAAATAGTTAACCCCATAATGAATACCAATATGAAGAAATCGGAAAAAAAACAACTTAATAATTCACTCTTAAATAATTAAAATCAAGCTTTGACTCTTATAGTAGGTAGGTATCATTGTGATAAAGACCATATCAGGACTTTTATTTTCTGGCCCGAAATATAAAATTTATGATGTGATTTTTATTTATTTACTAGCTAGGGTGCCCGGCTTCGCTCCGGTAGTCGTGTGGTAGTAGTTTTAATACCAGAAAAACTTTAAAATTAAAGGAAATAGGGAACAAAATTAGCACCTTCTTGAAAATTCGTTTTCAACTTGGTATCAATATTCTGCAGACTTGAGATCTGCAGAATCCGCCCAAATAAAGAACTCTGTATAATTTACAGGGGTTAAAAATGGTAAATGAACAATTAATTTTGCTGCAACTTTGTCGAGTTATTCATCGTTCTTGATGGTTTCTGTGATTCTGAATCCTATCCCAAGTAGTCAGCAGATAATAAGTTATTAGATTATAGTTGAAAAATCTGGTATCTCAGTTAAAAAAATTATATTTCGAGTAAAACTTAAGCGCCGACTACTTTGATGGTCCTATTTGATCCAGAAGTATAGAAACTACCGAAGATTCATAGAAACTTTTTTTTAAGACCTTTCTTCCATTTCAACCTCCCTTAAGATATCCCCCCGTAATTTGAACGGTTTCTGCATATCTCGAATCTTACTACTATTACAAAGTGAAAACCAAAATTTCTTGAAGGCACAATTTTTTCATCATATTTCTTTTTATCTTGAACTATGAGGGATGATAAAATCTTGAATGCTGTTATTGGAGTTAGTTAGTCAACTGGAATGCTCATCATACGTAGTAACCAAACCAACTTCTTTTTCATAAATACAATAAGAACACTTCAAACTTTTTATTCTCGATTTATATTCACTCATTATCTCTTTTTTTTCTTTTTTTATACGCTCACTATACGTATGAATATGAAATAGTCCATCATATTGCATAAAATTTACTTATACATTATATTAAATGTAATGTGTTGATCATATATTAGCCTTCTTATGAGAAAACTAATTTTTTAAGGAATCCAGTCGGTTTTCTAATTGATTGCAGAGATATAAAATTATTATTTTATTTTGAAAGCAAAGGAGAAACTAATTATTTTCGCTTAATGTTTTAGTAATTTAAAAAGAACAGCTGAACAAATATATAACCTTTACAAACTGAACTGGATGAATGAACAATAAACATTGAGTGAAACGCACCCTAGCGCTTCCTGGTAGTCTGGAGCTCGAACTAAAATTTTCATTCATAAACTCGTATCTCAATCTCAGAGAGGCTAATTAAATGGTGCAAGAGGCTTAAATTCCAGTCCTTTTCTCTTCAATTTTACACCCTTAAGAGAAAAACAGAAACCTTCTTCTCCGTTAGGGGTTACATGGCTAAACGACGACATAACTTCCTTAATCCCACGTCGAGTCGTTTTTGAGCCTTTTCGGCACGCACATTGTATACTTTGTTTTATAATATATATATATATATTGATATTGAGGATTATAACAATAAAAGCCCGGATTTGACTTTTATTCTCTTTCCGCGAAAATAAGAGTTAATTTCAAACCCTGTTTTAGGCCATTATACCTCAATATTGTATATATGGGATGAGTTTTAATAAATTAATACCTGAGCGCTTTCCAAAAATCAACATAATTTCCAAATTCAGCACCTTAATTAACCTATGAGCCGACTACAATTTTTTTCCAAATTTGAAAAAGATCTTATATTTCTTTAAAAAACCATTATCTTTTTAGGTTATGGTCACATGATATGTTGTACATCAAAAGAAACAGCACAGAATACTGAAAAAAATGATGCCTGTTTCAGATTTCAAGCTCAAATAGATTTTTAGATATAACTCAAAACTGTTTAAAAAACTTTTTTTTTTTATTACTTCAAAACTGGAAGTTCGAAAAATCTGAAATTTCCTATTTTTTTTACATTGATGTAGGCAACAAATCAGTAAAATCCATGATCTTAACGTTCAGAACTCCTTGATTGCTATGGAATTACCCTATGACAAGTTTTCAAGAAAAAGTATACTTTTATTTTAGAAGTTGGCAGATTACATCATTATAGTCCCCTAAATAGTACAAGGAAAATAAACAAAATATTGAACAAAATAATAAGACCAAAATAACAGCAACTAAACAGGCAAATACAGAAAAAATTGCACTTTCATGAAACTTTTGGTTTAACTTTTTAGTAGTTGTAGTTTCGAGATCACCAGTTTTGGTAACAGTTATTCCAGAAAAATGAGGTTATACTGAATACAAAATCATAGGTTGAAGGTGAAAAGATTTTCTAATGGAAAAGGGACAAAATTGAAACTGATTTTTTTATATATATTTGTATTAATTTAACAAAAGATGTCAATACAATGTATGAATATTTGAAGTTATTTAACAAAATGGACATCTGCTCATTAGTTTTTATATTAATTAATTTTTCTATAAGTTTTATTATTAGGGGAGAGCGGGGTTGGTTGGCAACAGTTTTCACTTTTTTGATTGTTGAGTCGTTCATGATAATATAATCCCAATAGGGCTGATACCACTGTAAACTCCAAGTATTAGAGTACTTCAAGTATTTTTTTCAACTCATAATATTTAATACTAAGATCATAGAAAATTGAAGAATTAGTCAATCCAGAGTATGCCAATTAACCCCCTATGTGGGGCAGGTTGGCCTAGAAGGTGGGGTTGTTTTGCCATCTCATTCAAGTGCTGCCTGACACATATTATTGTTATTAATCGCTGCAATGTAATGGTAAAATAATTTTGAATCGGTTTTCAACAGCTTTTAAGGGAAAATAGAATGACAATGGGAGAAGATAGAAGTTTAGACTGTCGTCACTTTTTGCATAAGAAAAATTGCTCTCATCTTCCTCACTGGAACTAAAGACAATTGGTAGTTTTACCTTTGATTATGTTTACATTGCTTTTCTGAATTGCTACTGCGCCAAAAAAAAAAGTTGAAGAGAGCCAACTAACCCCACAGGAGAGATCATATGAAAGATGACTGCCAGGACAGGGGAGAACAATCAAACAAGAAACTGGTTAGTCGAAAGGTTAGGTTTTTCAAAGGAGTTTGGGGCTATGTGAACAGAATCGGAGTCAAATGTTTTTTCATGCCTTTAAACCAAACATGCCAACTTTGCAGAAAATATAAAAATTTACTTACATGTTGTAAAATTAATCAATGAAGCACACTCTTCTCTACACTGTTAGCATCAGATTGAAAACTCACGACAAGACTGCCGAGGTCGAGCGGGCCACATGGTACAATGGTGGGGCCTTCACAACAGGTCTGACGGAAACTATAAGCCAATGGCGAACCTACCCCCTATGCCAACCAACCCTGTTCTCCCCTACTTCATTAAGGGATGAAAGCTATATTTCTTATAGATAGTTACAGATTTTTAAAATTTAACTTACCAATAAGTGCACAACTTTGCCCCTTATTTAACATGAAAATCCAATCTCTTACTATTAGTAATTATGGATGAACTTGAATAATTCTGTTATGATATAATGAAAAATTCTGTTAGCTCCGACATCATTCAGTCGCAATATGTGATTTTTCACCTATAATCTGTTACAACTTGACCTGCTGACTGTATCTTCATGGAAATGGTCTCATTGGATTCAGAAGCATATAAACTATCAAAAACGATGCATCACTAGCAGGAGATTCAGAGGAGGGCATGCCTGATGAGGAGCCACTGTAAACTATAACTATTTTTTCCAGCTATGGCCAATCTTTTCTCTTCAAACAAGATTATTTAAAAATCACTATTTGTACATAAACCGTGCTTTTACTGCGTACTAAATTGAATAATGGGTTATATTTAAACATTCAGTTCATATCTACTCAGTTTTTAAATTAGTTACTTCATGACACATGAAATTAAAAATAAAAGTGTGCCCCCATATTTCCATTCCCCATATTCCATATTTCTACTGGTTATCACTCGACCTACTTACCACACAATTAACAGTTTTCCCCCTTTTCAGGGGGGTTAGCATAGCAACCTAGAATACTTAAGGTCGCATGGCCCTAGGACTTTTTAAAGGGAGTAAAACAAATCCTCCTTTTCAACCCCTTCATTAAGAAATAGTTGCATCCCTTTAATTTGCGATGGACTCTGTAGATCTCACATCTTATTACTAATACTAAATCATAACAAAAGTTTCACAAAGGTACAAATTTTGTTCTGTCTTGGATTTACTTTTTCCGGACTAAATTTAAAACTAAGTTTTCTATTGATTTCAGGTATATGAGACAGAAATAAATAGATCAATAAAATTATCCTAATTAGAAGGGTCTTTTTCTGAATATTGATTTTCAAAATTATCCCTCTGAAGTATAAAAACTCATTATCTCAAGAATAAATCCAATTATTAATACAAGAGATCATTCTTTTATTATTTTCTATTGCGAACAGAATATGTTCTGTTTTAAACCTCTTTGATTAATCTATATCTGTGATAATTGTGTGAAGAGTGTTAAGTCAAAAATCTTAAATTTGAAAAAAAGGCGATTAAAACAGTTGGGCTTTTGAAAAAATCATCTCTTATTAGTTTATTCAACACTTTACTTGTTTTGCAATAACCTGAATTCATTAATTTATTCATCATTAACTCATTTCACTTCACCTGCAAAGGGTTGAAAATCTGCAAAGTCATGAACAAACACATTAACAAATTATTTTATGTTTGTACGTAACACCCTTAACACAGCAAATACTGATATATGACTTCTCCAAAAATATAAGATTTGTAGATCTCATCTAGGTTACATATGCTCCAACACCATAAAAGTGTAAAAAAAAAAAAAATACTGTTTCTTATACCAACATCTACAATTAATTGTAAAATTAAGGAAAGAAAAATTTACCTTTCATTAAAAATTTTGATCTAATTAAATAGATAAATTTTAGTAGGAAAAGAGTGGCAACTAAAAAAAATAAAAAATAAAAAATGGATAAACTAAAACTTGCCTTTTCTACTTATGCCTTAAGTAAGGATAGTTTGTCACTTGTACAAGCTGACAGTAAAAGTCTTATTAGAAATGATAATTATAAAATTTTAACTTTTATAATATTATGTTATGTTTTCAATTATGTACAGCAGTGATAATTAAAATAGACAAAATAAGATTTATTTATTTCTTTAGAACATGTAACGAGACACGAAATAGAAAATAAAAGCAGCGTATTTTTCATAATTTCATAAATTAAAAATATATTTTATACAATGTTATAAATAAATATATATTTCATACATATATCATATATCCTAACCATACAAGATCACATATAATAGTTGACTAAGGAAAGGCTTGTTAGGTCCTAAAATATCTCTAGGATACTTAAAAATTTTGAGTTAAAAATAACAATTAACATTTCTTATGAAATTTTGTCATATTTGTGGACCAATGGTTGTTTGCCTGGTTTTAGACTTGACGACTTACTTTTTAACATTTTATTAAAAAAAAAACAATAACTTCTATTATTGGACCCTGAACTATAGTCTAAATGAATTTATTAATAGAAATTAGATAAATACAAAGGTTATTTTACTATCTGCCTCTTGTTTCAATTCTCCTAACTAAACTAAGGAAATTCGGATGGTGGAAGATAAAGGAAAATAGATTTAAAGAAGTGGAAATGGTTGAGGGGTGCGGTCAAAATAAAAGAAATTTAGCATTCGTAGCATAAAAGAAATGTAGCTCATGGGTGAATATTTATTAAAAACAAAGAGGTGGATTTATTAATACTATACGGACCCCTATTTATCATTATCATTAAATGTTAATCATTATTAATAAATAAAAGTTCAATTAGACTATGATAGCTATGAACAGAGAAATACGAAAGCTAGCAAATCCTGCATTTAAGATAATATAAATACAAACATAACTTTATGTAATGTTTAAACACTTCTCTAAAATTGTATTATTTATTGGAGTAAAACAGCCATAGATAGGAGTCAAATAGGTATTTGTATAAAAATAATGACCAAACTGAATGAACCAACAAGCCATTCCGATTGTACATTAAAGGCCTCTTTTGTGTAAAATATTTAACCTCCATTAAAAATCAGCTATGTACATCTACATTATCCTTATATTTAAATGTTAAATGGAATAAGATATGTATTGTGAAACATTTTCAAGAGCTTATAATTTAAAAAAAAAGTATTTGTTATATGATGAAAATTTTTGCTACAACCAACCAAAATCACTTTTATTTTATTAAAGCCTAAATAAGATAAGTAAATGGAAAACTACTTTTATCCTACTTTAGTTTGTGCTTGTTTTATAGATAATGTCCGACTACATAAACTGAATGTTAAAAATTCCCAAGCAGTTTTATTTTACATAAGGGTGCAGTTCATTAAATAGTTTGTATGGATAATTTTCTTGGAATGATACCACTGAAAAAATGTAATCGCTGCTGGGAAGCTCTGTATAAAAAATTAATAGATTGCTGATTTATATACATTTCTTTTGAAGATATAATGATATCTGCTGTTCACGTAGATTGCTTTGTTCCAAATTCATGAAGAATATCCCAAGCCATTGCAACATCATTACGTGTTATTCCTAAAGCTCTAATTACCGCATCTTGTGCATAGCCTAAGGCAAAGCAAGGGGAAATATTATTAAGAAATCTTAATCATCTATAAGCTTATACAATCCTCAAAGGCTTACCCTCTGATGTTAATTTAGCAATATGATCCATATTTAAATTTTCATAGGGTGAAGATGTGCCATGGGCTTCATGAGTTTCTCTAGATGCAGAACTTGCAGTAGAACCTGTTGATTCTACGGAAGATCCTCTAGATGGAGTGCATCTTGTATTTTGTTCTATACTAAGCCTTGCACTAAAATTTAAAGTGAAACCAAGAATAACATTTTACTGCAACATGAAACTGGCCATTTTTGTAACTGAGCTACTCATTTAATAATATACCAACCTTGTAACTGATTCTGGTAAAGGTGATTTCACAATATGTGATATTGCAGAAACTATAGGGAGCTCTTGAGCAGCAGCACAATAAACAGGTTTTACCATCGTTATATTACCTAGAGAAAAAAAAAAAGAAATAGTGTAATTTCATTGAGCAGATAAAGTTCTGATTCCTAAAGGGATAAGAGTAAGCAAATAATTACCAGGTAAAATAATGGTATTTTCATAACTTGGTTCTTCTGTAATGTTAGAAAGTTCTGCATAGTGAACAAGTGTATGATAAGGTTCTGTTTCACACAACTGAGGTATTGTTTGGGATTTAGATGGGAGCAGAAGTCCAGAAGTAGTTGCAAGGGAAGGACATGAAAGTACTCTTCCTTCACAAGACATTTGTCCATCCAGAAAATTGCATCTACTCTCTATAAATAATTGCAATTATATTAAAAAAAAATTTGCAAGAAAATATATTTAAAAATAACTTAAAATTACGGTGATGATATTCTTTGTATTTATTAAAAAGAGATCATTATCAATATTATGAAGATGATTTTCTAGTTTACCTACACTTTTCACCTCCAGACCATTAAAAATTATAAGTTCCCGAAAATTCCTTATATATTTGAAATGGCAGTGAGCTATGGAGAACAAGCACAACTTTATTTTTCCCCTTAATAAAAATTATTTTTAATGGAAATGAATAAGGCTCTGAGCTTAGGAGATCAAGCACAACTTAAATGTATAAAAGAATCAACTACAATATGCTTAAACCCCCTTTTTAAAATATATTACTCTTACTTCATACATATTTTTAAATATTAATCAGAATTTTTTTCATTTAAATGTGCAAAGAATTATATTTGACCAATCAATTTATAAAAAATGAGACAAAATTTAATAAATAAAGTGCCCCCTCTGTTTGACCAATTTTGATGAAATTTTAGCAGTCACATCATGGGCATATAAACACACCAAATAACCAATTTCAGGTCGTAGGTTGATAGTTTTTGAGCTAGTCTGTTCACACACGCACGCACGCACGCACGCACGCACACACACACACACACGCGCGCGCGCGTTACCATACTCCTCAGAAACGGCTTGACCGATTTTTATAAAATTTCATATGTATACTCATTAGGCCTGAGAATCGGCTACTATCTATTTTTCATACCCCTAAGTGATAAGGGTTGTCCACCCCTAACATTTTTTATATTTTTTGGACTAATTTTTTTTTTTTAATGTGGCATTAAAAAATACACACAACCCTAAATTTTCACCCATCTATCACCAACCCCTATTTTTTTATAGTCATTTTAGTAATAGGTTGAGCGCCAAGCGGTACGATCGTATCGCTGTTGGACTATTGGCTGAGGCCGAGGAGGTCCCACGGTACCCCCCGCTCCCGCAAGCTAAAAGGTTGTTCTGGGCCAGGGGTCCGCCCGCCGAGGGTGATTTCAAGGCGTATGGGACTGCTCCGGCCCCGAACAATTCGCCAATGCAATTGGCCGTTTTTTTTTTTTTTTTTTTTTTTTATTAGGGGGTGCAAGGAGAAAAGAAGAGGTCTGAACGCCAAGTAGCCAAGAGCAAAACTGAGGGATGGATATGAAAGGGACAGAAGAACTATGAAGGGATTGACGTGGCGGTCATAACCGGACATCCCCAGGGTCTACTACTTCAGGTAGCGGGCTATTACCATGGGGCCGGGCGGTACCTACGTACCGCTCTCAAAATTATTGTTAATGGCCAAAATTAAATTATTTACTTATTTTGCAATTTATGTATCATTCTAATCATATAAAAGTTTATAAATTAGGAAAAATGCTTCGGCCCCATGCAAAAATACATAATCTTTTCCATGGCACTCAACGTGTTAATCATTTTTCATCCCGCTCGATAACTGATCAATTATCACTTGGTAAGTTATCCCCACCAGTTCAGCCTAACATTTAATTGAAACATTTACCTGGTAACATTCTATCAATGTCATTTTGTCACCTGTCATGACAAATTGTAAACAATTCGTAAATGCTTATAACGGAGTTTATCATTTAAAATGAATAAAACTATAAACAGCGATGTGCAGTTACTGTACACTATGATGAGTGAGTTTGAAGAAAAACAAAAGGAGCAGCAAGATCTTTTAGACAAAGAACAGCAATGTTTACTTGCGATAACGAGCTTTATAGGTCAGTTTACCAGAAGAGTTTTGGTACAAATACATCGTCATGACATTACAGCACGTGTGTTCAGACAAAAGTTGAAGTCTTTAATGAGTTTCATTACTAAATTACATGTATTCGGTCCCACACGTTGCTGGCTGTATTCGGTTGCGAGGAAGCGAGGATTACCTCATGCACACATTTCGCTTTGTTTAATCGACAAAATCCGTCCTGAAGAAATCGATAATATAATTTCTGCGGAAATTCCAGATCCGTCTACTGACCGATTGCTGTTTGATATTGTCACAGCAAACTTGATTCATGGCCCATGCGGTACTCTTAATCGTTCATCGCCTTGCATGACAGATGGAAAATGTACTAAAAATATCCCCAAAGATTTCACTAACGATACGATCACAAATGTCGACGGATATCAGCAACACAGACATTGACATTGACAATCGTTGGGGGGTGCCATATTCGTCTCTGCTGAGAAAGATATACAATGCTCATATTAATGTTGAGTTCTGCAGTTCTGTGAAGAGCGTTAAATACATTTGCAAGTATGTCTATAAAGGAATGCTCCTCCAGTAAATAAAAACGATGAAATAACGCTCTACCAAAGTGGTCGGTCATCAACTTCAATGAAGCTGCTTGGCATATCTTTGTTTTTCCAATTCATGAACGGGATCCAGCAGTTGTTCAGTTAGCAGTCCTATATCTTGAAAACGGTCAGTGTGTATTTTTCACCAACGATACAGCGATTGATCGTGCTATAAATCCACCAAAAACTACACTCACCGAATTTTTAGAATTGTGTAATCGTGAGGATGATTTTGGTGCCTTTTCACGAAAATTACTCTATTCACAAGTACCATGCTATTTCACGTGGGCTCATAAAAAAATTGATGCCCCGCAAGCAAACTGCATTGTTAAACGTCTCAATTCATTCAAATCAAACACCTTGGGGCGAGTATTTGCAGTCAATCCAAGGCTGACTGAGTGCTTTTATCTTCGACTGTTGTTGGTTAATGTTACTGGCCTATTGTCATTTCTAGATATACGTAAAATGAATGGGTAACAGTATCCAACGTATAAAGATGCATGCCTTGCACTCGGCTTGCTGGAAGACGACAACCAGTGGGAATGTATGCTTGCTGAAGCAGCATTGAACTGTACAGCAATAAAAATTCGTCTAATATTCGCTAAAGTTTGACTAAATGTTTCTCAGCCCGAGCAGAGTTATTGTGGGATAATCACAAAGATTCAATGACTGATGATATATTGCATCAACATCGTACACGGTGCAACGATCTAGCGATAACATTCAGCGACGCTATGTACATTGAAGCATTGATTCCTATTGAGGATCTTTGCATTATCATTGCCAACTTACTTTTCAGCCATTTCGGCATGAATTCGCCAAATCGAAATGCATCTGATTTAATGAACGCTGAAGTGAATCGTGAACTGTAGTACAACAGTGAAAATGGCGGCGATTGTTCCTCGCAATATCACACTAATGAATGAGGAACAAAGAATCATTTACGACCGCATTATGCTCGCAGTTTTCAGCTGGACAAGGTGCGTTCTTCTTTTTGGATGCACAAGGTGGAATTGGCAAAACATTCCTTATTTCGCTAATTCTCGCCAAATTCCGATCAAATAATAGCATCGCATTGGCCATTGCATCATCGGGCATTGCGGCAACTTTATTGGATGGAGGCTCATTCAAAACTTATGAATTACATTTACATATTGACAGTATTTATTACGATATATATAATTTTAAGGAATAAATTATAATAAATTAAAAAAATTAATGTTTGGTGTTTCTTTTTTTTTTGTATTCCCTCTTCGTTCACAGTGCTCCGATAAATCACATCCTTATATACTTGCAATAAGTTAGTGATTTCTTTTCTACACTAGAAATTCCCTAGAAATAATTTATATGGCAAAACAGCGTTTGCCGGGTCAGCTAGTAAGACTCTATAAATGTTGTAACAGCACCTACTGTCATAGGTGTAACCTAATAGAAACCTGACTTGGGGAGTTAGTGTTGCCAAACATTAGTGAAAATTAGTGAGTTGGCTACACTGCGGGTAAGCATTCATAAAAACTCCCTGAGTGTGTTTAATTAGGTGTTGTGGGATTACTTTAATATTATATTTTCAGTTGATTTATTTATTTATTTAACAGAAGTTTTTTTATTTTCATTATTCGTTTTGTTATTATTATTTAAATACAGTGTTTTTTACTTTCACTTACCTATATATGAAATATATAGTAAGTGGAAATATTGCGATCGTGAAAATTTTCGACTTCCGGTTTTCAACGGAAATACACGTTTTGGGACCCCCTGAGTCGAAATGACCAAGTCCCGCGAAATGGTCTGTGTGTGTGTGTGTCTGTGTGTGTGTGTGTGTGTGTGTATGTGAACAGACTAGCTCAAAAACTATAAACCGTGGGAACCTGAAATTGGGTATTTAGTGTAGGTATATGCCCGCGATGTGACAGCAAAAATTTCATCAAAATTGCTCAAAGGGAGGGGGTACTTTATTTAATAACTTTTTACGTTTTTTTCGATTTTCTCAAAAACGGCTCTAACGATTTTGATTAAACTGAGTATTTGATGTATTTATATGCCCGAGATGTGACTGTAAAAATTTCATCAAAATTGATCTACGGGAGGGGGGACTTTACTTAATAAATTTTGTATCATTTTCACAGGTTTTTTTATTTACTCAAAAACGGCTTTAACGATTAACAAAAATAAGATATGAATGTAGAAAAATGTGTGACTTTGGGAAATGATTATTAGCAAAACACGTCAATTTCTAATCTAAGTAAGTTGGTAAGTGAAAGTTGTGTGTTGCGCGCACGCACCAGATTTTTTACTTTACCAAACCTTTTTATTATCTTTATCCCGTGCTCTAAAATGTAAAATATAAAAAATGTCAGTGAAGATTTGTAATTCCTCCTTTATCAACAAAATTCAAAATTAAGAAAATTTAATCCCAATCGAATAGAGGCTGTTACTTCCTCTTCAGCAGAGTTGTAATTATCTTTATATGTAAAATTTAAGAAATATCAGCGAAGATTTTAATCCTTTCTTTAATTTAAAGTAGGCTATTATTGGGAATGATATTTCGTTGTTAAGTTCACCAGAATACAATTTTTTACTTATCTTTAAATGATTGTTGATTAAGAAAGGATTACAAATCGCAGCATTTTTTAAATTTTACATATAATGATTTTTAAACCTATACTGAACAAGAATAATTGTTATTTGGGTAACCGCAAGTTTCAGATTTATCCACCATAAATATGAGAGTACTACTGCAAAATGATCCATCGGCAGATATATTTTCTAAACAATTGCTGTATATTGGAAACGGTGAAATAGAGCTGCATCGAAATTCAAAATTTATCAACTTACCAGAAAATTTCTGAACTGTTGTAGAGACGAAAAATGAACTGTCTACGAAATATAAAGTGTCTTTCCTGATATTTTGAACAATTATTTGGACTATAATTGGCTGGGTAGTCGTGCTATTTTGGCAGAAAAAAATGTTGATTTCGATGAAATAAACTTCCAAAATCAATTGACAATGTTCTAGATGTAAAGGAAGCCGTAAATTTCCCATCTGAATTTTTTAATTCCCTGGATATACACCCAAACAATCTCCAGTTGAAGATTGGCTCACCGATCATTCTTCTTCGTAACTTAAATCCACCTCAATTGTGCAACGGTACACGTTTGGTCATTAAAAGGATCACAGGAAATGTTATTGAAGCAAAAATGTTGCCTGGAAGGTTTACAGGAGATATCGCCCTGTTGCCACCTATTCCCCTGGAACCGTCAGAATTTTCAATAAAATATAAAAGGCTTCAATATCCTATTCGTTTGGCTTTTACCATGAACATAAACAAATCCCAAGTGCAAACAATGTCCACTTGGACTTTGAAAATCCGTGTTTTTCCCATGGGCAATGGCATAACTCACGTGGGAAATGGGCATCGCCTGCTCACGTGTGTGGAAACCATCAAATCTTTGGTTTGTGTTAAAAAAACAAAACAGGTTAACCCAAAATATTTTGAACAAATTAGTACTTGAATAAATAAAAATTCTTAATTGTATTATGTAAAAACCTCTTTAAGAAGAGATTTCTTATCACTCAAAAATATTGCTAAATTAAAAGCTTCAACACACCACCCTCCTACCGAACACTTATTTGCCGAAGGGTCGGGAAATCGAGGTCTCAAAGAAATTGAGAAAAACTCCTATCAAAAGGACATATATGACGCGTTAACCAAGATTGGCATGACCCTGAGCAAAATTAAACCCGTTGTTAAACTAACAATACCAAGTTGAAGTAGTGTTAGGCCAATAATCAATAGATCAATGGCTGAGGTTACCAAAACTTACTTCAGTCATCCTTTTTAAAATTAGAGGAAAAATACAGCCATTTCGAGTTAGCTTATACCGATCCATCAAAAAAGGGCGAGAGTGTTGGCAGCTCTGTGAATAGTAAACACAATCAGCTCCTTTTTAATCAAACTACATTGAAATATGAGATGTAAAAAATAAAAACTTTAACTTTCCTATATTCTTTACCAAATACTTTTAAATGGTGTAATGATCCATTCTCAATCACGTTGGATTTTGATTAGCTGAAAGGTTTTCATCTTTATCAATGAATATTGGTATCACTGTATTTGTTTAAAAATATTAGGATATAACTACTGAGCCACAGCAACGCGTGGCCGGGTCTGCTAGTTTTTCTATAAATTAGAGAGAAAGAGGCTGTATTTTCTTCACACCAACAAACTTATTTATTTGCTTTATTGAAATTAATGCCTTTGTTCATAAATACATCAAATACTTAAATTGTGTGTTTCATAAAGGAGAATAGTTAAAATCTATTATGTCTTGAGGCCATTAAGGATTCGAGTTCAGGATCTGCATCAATAACTTTATTGTACAATGTAATTAAAATGTAAAAAAAAACAATCTATGCAGACCACTCATTGATCCAATTAAACTATATCGTTATAGAACGACCCCTTTGTCCAAAAGAGGTATGAATATATTATACTTATGTACAATATATATAACAAAATCAGAAAGTAGAAAGAATAATTTCCAAGGAACTTTATTAAGGAAAAGAACGTCAGAAAATGAAGTCCTACCTTAACTGCTAAAGAATGCTGAAGAAAAATAAATTCCAGGTAATGCTTGGGGGGGGGGGGGTTGAACAGGCTACAAAAAAAGTTGATTTCATAGTCATGTTGAACCAAGAAGTTAAAATCTGGTAAAAATCTTAAAGGGAAATGCTTCGCACGGGTCAAGCTAGTTATAAATAAAAGATTTATAAAATATAATCGTATATATTATTTCTCAAAGCCTTTTTTTTTTGTCGGAACGACATAAATTCCTTAATACTTCATCAAATTTCATGTATGACTATTCATTTTAAAGCTTCATTTTAAGAGGTAATGACTGAATATAAATCTAAAGTAAAAATTTTGAAGTGTTCTTATTGTAGTTATGAAAAAGAAGTTGGTTTGATTACTATGTATGAGCCTTCTAGTTGACAAAATGACTAACTCATTTTCAGCATTCATTTAATTTTATGATCCCTCATAGTTCAGGATAAAAAGAAATATGGTAAAAAAATTGTGCCTTCATCAAATTTTTGTTTTGACTTTGTAATAGTAGTAAGAATCGAGAGCAAAATTAAGTGGGCTACTTTAAGGGAGGTTGAAATGGAAGAAAGGCCTTAAAAAAAAGTTGCTTTGAATCTTCGGTAGTTTTTATACTTCTGGATCCAATGGGACCATTTATAATAATAATAATAATAATAAATTCTTTATTAGATTGTTCCGGTACAAGTCCCTTCGGAACAAAATTATATTATACATTTTATGGGCTTAAGAGCCTTAGATCAAGATTAAAATAAAACAAATTGGAAGAATAATATAAACATAAATTATAAAGAAAACTTCTTGTGCCAAGATTAAACATAATGATACATAAAAATAATTGGGAAACGTAACTGGCATTGCACTACTTAAATGTGCAGGTATATACATAACTATAAATAAATCAATTTTTCGGGAAACTGGATTGATAGGAAGTGATTGTACAGGCGGGATTTGAAGGTAGGGAGGGTATTGGAATGGCAAATAAAAGGGGGAATAGAATTCCATACGGATGAGGACCTGAATATAAAAGATCTTTCTAATGCTAACGTCCGGTGGGCTGGTATACATATATCTGAAGGCCTGGACCGGGTATTGCGGGAATGAATTGAGTATTTGGGCTGAAGGAGTTCGAGCGTATATGAAGGACGGCGAGATCGAATAAGGGTCTGGCCACACATGTCCGCACCGTAGCAATAATACAGGTTATGTTCAGAATATTTTTAATTTAACTTACATATTACCTTTAGTTATGCCTATAGTGGCCTGTGTCTCACATGTGTGGCTTGAACTTTAGGCATAACTAAAGGTAATATGTAAGTTAAATTAAAAATATTCTGAACATAACCTGTATTATTGCTACGGTGCGGATCCGGTGCGGACATGTGTGGCCAGACCTTAACTTGGTAAAGAAATGATGCCAGGAGGTATTTGCGACGGTTGAATGGGTATAGCCACTTTAACTTTTCGTAAAAAGGTGAGATGGAGACGTCTCTTGGGATCCCAAAGATGAATCGTACGAAACAATTAATCAGACGTTTTATTTTTGCTTCGAGATCCCCGGAGATACCCCCATATACCGTACAGAAATAGTCAAAGTGGGGAAATATCAGGGAAGTAACGAGAAGTCTATGGGTTTCAAGTGGAAGAAGGTTACGGAGATGATTCAATTGCTTCAAGGTAGAAAAGGTAAGAAGGGAGATATTAGAGATGTGTTTTTTCCAAGAAAGGGTTTGGTCGAAGGTTACACCGAGGTTTTTGACAGTAGGATAGAATTTGATAGGATCATTATTTAGGGACAGGGTAGGGATATTAGGGATGGTTTTAAGGAGGTGAGTGGAGCCTATTAAAATTGCTTTCGTTTTCTCAGTGTTTAGCTTCAGCTTGTTAGTCTCTGCCCAGAGGCTGATTCGGTTTAGATCGTCCTGAAGCTTTTTAGTCGCTGACACTAACTGGGAGGGTGGGAAGGACAGGTATATTTGGAAATCGTCTGCATAGATGTGATATTGGGAGTGCTGTATCAGGGAAGGGAGGTCGTTAATATAAATAGCAAACAGGGTGGGGGATAGAGAGGATCCCTGTGGAACTCCACAGGTGAGAGGAAGCGTCTTGGATTGAGGTTGTCCAGGAATGACTACAAACTGTGACCGATCTGAGAGAAAAGATTTGAACCATCGTAAGGCGCTGCTAGATAATGGTTTTGTAGTTTGGTAAGAAGGATGTTATGGTCAACTGTGTCGAAAGCTTTTGAGAAATCAAGGAGGATGAGAACAGTTACTTTTCGGTGTTCAATGGAGCTGTTGAGGACATTAGTAATTTTTAGGAGAGCGGATGAGTTGAGTAGCCATATCGGAAGCCCGATTGGAGGGGGTTAATGAGGGAACGTTCTTCTAGGAAGTTGGAGAGTTGACTTTGAACAAGGCGTTATAACGGTTTTGAGAGGTTGGAAAGAAGGGAAATAGGTCGGAAATCATTCATTGAGGAGGGATTTGAAGTTTTATTTAAAGGTCGGACGAGAGCGGTCTTCCAGGAAGAGGGGAATGTCGAGTTTTGTAAAGAGTAAATATAAATATGATAAAGAACGGGAAAAAGGGCAGGCAGGCATTTATATGACATTAAATTGAACAGACCGAAAGTTGTAACAGATTGTAGTTGAAAAACCATACCTTGCTAACACAATGATTATTACACACATATCGCATGTCGGCTAGAAGATGGTTAAAGCTCGAAAAACTATTTTTTATTTGGATAATCACATGTGAAGTTTCAAGTAATTTCTCATTGTTATTATGTACCTACAGACAGCAACTAGGGAAAATAGTCTACCATTGCGGCGCAGAGTGGTCCCGATTTGCCCATCATGGTGCAAAAAATACTTCCAGTTGACGGATCTTATTCAAACTTTGTATTATTTTTAATCCACTATTGTAGAGTTGCTTTATGTAGTTTTCATGAAAATAGGTAAGGGTGGGGGTGGGGGTAAGAGGGAGGGGTGGGAGAATTTCTTATTAATATTATAACTTTTAGTGGATAAAACTTGTTCAAACTTTGTATTGTGTTTATTAGTGGATTGTAGAGTTGTTTTATATCGGTTTCATGAAAATAGGTAAGGGTGGGGGTAAGAGAATTTCTTATGAATATAATAACTTTTAGGGGACAAAACTTTTTCAAACTTTGTATTCTGTTTATTAGTGGATTGTAGAGTTGTTTTATATCGGTTTCATGAAAATAGGTAAATGTGTGAGTAAGAGGGAGGGGTGGGAGAATTTGTGTTTATTAGTGGATTGTACAGTTGTTTTATATAGGTTCATACTTCATTTTATATTAACTTATCTTAGCGCAGCTATAGAAGCGATTAGATTTACCGGATAAAGCTCACGCAATTCCGCATTGTGTAGCCGTCTAAATTTTCCTGTTGACTCATCTTTCTTCGGCCCGAATATTCTACGCAGCACATTATTTTCAAACACCATAAGGCGTTTCTCATCCTTACTGTAAGCGGCCATGTTTCACAACCGTAAAGAACAGTCGAAAGAATTATAGTTTTGTAAATCCTAATTTTTAAATTTCGGGATAAAAGGCGTGACCCAAGTAATTTTGCAACAGAGAAATAACAAGCATTTCCCGCCTTTAACCTAGCCTTAATTTCCTCTGCGATTTCGTTTTTTCTAGTTACAGTAGATCCTAAATATCTAAATTTCTCAACGGCTTCGAATATTTCCTCTTCTACTTCAATATCGCCATAATTGTCACCGTTTCTACAACTAACCATATATTTTGTTTTTTCCGTATTTCCGGCTTCCATCAATGCTTTTGTATTTAGTTCTACCGTTTTCACGTCGTCGCCAAGCAAAACCAAATTATCAGCGTAGCCGAGTACGGATATATTTCCCCCCAGATTCAAACCCTTTCCGGTATCTATCACCACTCTAATGACATATTCTAGAGCTAAATTAAATAAAACAGGATAGCGAATCCCTCTGTTTCAAACCAGAGTGAACCTCGAGCTTCTCAGAAAAATAACGACCGATTCTTATTTTATTGAACGTTTCGGTCAAAAACATTTTTACTAAGTTTACTAACTTCTTCGGTATTCCTAGTTCAGTCAGGATGTTATACAGTTTATTACGGTCTATTGAATCATAAGCCTTTTTAAAGTCGACTTACAGTTGATGAACAATACCATTGTATTCTAATTTTTTCTCTAATATTTGAGGGAGGGAGAATATTTGGTCTACGGTTGATCGGTTCCGTCTGAAACCACATTGATAGTCTCCGATAATTTCCTCGGCATATTCGGTTATTCGGCTAGTCAGGATTGACGTAAATATTTTAAAGCAGACCGGAAGTAGTGGGATCCCACGATAGTTATTAGTGTCTGTCCGCGACCCCTTCTTGTGAATCGGTATAATTATAGACTCTTTCCATTCTTCGGGTACTTTCTTATACTCCCAGATCTTTTTATTCAAAATATGTATTTTTGAAATCCCAGCTTCCCCACATGATTTGATTAGTTCTCTAGGAATATTATCCGTCCCCGCTGCTTTATAGGATTTTAATTTTCCGATAGCTATTTCGACTTCCCTTATACTCGGTTCTTCTAATACCGGTTCAGCACTTTGAAATTCCAAAAGTGGTGATAGACGGGTATTTTCTGGATTCAAAATACTATCAAAGTGCTCTTTGAACTTACTTACTATGTCTACCGGATTCGCTATGATGTTATTATTATTATCATCCCTAATACCAGTCGTAACTGGTCCTAGACGTTTACGTGATAAATTTATGCCTTTATACATATCTCGAACGTTATTTTGGATTCCATTATTATCTATTTCTATTATTTTGTTTTTAAGATATTCTCTTTTTTTATTTTTAAGCAATTTAGTCGTTACGTTCCTTATGCCTCGAAAGTAGGCACGATTGGTTTATTCTTATTATTTTCCCTTTTGCCCAGACACAAATTACTGACCTCTTTAATGTTATCCCTAATCCCTTCCCACAATTGATCAATGTCTTCACCATTCTCGGTCGATGGTTCTAATATATCAAATCTATTCTTGAGTTCAATTTCAAATTGTTTTCTAATCGCCGAAATTTTAAGTTTTTCCAGATTAAAATATTCGGTCCGGGATCCGGTTTCTAACCTTTTTTTTATTGAAAGTCCTTGCCGAACTTTAGCGACTACTAGTTTGTTATCCGACCAGCATTCCGCCCCTCGGTACGACCTAACATTAATAACACTATTTTGCCACCTATGCTGCACCAAAACGTGATCGATTTGATTTCTTGTTTGTGAATCCGGTGATGTCCAGGTATATTTGTGAACATCTTTACATTTAAAAGTTGTACTTTTGATTATTAAATTTTTCGAAGTAGCAAAGTTAATCAATCGGATTCCGTTATCATTACTAATTTCGTGTAAACTTTCTTTTCCAATTGTAGGATAATATATTTCTTCCCTGCCCACCATTGCTTTAGCGTCTCCTAAAACTATCTTCATGTAGTTTCGCGGTAATTTATCGAGAACCCACTCTAGTTTATCGTAAAATTCCGACTTAACTTCGTCATCGCTGTCTTCGGTCGGAGAATGTATGTTTATTAACGCGATTTTAAACCACCGCCCCTGAAATACAGCTACCGATATCCTATCCCCGAAAAATTGAACGTCCCTCAAAGCGGATATCAACCTATTCCTAATCAGAAACCCAGTGCCTAAACAATAATTTTCGCCCCCGCCGTACCAAATAGTGTACTTACCTTTTCTTAAAGAGCCCTCCCCCGGCCAGCGTAACTCTTGCAGCGCCACGATATCTATACAGTACCTCTCAACCTCATTCGAGACCGATTTTAACCCACCCGCTGTATTAAAACTGCTTACGTTCCACGTCCCTAATACTAAATCTCTTAATTTCAACTTTCGCCATGATTCCCCTAAAGCAGTCCCCACCCGGAGACCCGAACGGGGGACTAGTTTACCTCCGGATAATGAGCGTTTTACCTTAGGAGAATCCATGACTGTTTGTGGTGTTTGGGTGAACTAAAAAATATGTGAGTAGGGCGTTCAAACCTACGTCACACCCTCCAGCCAGCCTGGGGGGCCGCTCTCATTGGTGGTCAGCGAGTCCTACGGACTTAGCCGGGAGGAACTTCCTTGGAATTTCCACCGACCATCCCCACATCCGCCACCCGTGGGACGCTCACCATACGCGGTAATGAGACCCGCGCGAGGAGTAGATTGTATAGCTGTTTTATATAGGTTCATACTTTATTTTATATTAACTTATCATGTAAAATGTTTAATTTATAACAAAAAGAACTCTTTTAATGATCTTCAGAATTACTCATACTAAGTAATCATTTAATAAGTCATCAATAGAGCTTTAGTATTAGGTAGGGGAGCGCGGGGTTGGTTGGCATAGGGCGTAGGTTGGCCATTGGCTTATAGTTTCCGTCACACCTGTTGTAAAGGCCACACCACTGTACCATGTGGCCCGCTTGACCTCGGGAGTCTTGTTCTGAGTTTTCAATCCGATGCTAAAAGTGTAGAGAAGAGTGTGCTTCATTGATTGATTTTAAAACATAGTTGGCTCTTATCAACTGGGGTTAGTTGGCACAGTAGCAATTCACAAAAGCAAGGTAAACATAAACAAAGGTGAAACAACCAATTGTCTTTAGTTCCAGCAAGGAGGATGAGAGCAATTTTTCTTATGCAGAAAGAGACGACAGTCTAAACTTCTGTCTTCTTCTATTTTCCCTTATAAGCTGGTTAAAACCGATTCAAAATTATTATACCATTATAGTGCAGCTTTTAATAAAAATAATATGTGTCAGGCAGTACTTGAATGAGATGGCTAAACAACCCCACCTTCTAGGCCAACCAGCCCCCCACATATGAGGGTTAATTGGCATACTCTAGATTGACGAATTCTTCAATTTTCTATGATCTTAGTATTAAATATTACGTGGAGAAAAAAATACTTGAAGTATTCTAATACTTCGAGTTTAGAGTGGTATCAGCCCTATTGAGATTATATTATCAGGAACGACTAAATAATCAAGAAACTGAGAACTGTTGCCAACCAACCCCGCTCTTCCCTACATTATATTTTTATAATTTAATAAACACGATATTTTAAATCACGAAAAGAAAACATATGTGCACATTTACATAAGAATGTTCACTGGGAATAATTTAAAGTGTATGCAACAGTGGAATAAAAAGAACACGTACATTTTAATAAGGATATAAGTTTAGAATTTTAATATTATAAAAAAAAAAATTAATAAATAAAATCGTGATGTTTAAAGAAAATTAGGTGTTCTTTAATATCAGATAAGCTTTGTCATTATTAAAATTTTCTGAGGGGGCTTAAATGGGGAAGGGGCCTTTTTTATTTTCCTATAAAGTACCTTTGTTTTTGTTTATATGGAGAAGTTAACTAATTTGTGCCTAAAAATAAGAAATGGCTAAAAGTAAAATATGAAAAAAATCAAGTAAACAAATAGAGGAGAAAAAAGAAAATATTCCCAAAACATTTATTTAAAAATTACATAAATTGCCAACGTTTCGGACTATTCGTCCATCTTCAGGGCAAATTTCTTCTGTAAAATATTATTTTCTTTACCTATTATAAAATGTTTTTATTCAAAAAGTCAATCATTTAAATAAAATTACGTATTTGATCAATTTAACATATATCCTGAATTTTACCTACAAATTATGGTGGCTTGGTCCATAAGGATATAGGTTAAATTGATCAAATATGTAATTTTATTTAAATGATTGACTTTTTGAATAAACACATTTTGTACCTAATAGGTAAATTGTAGGTTTTCATTTCCTTTAAAAAATAGTAAAAAACAAAATCTGTTTGCTAATTCTAAAGAAAGCTGAGGTATAGCCGCACCCAGTCAATCGCAGTCATGGAACACGGGAAGGAGCAAGCACAATATGTCATCCAAATCTGCAGACATTTTTTTTAAGTCAATGTCTGTCGGTGTTCGTTTCGACTGACTGTGCCTGTCCCCATTGAAACGTATTCTCTAAATTCAGACATAAAGGAAAATGGATATGAAAGAAATTACGTTTTGACTTGAAGCCAATACATATTTATAGCAGAGGTGCAACTGGATGGAAAATTTTAGCAATATCTGAAAGTAATATAGGTACCTTATTGTAGGTATGCCGAAAAAATCCGATGGATATTGGTGACATCCTGTTTCATAAAGTTTTTTCTTAAACGGTAGTATTTTGTGCTGAAATTTGAATCGTTCTAAAGAAGATGAAATATTACCTTAAAGATGGTCAATTTTAGTTTTTCCACGTTTGATTTTAGTCTGCCACCAGAAGGTAGCGGAATATCGATGGCAGATTGTGTCATAATGTTTTTTTTTACATGGTAGTATCCTGTGCTGAATTCGAAGCGCGCGGGGGACTTCACCCCCCCCCCCCCCTGGGTGGTGAGGACACCAATCAATTATTAGCATTTCTGTATAAAAAGGGCCATCTTATATAATCTTTTAAACTCCTTAAATGAAAAATGGATTGTATTCAAACATTTAATAGAAATTTACGACTTAAATGTGCACTAATATTTTAAATTAGGCCCTTTATGACTCAAACATTTTAAAAAATAAAAAAGTGCGCCCCCCCTGAGAAATTTCTGGATCCGCTACTGAGTTTAAATGAGGTAAAATAAAATATCACAGGTAACAAAAATTAAGTATTTAACAATACCAGAAATAATACAGGTATGTTTTTTGTTTTAACACCGGAAGAAAAAAGTATTTATTTAACATTGTATATGGTATATTTTTGCTAATTGCATATTTTCGACTCATTATCGGTCTATGTTGTTTTTATGTGAAGAGTCTTCATCTTATCCAGAAGAGTCTTCGGTGGACGATATACAATTAGCGGCGAAATTAAATCTGCATTAATAGCTGTGCGTGAGAACGAGTAAACTTTTGTTGAAATCCTAAGCCCCGTTTTCACGCATCTTGCTCTTGTTATGAGCATTCCATTACGCGACAATGCAGTTATTGATTATTTAGGTGTTGTGAAGAAGCAGCTTTTGGATCGAGGAAGGCATATGGTACTACTAATATAAGTTTAGACAACAGTTTCTTGTCTCCTCGACACACCTAGTAAAATCGTCCACATCAATCACATTTAACCCGGACTGAGCTGCTCTTTGGCCACGTTTTTTGAAAAACCATTTTACGGTATTCCCGTCATTAGAATTCCCAAAACTATTTTTCGGTCGATCAATTACTAGACTATTTTTTCCCCTTAAATTTCAGTTGGAATTATTCCAGACACTCTTTTCATTGTCAAATGCACAATTTTACAGTTACAAACGAGAAGGCTTACCGATAACTATCATTAGCGCTGCTCTTCAAACTCTTTTTTATACCTGCTCACCATTGTTCCTATTACAGTACCGCTGACAAATCTAACATAAGTTAGTGACTGTAGAAGCAAAGATACGAATAATCTCTTTTTTAATTTAAAGTCTGTTTTAAAAGCATGGGCCTCCTCGTTAAAACTCCGCTTATAACTACGATACTTATCAATAAATCAAGCTTCTTTTTTTTAAATTGAGTTGCAACTTCGGACTGATATTTATATATTTCTACAATGAAATGTGCATTACCACGCTTTCCCGACTTCTTAAGCGATACATCTTCTGCAAACGCTAATTCATCCGTACTTCGTAATTCAATTTAGCTTTTTTCAATTTTCCTCATCAGTCCTCAAATCGCTAAACATGATGAACAAAATTGGCGCACGGAGTAGATGACAAAAACATTCGCAAAAAAATTCAAACTTTAAATTAGAGTCGAGCCAACATTATTTTTCATGATAAATCTGTCCGAATATCTTCCAGCCCGTCCACTGTTTGGCACGGGACTGGCGCACAGTGGGGCGATCCTATAGTAATGTTGGATATTTGGGAAAAAAATAAAACTTTTTTAATTTGGGATTTTGATTGTATTGATAGTACCAAATAAACCCTTTTCAATTGAGCAGATTGATTTTTAGCCATATTATTGGATTGGTTTTTATATAAATCCTGGCTATAATTAGTATGTCCAAAAAAACCTTGGCTTATTAAATTGGTCTTGAATTCTTATTTCATTTTATAAATTATTGTTGCTTCCTGTACACAATAAGGGTATTAACAATAAATCAAAAACTGGCACAATAGGTTTTTAAAAATTCTCTCAATTTCTTTTTTTTACATCAAGCAGAAAATAATTCTATTTAATTGCATTCGCAAGTCGCCGGTATTTGCCGGAACAAATATCATTTGGTACGCTTTTAGGAGTATATTATCTTATTTACAACGTTGTCAGATCTTGCCTAAACTTGCCTATTCATTAGATATTTTTTTTTTAGTGTTAATACCAACGCGGCATTGTTGACATTTTATCAATCCCATTAATCGTTGCTTCTTTTTATTATTTGATTATCCTCTTTAAAGGCAAACTAGGAATCAGCATGATGGCTCACGCTTCGACACAATGGAAATTAAAACAAATGACGATTATTTCAATTTTTTAGATCCAACAGTAGTAATTTTAAGGATTTTGACACGGATTTGGAAAAATGGACTGACTTACTGTAATAACAAAACCTTTTACTGGAGTAAGGCTTTAATTAGCTAAAGAAATTCACATCTTTTACAATGAATAGAAAGTAAATAATTGAACATTTTAAACACATGTTAAAATACAAAACACTGAATATTTAAATCATATGGCATTCTTCCCCCCTTTATTCTAAAACATAATCCTTCAAGTATGAAGGCAGCCGCTTGGTCCTTGTCGACCTTCGTAGAGATGTGATGTCTTCTCTTGACGTAATATTATCTGCAGATTCTAGAGTCTTTGTTTGAATTAGAGGATCTTCAGAATAATTCTGCTCAGGTTGGTCTGTCGATGTCGGTCCCTCTTCAGGTTCCTGTATTTGATTTAGGGTCGGATCTCCTTCCGTTCGAACATGTTCTCCAGCTGGGGCTAGATGTCGAAGATTAACTGTTGTCTCCCTACCATCAGGAAGTTGAACTAGGGCATAGTCAGGATTGGCTTCCAGCAAAGTAACTTCTTCAACAAGAGGTTCATACTTGCTCTGTCGAACATGTTTTTTCATCAGCACCTTCCCAGGAGTCGTTAGCCAAGAAGGTAGAGATACGCCAGATTCCAATCTTCTTTTGAAATTAAACATTTTTTCATGCGGCGTAGTGTTCGTTGCAGTACAGAGAAGCGAGCGTAGAAAGTTCAAAGCGTCAGGTCTCTTTCCCATTGAGAAATCCCTAACCCTTTTGTCCGAAGGGCCGGGGGGCAAATGGCAGGGGTAAAGGGGGGCTGAGGCGGAAGACGGGTGCGGGAGTCTTCCTACCCTCATGTGGGAACATCAGGCTATAGTGCCCCACTCACTGTCTGTTGTTCCCCGCTTGCCCGATCCCCTGCAACGCCTACTGTCACCTCCTTGTGGTGCCCCCTGGGGAGTTGTTTACAACTCGCGAACGACAGAGGCGCTGGCACGGGACCAGTCCTCCTTAGGCTATGGTGGTAAGCCCCCGCCATCATGCCCTAAGTAGGAGAATCCGTAGGACAGGCTTAGTCAAAAACTCCCTGTCCGGCCCGCTATCCATTCGGGATTTAAGGCGGTGATGCCAAATGGTACCACGGGGACGACGCTCTCCCGGGTGTCGTCATTGGGTGGTGCCAGGACCTCTAGGGGTGCCTGGTGTAGCCGTGGTGGTCGTGGTTACTGGGACCACCAAACGCCGACCTGTACAGGTCATGAGTGTTTGTTGGGGTCAGGCTGGTTAGCAGGTTCTGTCCCCTTCCTCTCGTTTCTTGGCTTCATGATAGGATGACGATCGGTGGAGGTCGTTCGGCCAGGTACGGTCGTCGTCGAAGTCGTGAAGGCCAAAAGCCGCTGTCCGAAGGGCCAAATTTATAGTCTTCCAGATGATACCATTATAACACTCGACCTGTCCGTTTCCACAAGGGTTATATGGTGTCGTTCTACTCGTTGCAATTCCTTTTGAGTGAAAATAAGACTGTAGTTCCTCAGACATAAACGATGAGCCTCGGTCCGTGTGAATATAAGAGGGGCATCCAAACATACTGAAAACATGGTTTAATGCTTGAATAACGGAACCAGAAGATATATTAGAACAAGGGATAGCAAATGGATATCTAGAGTATTCATCCACAACAGTCAGGATATATTTGTTTCGAGATTCTGACGGCAGTGGTCCTTTAAAATCCAAACTAAGTCTTTCAAATGGTGATGTAGCCTTAATGAGACTACTTTGAGATTTATGAAATCGATGTTTAATTTCAGCACATACTCTGCATGCTTGGGTTATGTTCCTAACTTCTTCAATTGAATAAGGAAGATTCTGACTTTTAATCCAGTGCGCCATTCTTGTAATTCCAGGGTGACACAAATTATTGTGGAGCGTGACCAGTTTGTCTATAGAATGGGTTAGACTGCATACCCGCGAAAGTGTATCGGCGGCCACGTTTTCTTTTCCCGGTCTGTAGATGATGTCGTAATTATAAGCGGAAAGTTCCAACCTCCACCGGACTAACTTCTCATTTCTTATCTTGCCGGCGTGTCTGGTGTTGAAAACGAACGCGACTGATTTTTGATCCGTAAGCAAAGTGAACCTTTTTCGTAATAAAAAATGGCGCCATTTTCGCAAGGCTTCGACAATAGCGCAGGCTTCCTTCTCAACTGATGACTGACGCTGTTCAGATTTGGACAGGGTTCTGGAAAAAATGCGACGGGTCTTTTATTTTGCGTGAGAATGGCAGCAATCGCATAATCAGATGCGTCAGTTCGACGATAAATGGCATATCTTCTTCTACGTTCACAACAAATGCGTTAGCAACACACGTCTTTAATTTTTCGAAGTCTTCGATTAATTCAGGACCGAGAGGGAATATTTTGCAAGAGTTCAACTGATGTATTTTTTCAGAGAAACGAGGAATCCATCTTGAATAATAAGATAACATTCCAATTGCACGTTTTAAGGATTTATTTGTATCTGGAATGGGTAAATTCATTAACGGTTTTAACCTATCAGGATCTGTTTTCAGTGTATTGTTTTCGATACAATAACCTAACAATTTTATGGACTTCTGACGAAATTTTGATTTTTCTTCATTTATAGAGAGGTTATATAACTTAGCAACTTACATGAACCTTTCTAAATTTTTATCGTGCTCCTCTTCATTCTCTCCCCCAACGGTCACATCGTCCAAATATGCTTTTGTTCCCCGCAACTTGTGCTTATCAATAATCTCATCCATTTTTCGCTGAAAACAAGCTACACCATTTGTCACACCGAAGGGTATTCTGCAGAATTGATAAAGTCTACCGGCTGCCTCAAATGCGGTATATTGTTTATCTTCTTTTCGAATCGGGATTTGGTGATAGGCACTTCGAAGATCAATAGTACTGAACACCTTATACTTAGCTAAGTCCGAAACTATTTTCTCAATCGATGGTAATGGATATGCGTCTAGCATAGTATATTTATTTATCGTTTGGGAATAATCGATTACCATACGCCTTTTCAGTTTGTTGTTGACGACTAGGACCTGTGCTCGCCAAGGAGAATTGCTTTTCTCGATTACCCCGTCAGAGAGTAATTTAGTGATTTCTGATTTAATGAATGTTTCGTCCTCCCGAGAATGTCTTCTTGACTTTATAGAAACGGGTTTACAGTTCGGAGATAAGTATTCGAATAATGAGGTAGGTGTGACGTTAGCGCAAGTCACGGAACAAACTTGAAGAGATGGCTTCTCCCCTCCGAAGGTTATGGATAAATTAGAATGTCGACTTAAAACATCATGCCCAATTATAATATCAGCACATGAATTGGTTAGTACGTTTATCTTTATCCTATCGTAAATTGTACCGAGAATATTGAGTTTCACAATACAGTACGATCTGATAGATGTTGAAAAGGATGAAGATGCCATTGAAACTTGGCCATGAGTCGGGTAGGTTTTTAATTTATGTTTTCGAACAAAATCAGAGTTTAAAAAACTTTCGGAGCTTCCGGTATCGATCAAGGCCTCGGCAGAAATGCTGTCGTTCAATGTGAGTTTGACCGTGGACTTTGCGAGACTCTTAACGGAAGTAGCACAGATAGATGCAATCGTTGATCTTTTGGTTTTTGCTGACCTACAGACTTTAGCGTAGTGCCCACGCTTGCCGCAGCTCCTACACTCCGCGTCTCGTGCCGGACACTGGTTTCTGGAATGTTTGTTTTGCCCGCAGAAATAACATTTTTGGCTTACCGCAGCAACTACGTTATCCGATGAAGGGGAGTCTGGGATGGGCTGAGATACGGATGAAGCGAGGTGAGATACCGAAGACTGATACGTTTCAGAATAGAGACTCGCCGACTCGAGTGACCTCGCCTTAGAGTAGGCCTCTTCCAGATCGAGAGAAACCTGTTCCAGCAAACGCTGCCTGATACAGTTCGATGTTAGACCGCTGATAAAAGCACCGCGAATGTATATTATGTCGAAAAAACATGTTCGACAGAGCAAGTATGAACCTCTTGTTGAAGAAGTTACTTTGCTGGAAGCCAATCCTGACTATGCCCTAGTTCAACTTCCTGATGGTAGGGAGACAACAGTTAATCTTCGCTGAAACACTTTTAAAGTTGCAGTCCTTTGCCAAAAGACGCAACGCCTGTAGATATTGGTCTACATTTTCATCAGAACGTTGCCTACGCGTAGCAAGACAGTGCCTAGCAAATATTTCATTTTTAGGCTTGTTATAGAGAGAATCGAGTTTCTGAATAGCCTCGTTATACGTCTGACATTCATTAATTAACTGATAAACATAGTGACTTACGTGATTGTTGAGTAGTGCTAACTTGTCCACTTCGACTGCTGTTTCCACTTTGGCCGCTTTGTCTGCCTTGGCCGCTTTGTCTGCAAGAATACTGTCTAAGAAAGCTTCAAAGATTCGTTTCCAATGTAACCATTGGGAAGTAGCCGTGCTTGAATTAAGTTCAACTTCAAACTTGTCTGGTTTTAGATACCGTTCCATTATTTCAATGGACAGAATGAATGCAACTAAATGAAAAGATTTATTTTAGCTAATTAAATTGTAATAACAAAACCTTTTACTGGAGTAAGGCTTTAATTAGCTAAAGAAATTCACATCTTTTACAATGAATAGAAAGTAAATAATTGAACATTTTAAACACATGTTAAAATACAAAACACTGAATATTTAAATCATATGACACTTACTTGGTTTTGCAATTACAAATAGAGCGAAAACCAGTTAGCGTGAGAAATTGAGGAAATGGTGCTATCATTTTCAACTTAAATGGAATGCTGCAAATAGATCTTTGAAACTATTTTTGAGGAAAAATCACGAATGGCTTTATAGTTTCAGTTTTGCGTTAGCGAAATTTATTTAAAAAATTAAAATTTATAAAACATATGTTGATATTGTGTGTTTACAAATCATAATTCTCTATTTAGCAAGCGATACCTAATATGTATGTACGCATTTAAAAGTCATCCTACCCGCTATATCGCACCTGGCGAAATTGCTTAAAAAATTGCTAATCGTGAAGTTCAATAGAGTATTCAATTTGCTTTAAAATTACACCAGAAGTAATACTCGAGAACCAGTAGAAACGGAGATATTAATGTATGTTCGGCCTACCCCATCACTCGCTCCACTGTGTGGCGGCCGGCTATGATCAAAGACTTCGTTCCACGCAAACGTGGAATCTTCTAGAATCTACCAACGACTTATAAATACCGGCTTTAACAAGCCTCAGCAGAGTTGTTCGTCAACACCCGTCGAGTGCAATTCGAAGTAGTCAGTAATAAGTGATAAGTTCTATTGTGATAAGTAATCAGTTATTGTGATAATAGTCGATGTCGTAGAAAAGACTAGTTTTAAGCAGTGCGGTTTGTTGTAAGTGACTAGAGTCTACATACACATCCTATTCTGTATCTAATAGTAAGGCAGTAATTGCCATTGTAAGTATTGATTACAAATCATAATTCTCTATTTAGCAAGCGATACCTAATATGTATGTACGCATTTAAAAGTCATCCTACCCGCTATATCGCACCCGCTATAGGTCTAGTCCTAATTGTTTATTTTACCGATCCCATAGCTCGCAACAACTGGTGTCAGAAGGGATATTTTTTGCATTTGTGTATTTATTTTATTGTAAATATTTTTTCTGCTGGTTATCTTAATTAATTATTGTAATTTAGGTTATTGAAAATTTGGTTGTTTATTTTGAATGTTGTTTATTTTATTTAATACTTGAGTTCTATTTTATCTTTTTGGTTTGTTCTTATAATTTAGTTGGTTGTTTATAATGTTCAGAATTTCATTTGTTAATTTCAATCTTTGTAACTGTTTAGATTTCTTTTTCGTTGTTTGTTTATAATTAACTTACTGTTGTTAGTCTGTAAGATTTCATTTGCTAATTTTAATTTTGATAATTGTATAAAGTATTCAAAATGTCAACCGGTGGCTTAAGATTGTGTGATTTGAAAGTAGCAGATTTAAAAAGGGGATTAGAAGAACGCGATTTGGATACTTCTGAGAATAAGTCTACATTACAACAAAGGCTTGGGGAAGCTTTAATTAATAATGGAGAGGATCCAGATCACATTCTTTTTGAAACGGACTTTAGTAAAATAGAAAATATGTTTTCTACTTTAGAAAATAAGTGATCAGAAAATATTGCTGCCTTAGAAAATAAAATAGTTAAAATTTTACTATTTTGAAAAATGAATTATTTGAAAATTCTCCTACCTTAGAAAATAAGCTACTTGGTAATGATACTCCTCAGATTATGTTTAAGAAGGTTCTAAGTGCTATGCAAATTGATGAAGTGTTTCATTTAAACGAATCGAAAGGTGCAGAAAAAATTAATGATAAAGAAGAAAAATAACCCTTTGACCTTAATCCTCAAGTGAATATTGAAGATATGAATTATCACTTGATGTAGATGCTCTTGTGTGGTTGGATCTTTTCACAATGATGTTCATTTCGAAGAAGAGTTCATGAAACACAAGTCTGAAAGGATACGAAATGCAGGGGTAGCTGCTGGATAGACTGTCATGAATTCTAGTACTTTTGAGTATTCTAGACCTATTGATACGGTGATTAAGCCATTGCCAGAATGAAAGTCAATTGATAAGGAAGATTTTGATGATGGCGATAAGGAAAAGCCTGTTGTAGTGGGAAGGCTTGTTCAGGGGGATTCGTCGGGGCGTTGACTCAACGGGGAAGTTGAGCCAACCACTGGTGTTGAAAAGGGAGTGGATGATATTGAGAGCATGGGAGATCAGCTTGAGGAAAATGATAGCTCTCAAGATAATGAAGAAGAGTTTGTTGTTAAAAAAGTTGTTTCTCGATGGTTCCATCCAAGAAAGAAGCAATATGGATATTTACTTGTATGGGAGGGATGCCCTTCTGAACAAAGTGGTAGGGGGCCTGCTGAAAGCTTGGAGGCTTGTCGGCGTCTGCTTGGAGCGTTTGAGGAGAGTTCGGCCAAGCGGTCTTTGAATGGACAGAGGTCTGCCGTATCGAATAGGGCCCTTACCGGAAACCCTTATCGATGGGAGGGATCGAATAGGGCCCTTACCGGAAACCCTTATCGATGGGAGGGATGCCCTTCTAAACAAAGCCCTTCTGCTCTTGGTGCTATTAACGCAGGCGTAGTTTTGAAGAGCACTGGTCGCGGCCCTCATAATCTGAGGGTCAAATAAGTCTGGCATTGTGGAGCTCGACTCTGTTTCTCCTGCTAAGGTCCTTTCGTTTAAGGTGGCTTCACCTGGTAGTGTCAAGCAACTTGCTGTCTCTCTAACACTCTGTCCGGAAACAGGAAAAGTCCTGCTGGAAGCTGAAGGAGAGAAAACGCCTGAGCCTACCCCACACCATTCAGGACCTGATCTGGGACAGATCAGCCTTAAGGATAAGTATAGGTAAGGGCAGGATGTGTTGCGAAAGGATAGGTAATGTTGCGGCTAATGGGTGAATACAAACCGCCTATTCAGAACAATCCGTCCATTGTTTGGCACGGGACTGGCGGCCGGCTAAGATCAAAGACTTTGTTCTACGCGAACGTGGAATCTTCTAAAATCTACCTTCGACTTATAAATACCGGTTTTAACAAGACTCAGCGGAGTTGTTCGTCAACACCCGTCGAGTGCACTCCGGAGTAGTCAGTAATAAGAGATAAGTTCTATAGTGATACATAATCAGTTATAGTGATAATAGTGTATGTCGTAGAAAAGACTCTAGTTTTAACCCGTGCCGTTTGTTGTAATATTATATGTTGTAAGATTATATAGTGTACAGCAGGAGAATAAGGAGATATTTTACTGATGTGAAACATCTGAAATTACAATGAACATATCTGAAACTCAGATATGTCAACAAGGAAGGAAATGCTAACAGTACATGGGTAGCAGTAAAGCACGCAATTCTTGAGACAGCCGAAAGTATATGCGGAACGAAGGTAACATGCACTAAAGGTAAAAGGACTGAGTGGTGGAATGACCTAGTGAAAGCTGCAGTAGTTAGGAAGAAGGCAGCCTGGAAGAAGTATTGTAAAAATAAGACTGCAGCCAACTGGGAGCTCTACGTTAGAAGAAGAAAGGAAGCAAAGTTGGTTGTTCAAACGGCGAAGAAAAAGAGCTGGGAGAAATTCGGTAGAAGTCTGCATAATGATTATAAGGATAACACCAAGATCTTCTGGAAAAGAATTAAATTAATGAAAGGACAGATTAGTAAACCCATTAGGAGTGTCAAGGATGAATCAGGGCAAGTAATTACAGGTGAAAAGAAAATATTGGAGAGATGGCGAAAACATTATTCTGTATTATTCTCTGACGGACCAGGGGAGAAAGTGGAAGACAGGCAGCAAGCAGAAAGAAAAGACTATGATGATGTGATTTGGGAGGAGGATGTCTTGTGGGCGATAGAGAAAATGAAGATAGACAAAGCAGCAGGCAAAGATGATATCGCTCCAGAACTTATAAAATATAGAGGTACACAATTACTGAAAGCTCTACAGGACCTGCTTCAGAATATTTATTCTTCTAAATCTATGCCTGAGGAATGGGAATGTAACATCATCATACCGGTCCACAAGAAAGGAAGCTCCAGTGAGTGCCAAAACTATAGGCCTATATGCCTCTCCCCCATAGTCTATAAACTTTATTCCTCTATACTGGAAAGAAAACTTAGAAAAATTGTTGAGGACAAATTGGAGGAGGAGCAAGCAGCTTTTAGACCCCACCGTCAAAGACAGGACCACATCTTCTTGCTGAGGACCATCATCGAGAAGGCATGGGGTAGAGGAAAGAACCTGTACCTAGCATTCCTCGACATAAAAGCTGCATTTGATTCCGTCCCTAGAGAGGAAATATGGGCAGCTCTAACCGCTAAAAATGTTCCCACAGAATTGATAAATGCCATTAAATCTACCTAGCATAAATCCAAAGGCGTAGTTAGAATCAATGGAAAAATGTCCATGCCTTCGCCATGAGAAGAGGCGTAAAACAAGGTGATAGCCTTAGTCCTCTCCTTTTTATAATATTTATGGATGAATTATTGAAAATATGCAAGCGGAGGACAACACGGACGGTCATAGGAAAGTGGAACATGAGGACAATCTTAGCCCAAGCGATGGTCTTTGCAGATGGTATTGTCCTCATTGCCGATTCCAAAGAAAATCTGCAACAGGCGGTTACTAAGTGGGAGGCTGAACAGCGTTTTATTCTCAATCTTCTTCCGTAATATTACAATCACACCGTAACAAATTTTGTCAAATAAAAGAGTATAATGAACCAAAACATATATTATAAAAGAAAAATATTTATTAGTGTCAGGCCGCTCAGTGGTCCAAAAAAGCTGAAAATGGGAAAAAACCTAATACCTATTATAATTACTTTGCTAGCGGCTTGGAACCACCCGTGTATTTTTTTTTTTTTTTTTTTTTTTTTTTTGAGGTGCCGAATCTAATGAAATCAAAATCAGTGCAATGGGACCACCAGATAAAGTCCAAATTTGAGGTCAAAAAGTCAAAACTTCGTGTTTGATATAGTCTTATATGGTTTTTGAGGAGCCGAATCTAATGAAATCAATATCAACGAAATCAGAGCATCAGATCAAGTTAAAATTTGACGAGGAAAATAAAAATTTAAATAGAGTTTTTTTTATTTAACATTTGTATGTACAATAATACAAATAGGATAAAGGGTAACTGTACCAATGGTTGACAGGTTAAGAAAAAAATATTAGATTATTGACACTATTTACTAAAATATTGATGTTAGGTTAATCTTTGTTATGAATTTAGTTAGGCCAATCCCTCTTGAAAACTGGGAATACAATATCTTATGGTTCACATTTACGGTTTTTATAAAAAATGATTTCTTTGAACCTTCTAAATTGTGCCAATAGTTGACACATCAAAATGGAAAGGTTTGGAATGTTGACATTTATTGTGCCAATAGTTGACGTTGACACTTACATTATTTTTGAATTTCGCAAGGAAAATATTAGGTAATAAGGACTGCAATAAAAGTTAATCATTTTTTATTTATATACTATTCAAAATTGAAATGAAACATATAAAATTTCCACAATTTAATTACTTTATACACAAAAACTTGATAGACAAAAGAAAAAATATTAAACTGAAAAATGAGATCATCCAATTAAGAATAATACAGATACCATATAACAACAATCATTTTAAATTAATCTACCTCAACTGGGAAACTAAAATGGTACCCTTGCTGTCCATTAAAGGTAAAAACTTTGGGCATATGTATCGCGGATATAATATCACATGATGGGATTGTGCAAAATGTATCGGTGTTAATAAAAGTTGTTTTCATCCGATGCATGGATGTAAAAGTAAAACCAGAATCTCTAATTTACTGGTAACTTTAGTAACTTGAGCCAGACATTTTTTACGCTTAAATCTCTTATTTGAGAACCCAACTATTATAAATTTTCCTTCATCAACACTTAAACTACCTTGCTCCTCCTCTTGAAGAAATATTCCTTGATCAACATTAATTCTCTGCTCCTGCTCTTGGGAATCTAAGCTTTTCTGATTTTCTTTCTCATCCCAAATTTCAGGTTGGGATAGTATGGTCTCGTCTACTTCCAGTGCTGCAGCATTTTCGGGTATCTCCTGATTAACTGAATTCTTCTTAGGTTTCTTTTTGAATTATATTTACAACAACTATTTACAACATCTATAATTATTATAAGTTTATAATAAGTTGTATTATTCAATCCATTCAACTATTTAACTTTACGATATATTTTATTCCCTAATAAAATAAAATTGTTATAATTTCCGACTGTTACAATTGTTACTTAATTTAAAAAAGATAAACAAAACAAGATTATGTCAAATAAGGCTGAGGCTATGCATGAATGTAAACTATAAACAAACACCATGTCAACTTTACAAACAGAATATTCCACTAGTTGATACGCTTGAACGGATAGTTGACACCCCTGTCGAACATTGGTTAGGATGGAGCTAGATCAGTGATTCTACCACCGATATTAAACCCAGATATTTTTCAAATCAAGCAAATTATTTTAAACTATCAGTTTCATCAGAGTAGAAAACACCAATAGTTGACATCGATGTCGACTATTGAAATTAATGATTAATTTTTGTTCTAATAGTTGACACCCACATTTAAGCCCTAAAACATTGTATAAATAAATCGAAAAGGATATCAAATGATTCCTATGAACTTAATGGATATCATGAAATTAGTTAAAAAATAATTGAACACAAATAAACCAACCAAAAAGCTTATTTAACTTGACTTCCACCTTAATGAAACAGGGTAGCTGGAACCAAGTTTTCAGGCCACTAGAATATTTGCCATTACAACCTCTCACAAATAAGCTTGAGTTTTCATCACACTAATGTCGATGGCAGCACATCTAACTATTATAACTTAGCAAATTACTGCCAAATTTTGAACCAAAATAATCAACCCTGAATCTTATTATTCACACTTTTTGTGCAAAATGTCAACTATTGGTGCAGTTACCCTAATTATTTAATCTTGTTTTAATAAATTGTATGCTTCCTCGGTTAGCTCTTTTTCCTTTTTATACTTGTATACTGGTCTTAAATCCGTATGTATAGGTTGCTTGATACAAATAATTAGTGGAAAACATCTTCATTTGTTGCGACTGAAGATATCTTCCTGGAATGATGTTTCCTGTACTGCTTATAATTTTTGTTCCTACTCTCCATGAGTCTCTTCTGACAGCGAACCGATAAAAAGAGCTGCGTACTCAATCATGTCTGCTCCATGGAAAAGAATTTTGTGGACGGTCGATGGGAGATAGTACCAGGGGTACCGAGTCACTGCCATCTCAGCCGTTTCCGCTGTATACTTGCGAAATGCTGCAGTATCAATCGGGTACAGACAGCAAATCACATCTTTTACTGTTTTTAATCTCATAATTAATTCTTCATTTATCCCTGTAATTGCGCGGTTAATGAAGGATTTTCAAAAAACTTGCAACAATAACAGCATCAAACTGAAATAACTGTACCGCCTTAATTTTCAGGGGTGAGAGCTCTTGTGCAAAGGATATAGTGTATTACCATACTTATGTATTACATGTATACCATACTTATAGTGTATTACCATACACTATAAGAAAACTATCTAACTAGTATAACTTAGCAAATTACTGCCAAATTTTGAACCAAAATAATGTGTGAACAGACTAGCTCAAAAACTATAAACCGTACGAACCTGAAATTGCGTATTTGGTGTATGGATATCCCCGCGATGTGACAGCGAAAATTTCATCAAAATTGGTCAATAGGAGGGGTTACTTTACGTAAAGAATTTTATCTAATTTTTACGTTTTTTTCGATTTTCTCAAAAACGGCTATAACGATTTTGATTAAACTTGATATTTGATGCATGTATGTGCCTGCGATATGAAAGTCAAAATTTCATCAAAATTGATTAATTGGAGGGGGTAATTTACTTAATAAATTTTGTCTTATGTTCACGTGTTTTTTTTATTTACTCAAAAACGGCTTTGATGATTTTGATAAAACTGGGTATTTGATGTATGTATATGCCCGCTATGCGACAGCCGAAATTTCATCAATATTGGTAAAACGGAGGGAGTACTTCATTTTATAAATTTTTTCTCATGTTCACGTGTTTTTTTTTTATTTACTCAACAACGGCTGTAATGATTTTGATCAGACTGGATATTTGGTGTATGTATATGCTCACAATGTGACAGACAAAATTTCATCAAAATTGGTCAAATGCAGGGGGCTCTTTATTTCATAACTTTTTTTCCAATTTGTACATTTTTTTGGAATATCTCAAAAACGGCTTTAATGATTTTGATTAAATTAATCATTTTTAGTCAAAATCAAGTCATATTTTTTATATTATTTATATAAATGGCAATTAAAAAAACATGTCAATTTCTAATGTAAGTAAGTTGGTAAGTGAAAGTTGTGTGTTGCGCGCATCGCACCAGATTTTTAGAATTAAATTTAAAATAATTTTATTTTATATTAGTATTTTAGAGTTAAAATGAAAATAACGTGTGATTTATTTTATTTTAATTCTAAGCCAGTCCCCCAACCTTAGAGACCTATAGGAGGATTTTTCTTAACTAATAGTTCCTCCCCCAGGTCATCCGCCTTTGCCACTCGCACCGTAGCGAAAGGTTTAAATCCTTATAAATCCCAAAGTTGGCCGAAGTTGGCGCTGAAAATTTTACCACAGTTCCTCTACTACCTATACTTACATATTAAAGCATTGCGACCATAATGCAACGTAACGCAAACTTTTTATAAACCAACAAAGTCAAAAAATCATACTTATTTCAGCAACGATTTCGAAAATTAATTTCTTCTACAACTATTGATATTATTTAAACATGTTTAGTCCATAACAGTGCACATATAGATGACACAATCCTGATGTATTGGGGAATATTTTATTGTAAATCTTATCCAGAGTAGAAATTTTTTTTACGTTAGTAGAAAAGTACGATTTTTTCAATAATTAAAAAGTTCAATTTTACTGGTTCACACACATTTTAATTTTGAATTAGTTAAAAAAATGTATTCTTACCATTGTTCTACAACTATCCAACTATTCGAAAACGAAGAAAAAATTAGGTTTGGGCCACTTACATTTAAGTGTTTTTTTCCCTGGTTGGACCACTGTGCGCCGCGGCACCAGGTGAACCAGGTTCACGGTTGGTCTCGCAACCTATCGGCACAAAGGGCACGATAAAGTTGTTTTCCAACCATTTACTGTTTTTTCTTAAATAAACAATACAATTGTAGATGGGTTTCACTTGTTACACCATCTTCAGTACAATATAAGATTAATATTTATATAAATCATTCATTTATATACATATTTATGATGTTATATTACTCTTCAAAAATTAAATCTGTCGCATCGACATCCACAGGTATTTTCTTTTTTTCCAAATTAGGCCCCAAGTTCCTATGTATGGGTCAGATGACACCAAGCATAAAATTGAATAAATCTTCGTTCGTAGCTCTTCGAGATTTCTTACTATATTCAGAAAAATCTTTGGTTGCCCCCCCCCCCAAATTTCAAGAACCAGGTTCACGGTCGGTCTCGCAACCTATCGGCACAAAGGGCACCGATACAAGTTGTTTTCCAACCATTTACTGTTTTTTCTTAAATAAACGTCCTCATTGTATGACGCTTCCTTAAAGCATTTATTAAAATCTCTAACAAATCTTTTTTTTTTATTTCCGAAATAATTGAAAATAAGGGCTCACCTTCCACCTTCCACCTTCCACCCCAGGAATTAATGCTGGTAACGCCTGCTTTAGCGACGAATTCTTATTCATCAGCATATCACATACATCGCAGTAGGAAAAGACGTATTTATACATAGTAAATTTCAAATAAACGATGATTATGATGATGATAAATATTTCACTCTCTTCGCTGAAAGAAAACTGAATACTGAGGCAAATAAACAATTGTTGACATATTGACAAATCCATTTTGGTCCAGAAGCATATTCGTTTGAACGTATGCAGTTTGCTTCTATTCAAATATTAGCGATTGAAAACATTGCAACTGGAAGAGGGGACACTTAAGCAAACGGCTCTCCCCTTCACGCATTCCAAACTATAAAATTATCTCATTCAACGATTCAGACGTTTTCGGATTTGAAATCTTTTGGAATATCTTCAGTGATACCTCTGGATTGATTTAATATCAACCAGAAGACGGAGGTCGACGGAGCTAACGTTGAAAACGACCAATAACCATATCACTTATGACATGTCTCAAGAGATCACCCAATTCTCTTTTCCATCCACCCTAAACTTGTTTTTTTTTTAAATCTAGGACTAAATACCTTTTTTTCAGGATGTCTAAATAAGATATTTTCGAAAATTACGGCCTCAGAAAAATTTGGGCTTCCCTAAGATCACTTCGAAATAGGACGTTAACAAAAGTGTTTTCGTGCCATTCCTACAAGAACGGCAAAACTGCCTTATTTTCAAAGGTTTAATGAATTTAAATCTGAAAAATTGGTGTGGATCCTTACTCTAGAGGTATTTAGGTTTCAAAAAATATCTCTAAAGTTCCGATTGGAGCACCTTCATTTTACTGTTAGCGGGCACCCGCATGTCTGACACCCAGTGAGAGGTCCTCGTGCCATTAGGTAACCGTGGGTCAGACGAGTGTGTCCTATACGTAATCTTGTCAAAATGAACTCCTCTTTTCGCTTGGTTCGGCTAGAAGACTTCCATTCGATAACATTATGTTTTATTTTCCTCAGTTTGTTTTCACTCACCGCTAACCATCTTTGCTCCCATTTCAATTTAATTTTTTGTTTGATATGAGAGATAAAGTCTTCGGCTGGGACCCAGCGATATGGAGTGCCATCAGTGATAGCTTCTTTGGCAGCCCGATCGGCCAGCTCATTTCCCATTATTCCACAATGACCGGGAACCCAAGTAAAGACTGTTGGAATCTTATTCCTTTGGATCTCCATTAGGGTGAGTAAAATGTCCTGTATAATTTTGTTATTGCTGAATGTGTTTCCGAGACTAAAAAGGGCAGATAATGAGTCGGTACAAATAACGATTTTTATGAATGATGAATGATGTTTAAACCTTTATAGATAGCTATTATTTCTGCTGTGTAGTTGCTACAAACGGATGATAACGCAAAAAGGTGATTTCTACCGTTACAAACGATAGAGGCTCCCACACCTGTTGTGTTCTTGGATCCGTCAGTGTATATGTATTCAGCGTCGCCTAGTCCGTCTTGAAGTTTGTTAAACTCGTGTTTGTACATGTAAGGAAATGTATTTTGTTAAGCAGTTTAGTTAGCGAAAAACAGCTTTTGGGAGTAGGAAGTCCCCAAGGATAAATTGGTGATACTGCAGTATCATGGAGTTTGGGTGTTTCAAGATCCAAGTCTATTACAGATTGTGAAACCCGTACTATGAAGGATGATCTTTTGGATGTGACTATTTGTTGCTGGTTTAAACATTGTCTGTTCGGGAACAAATAATTTAAAGGATGGTTGGAAGCAGATAATATTTTATCAAAATAGATAAGATCGATTTGTTTACGTCTTAGGTCGACAGGAGGCTAACAGCCTCTACACATAGGCTAATGGAAGGGCTGGACCGGAAAGCACCAGTAGCTATTCTGAGACCTATATTGAGGATGGGGTCAAGCATTTTTAAGATAATACCAGAAGCCGAGCTATATGCGTTGCAAACATAATCCAACTTCGATCTTATAAGTAATCTATAAAGGGGCAACATACTACTTCGATCACCATCCCATTGTGTATTGCTCAACATTTTTAAAAGGTTCAAGGATCGAAGACAGCTGGCTTTTAATTGTTTAATTTGTTGAACCCAGTAGAGAGTTCGGTCAAACGTCATTCCAAGGTACTTGACAGTGTTGGAGAGGGAGATTGAGATTGGTTTATTATCTATAAGCAGAGATGGCAAAAGATTAGGAGTTCTTTTGCTAAAGAGAACCGCGACAGTCTTGTTGGTTGATATTTTAAAGCCATTGTCTACAAGCCAGTTACTGATGTTGTTCAGGGCGGTTTGTATGTTTTCTTGTAAGTCCGTTATCTGTTTACCTTCCGAATAAATTACGAGATCGTCTGCGTATAGCATCCCTTTGACTGGCGACTTTATTATATTTAGGACATGGTTAAAGGCAATACAAAAAAGTGTCGCGCTTAAAACGCAGCCCTGTGGCACACCGTTCTCTTGCTCAAATTCTTGTGAAAGTATATCCCTAATTCTTACTTTGAATTTTCTATTAATTAGAAAATTATTTATGAATGCCAGGGTGTCCCATTTATACCTATGGTGACCAATGAATCTAGAATAAGCCTTCTCCAAGTTCTATCACTAGCCTTAGTGGCATAAAGTGACGTTAAAACTAACAAACAAACTTATTTGGGTTTAAATAATTTTTATCAGAAGAAAATAATCACAACGGCAAAAAAACAATAAAAACTCAAATTATTAACAATGCTACTAAAAGTAACTACTTGTAAGAACACAATATCACAAATGTAATCAATATTGTAACATGAAACAAAACATACGGCTTACAATAGTTGTTGACTTCTTGTTGGAATGAACTAACAGATGGAACAAACTGTCATAGTATATGTTTGTGACTACGATGTTCAAGTACCATCTACGCTGGCCTCGAAGGTTCTGGTCCTTCTCCTTACGACTATATATAAGGAGCGATGGACTGGAGAGTTAATCTTGTTCTGAAGCTCAAGTCATATGGTTATTTCTGTGTTACGAAGTGATAATTTTTGTAACCTGTTTAAATATTTGTGTTTTGATATTTTTTGTGAGATTGAAAATTATTATTTTCGTTGAATAAAAATAGTTTAACCCACATAAGTGTTACACTATGCTTCGATGTACATAGGAAGACTAAAGACTCTAGTCCATTGCTAAAGGCTCTAGTCCATAGGCCTGAAATCGAACATTCTAGAAGGTTTATGAAAAGCGTAGATGATTCATGAAGCGTAGATGATGAAGAATGGACGTACTAACTTAAATAATACTCACGTAAGCAGGCCAACAAGATTGCTTTCGTGCTAGTAGAAACCAAAGGAACTCTTCTAATTCCCGCTTTGGTTAGGCTACTAAAAGTCCTGACTACTCCTGATAAGGGACATCTGTCTGGACAAAGAAGCAGGTTATTATGAGTCACCGATCCGTTACTTGTAGTAACTGTTTGTAACGTTGTTCCTAATTTGTTTGTTTGACTTTTTTCTTTTTTTTATGATGTTACGTAAATAAAAATTATTTAAACCGACATTACAACTGGTGTCTGGTGGGGGTATAAAGAACGAAAATGCCAGGCAAACGGATTGGAAAACCCTGTTCCAATTATATTCATTATTAGTTCCTTTTACATGTGTCATTCATTATCACACTATGGTCAAATATAAGATGTAAAAAATAAAAACTTTAAACAATTAATTAAATTTAAATTCTTTACCAGTTCTATTTTAATTTATTTTACTTTGCCAGTTCTATTTAATTTAATTTAAATCCCGGTTTTTAGATTAGCTTTGTCTGTATCAGTGAATTTTGATTTGACTGTAAAAAAGAATAGGATATACCTAATTCAAGGCATTATAGCTACTGAGCCAGCAGGGTCTGCTCGTTTATTATAAGATCAAGCTGTAGGAAGACAATGTCTTAAACCTTATCAACATACTATAATTTTAATAATTATAGTCTCATTTTAGGGCTCTTTAAAAACTAATCTATACCTTCTGAAGAATCGGGTGGAGGTGGTGCATCTTCCTTCGGAACCGTTAACGTAGGAGATGATCTTCTTGGGGGAACTGGAGGAGCTGTATGATGGAATCTTCTTCCAGTAAGTGGTGACCCTCTTGGTGAAATCATCGGACTCCTTCCCCCCTAAAGATACAAATCACTGATATAAATTAATATCCTAGAGCAACATATTATTTTTTTTAAAAGGAAAATGTTTTCATAAGCAGTAGCCTACACTAAACTGAGGTTTCTTTACAGTATCATATTTTAACGGAAATGCTGGGCGAAATTAAGGGTTCACTTAATTTTTGTAACAATTACATTATAACTATAGTTATTAAAAGTTAGTACATGTTAATTATATTAGGTTAACTATATTATACTATATTATATTAGGTTAACTATATTATACAAGGTATGTCCGATTCTGTCTAAAATTTCTTTTTTCGACATTTGTTTTTGTTGTATTTTTTGTAATCTTACTTAATATAGCGATGTATTTTTCAGCCTCTGACGTTTTTCATGGATTGCTTATCTCGGCTGATTCAGTCTGCTTAGGTAAAACTTCTCGAGATAATTGATCCCGCGGCGGGAGATTAGTATATGGAGTCCTGACTAGTGTTTTCCTAAATATTTTTCGACGGTGAGGGTTAGGGGCTAGAGACGCGAAAGCTTTTTTGTTTTGATCCTCTTTTAGTGTTTGCAGTATGTCGAACCGATTCGTATTATGATAGATGCATAAGATTGTTCAGTAAATTTTTTTATATTTTCTTCTTTCAGTTTTTTGTATATTTCACATTCTTTACTATTCGCGAGATGGTTCTTTTTACAATTAACACACTCTAGGTGTTCGTTGGAGTTTGGGCAGTCCTTTGCTAAATGTTCATTTCCGCATTTGAGGCATCTTTGCTTCCCTCTACACTGTGCTGCTGAGTGATTAAAGCGGAGGCAATTAGTGCATTGTCTGATTTGTGGGATATACAGTTTAACTCTACAGAAGCTCCCGTATATTGTGATTGAGTCTGGGATTTTTTGTCCACGAAAAGTTATCACGCAAGTGGAGAGTGGGGTAATCTTTACAGTGTCGTTTAAATTTTCATATTTTTTCATTCTTTCTACTTTTATACGTGTTATTGATGACACCTGTTTTTTTTACAAAGAAGTCTGGAATATATACGAATAAATTTTCCTGCTTTAATGTTTCGCATTCTACTAAATAATTAGCTGTTTCTATTCGGGAACATGTAATTTTTATTCTGTTTCGTCCAGCTATTCGTATTTCTAAAATCGAATTGTTCTGGAATTTCTTACCTTGGAAAAGCCATTTTCCGAATAACATAGGGTGGGCATTTCCTAGATTTCTATAAATCGTTACTTCCTATAAATACCTGGAAGGGACCACTGTCTTCGGGGCCGTATCGATTATTAATAAGATTTTGTCTATATTCCCTTCGTTTTTTTTCCCTTTCACTTATAATCTCATTTTTTCCTTTAATAATTAACCTTTTATACGCTTGGGCTGGATTACTAGTTAGTGATCTTTTATTGCTATTGACTGACTTAATAAAATTGGATGTTTCTCTCATTACCATGGCAAAACTATCTAATTTAGTGTTATTTATTTCTATTTTATTGTGGTTGTTGATTAGTTGTTCATTAAAATTACCATCAGAGATAGGCGGCCGAGAGCCCCCGCTCTCCGACGTCATTTCGTTTTTTCGTTCCCTCCTGGCTATTAAATAATGTTAACAGCTCAAATCAATGTATAATATAAAGAATAAGTAAAATAATACTCCTCTATTTCTACTTATCGCTTGTCCGATCCTTACACGTCTGTTTGCCGAATTTAATGAAATCAATATCAACGAAATCAGAGCATCAGATCAAGTTAAAATTTGACGTGGAAAATAAAAAATAAAAAAATTGTATAGATAATTTTTTTTATTTAAAATTTTTGTGCACAATAATACAATTAGGATATAATTATTTAATCTTGTTTTAATAAATTGTATGCTTCCTCGGTTAGCTCTTTTTCTTTTTTATACTTGTATACTGGTCTTAAATCCATAATGTATAGGTCGCCTACCTGGTGAAAATGAAAATAACTCTAGGAAAACATCTTCATTTGTTGCGACTTATTTAAGCGATGGTCTTTGCAGATGGTATTGTCCTCATTGCCGATTTCAAAGAAAATCTGCAACAGGCGGTTACTGAGTGGGAGGCTGAACAGCGTTTTATTCTCAATCTTCTTCCGTAATATTACAATCACACCGTAACAAATTTTGTCAAATAAAAGAGTATAATGAACCAAAACATATATTATAAAAGAAAAATATTTATTAGTGCCACGCCGCACAGTGGTCCAAAAAAGCTGAAAATGGGAAAAAACCTAATATCTATTATAATTACTTTGCTAGCGGCTTGGAACCACCCGTGTATTGATTTTTTGAAGTGTCGAATCAAATGAAATCAAAATCAGTGCAATGGGACCTTGAGCATCAGATCAAGTTAAAATTTGACGAGGAAAATAAAAATTTAAATAGATTTTTTTTTATTTAACATTTGTATGTACAATAATACAAATAGGATATAATTATTTAATATTGTTTTAATAAATTATATGCTTCCTCGGTTAGCTCTTTTTCCTTTTTATACTTGTATACTGGTCTTAAATCCGTAATGTATAGGTCGCCTAGCTGGTGGAAATAAAAATAACTCGTGGAAAACATCTTCACTTGTTGCTACTCGAGATATCTTCCTGGAATGATGTTTCCTGTACTGCTTATAATTTTTGTTGCTACCCTCCATGAGCCTGTTCTGAGAGGGACCCGATACAAAGAGCAGGGTGCTCAATCATGTCAGCTCCATGGAAATGAATTTTGTGGACGGTCGAAGGGAGGTAGTATCAAGGGTACGGATTCACTGCCATCTCAGCCGTTTCCGCTGCATACTTGCATACTTGCGAAATGCTGCAGTATCAATCGGGTACAGAGAGCAAATCACATCTATTACTGTTTTTAATCTCATAATTAATTCTTCATTTATCTCTGTAATTTGCGCGGTTAATGAATGATTTTAAAAAAACATAACAATAACAGCATCAAACTGAAATAAATGTACCGCCTCAATTTTCAGGGGTGAGAGTTTTAGTGGAAAGGTCCACCATACACTATAAAGAAACTGTACAACTTCAAGCAACCTACTTAAGATGTAGTTTATTTGATTATTTAAAATACAAAATAAAATACTTTTTTTAATTTTAGTAATTTAATTCCTGCCCTCCGCACCGTGCGTGAGGGAACCCGAGCTCAGGGGATCAGGCGGGGCCCACAGGTGGCGGATATTGGACTTGCACCTCCCGGACCATGAGCGGCAGGCGCCAACAGGACGGGGGAGGATGGTCAGTGGTGTGGCCATCCTCGCAAATACCCCATCAAGTCCCACGACGGCGACTGCGACGAGGCGAGTGTGTGCCGCCTCTCAATATGCACAACCACCCCGCTTACTGCGGGGACACCTAGGAGAGGGACAACTCCGAAAATAAACCCGGACAGATAGGGCTAGTCAGCTGTGGCAGGCAACTTATCTAGGGGAAGGAGACCCCGACAGAAAAACCCTGGTCCTCCAGGTTGGGGGTTGTTGATTGGGTCAGCAGCTCATTGACATAAAAACTCTTTCCGCTACAAGTAATCAGAGAAGAGCCTCGGATATAGATAGTCATAACGGCAGTAGACTTTGGAAACGGAAACGGACTTATCATTTCGGGACATGGAATATTCAGAGCCTTGCCAATAAGAGATCTCAAGTGCAGAAGGAAGTTGAAAGGGCAGGTTTGGATCTGGTCGTACTGACAGAAACTAAATTGAAGGGAAAAGGTGAGGAATGGTTGGGTGACTACGTGCACATCTGGAGTGGAGTGAACAGAGATATGCGAGCTAAGGCGGGCGTGTCAGTCCTGGTAAAAAAGCAACACAGGGGAAAAATCAGATTCTGTGTAGGGCTTAAGGTCTTTGGTAGAGATGTCGTGGTCATTGGCATCTAAGGTCCTGGGAATAATGAGCCTACTCAGATAAAGGATACATTTGAAGAGGAGTTCAGGCTTGCGTTAGAGAAGGTAAGTGGAAACGAAGAAGTCATTATTCTTGGGGACTTCAATGCACGAGTCGGTCGTCAGGTAGGAAGCAGAGTTGTCGGAAGGTTTGGAGAAGTACAGATAACTGACAACGGTAAAAGGCTTATAGATATATGTGAAGCATTCGATCTTCGAATTCAGAACACATTCTTTCAGCACAAACCCATCCACGAATTCACATGGAGCAAGCTTGGTTTCCAATCCTCCATGCTGGATTATTGCATTACAAGAGAAAAATCAAGTTGTAAAGTGGAAGATGTTAGGGTATTCAGGGGCTGGGAATGTGGGAATGATCACTATAAGCTCCGTACCAAGGTTCTTTTCCCATGGAAAAGTAGGTGGGGACCAAAAGCAGAAACTTGCAGAGCAGACGACATTGTAACGCCGAGATACAAGCTGTACCTACTTTCGGAAGACAATGTTAGAGGATTATACGCGAGCAGGCTAGAAGGGAAAATTGACCTGAGCAAAGGAAGAGATCTGTCTGAAAAATATGAGCATTTAAGAGACTGCATCCTCTCAGCAGCTTGGGAAGCGCTAGGGACAAATGAAAGTAGAAAACAACCAGATTGGTGGTCAGAGGAGTTGTCCAATTTGGTCAAAGCCAAGAAAGAAGCACATCAGCAATACCTAGCATCAAACAGGGATGAGGACTGGGTCGCCTACAGAGATCTAAACAAACGTGTTAAGGAGGCAGGTGTGAAGGAAAAGAATAATTCCTGGGAAAGGTGCTGCCAGAAAATAGATGGAACTCTGGGGTTCAACCGCGTAAAAGAAACTTGGAGCGTGCTAAGGAATCTTAGAGCACCACGTAAAGGAAACATTCTTTCACCGATTTCGGAGGCTACTTGGAAAAAGTATTATGAGACCCTCTTAAACGAAAATAGAGCATTTCTAACCCAAGAAACCATTGCAGAGGAAAACCCCAAGCTGAACCCTATGCAACTAACAGAGGAGGAAGTAAGAATTGCTCTAGGCAGAGCTAAAAGCGGAACAGCTCCGGGACCTAGAGGCCTACCTGTGGATCTTTTGAAGGCCGGAGGTTGTAAAATGGTCACACTCCTTACCACAATAGTGAACATGGCCTTGAAAGGGGACGATCTACCTGAGGATCTTCGAACAGGATACATCTGCTCCGTATTTAAAAAAGGGGATCGGAGGCAATGTCAAAATTATCGCGGCATTTGCGTACAGAGCTCGGTGATTAGAATAATTGGGAGACGGATCCGAGACAAGCTCGAAGAAAATTATGTAACGCCGTTGGAGCAAGCAGGGTTCACTGCAGGAAGATCCTGTATGGACAATATTTTTGTACTCCGGCAGATCATTGAGAAATGCAGCGCAAGGAAGGTAGAGCTTCATCTAGCCTTCATAGATCTTGAGCAGGCCTATGATAGTGTCCCAAGAGAAAGAATATGGCCAGCGTTGAGAAGAGAGGGTATTGATGAGCCCATTATACGAGCAATACAACACTTGTATGGAAGCGATGTGTACAGGGTGAAAATTGGAAACCGCCTCTCAGCGCCATTTTCTGGGACAAAGGGCCTGAAACAAGGGTGTTGCCTGCCTCCAAGTCTCTTCAAAATATATTTGGCTCACGTAGTAAAGAGATGGATGAGGCAATGTCGGGATTACGGAGTCTATTTCGATGACGATGAGCTCCTGACACTGTTCTTCGCCGATGATCAGGTGGTGATGACCCGAAGGAAAGTTTTCTTGGAGATGGTAGTTCTCCAGTTGAAACAATGTTATGAAGCTGCAGGTCTTAACATTAATTTCCGAAAGACGGAGTATATGGCTGTTGGTGATAATGAGGAAAACGATCTGCGCATAGGTGATCAGGTGTGCAAATCCTGGATGGATCCTTTCTGGAATATGTGGGGACACCTGAGGTTGACGTCCGCAACAAAGTGGAACTTGCCAGGAGGGCTACTATGATGTTACACCCTGTTCTCTGGAACAACGCCATCTCAAGCGAAAACAAGCGACGGATCTTCTCGGCCATAGTCGAGTCTATATTAACTTACGGATGTGAAGCATGGTCGATGAATGCTCGCTTGTATACCAAGGTTCGGGCCGTTGAAATGGACTATTGGAGAAGATGTCTCCAAATAACAAGGCTAGACAGAGTCCGAAATGAAGAGGTGAGGCAAAGGATGGGTGTTGTGGAGACCGTCTCAGAAAGAATCGGGAAACGGCGGTTGAGGTGGTACGAGCACTGCAGGAGGATGCCGGAAGAGCATTGGCCGTACCGAGTCCTGGACTGGCAGCCGCCCGGAAAACGTAAACGAGGACGACCGAGAACAACCTGGATAGAAGGAGTCCATGAAGAGATTACAGGCCGAGGTCTACAGGAGGGAGACTGGGCTGATAGAGAGGTGTGGAGCTCAGCTCTGATCTGAAACGGTATCCCTTTCGTTGGAGCACCGAGAAAAGAAAGAAGAAGTAATTTAATTTGTATTTAAAATACTTTAATTTTAAATAATGCCCAGGTCTGAGTATAATAAAATCATTTTTGAACTAATCCTTTGTTTTAAGTTTCTTTCCTTCCCGGGCGGTGTTTTTGAAAAAAATATTAATTTTGTATTTTAGTGGGGGGGGGGGTGGCGCATTATAAAAAAAATAGATTTTCTGATTTCTTTCACACGGGGGTGCAATTTTATGTATTCGGGGGCGGTGTTTACGAAAGAAATATTAATTTTGGAAATTATTGTGGGGGGGGTGGCGCAGAATGAAAAAATTAAATTTTTCGGATTTCTTTCACACGGTGGTGCAATTTTATGTTTTGGGGGGCAGTGATTACGAAAAAAATATTCATTTTTATTTTAGAGGGGTGCTGGGGGGCGCACAACGAAAAAAATAGATTTTCTGATTTCTTTCACACGTGGGTGCAATTTTATGTTTTCGGGGGCGTTGTTTACGAAAAAAATGTTCATTGTGTATTTTAGTGGGTGGGGAGGGGGGGGGGGTTGGCGCCTTATAAAAAAAATCAGATTTTCGGATTTCTTTTACACGGGAGTGCAATTTTATGTTTTGGGGGGCGGTGTTTTTGAAAAAAATATTAATTTTGTACTTTAGTGGGGAGGTGGGGTTGGCGCATTATAAAAAAATCTGATTTTTTTAAAATGCGCCACCCCCCCCCCACAATAACTTAGGGGGGGGGGGTGGCGCATATAAAAAGAATAGATTTTCGGATTTCTTTCACATGGGGATGCAATATTATGTTTTCGGGGGCGGTGTTTTAAAAAAAAAAATGTAGTCATATATAGTCATTTTTATTTAAGAGTGGGGAGGGCGCACTACGTGGTATGGGGGCAGTGTTTCTCTTCAATTATGGGATTATAACTGTTTGTTAAAATATTACCAGTGTTCATTTGGGAATTATTTTTCATTTCCATACTTACAAAGTGACCTTGCGTACTAAGCATAACCATAATTTCTGAATGTTTTAAACATTTCTTTTCTTTAAAGTATTAATAAAAATATATGTTATAAATTAAAACTTTTATTATTTGTAAGTACTAAAAATGTTAAAAAATAATATTTTTTTAAAATTTTATTTTCGTTTACAATTCGGTGTTGCTTCAATCACGAGTAACGATTGTAGTAGCTACTTTATGAGCATGATGCTCAAACTACCGACAGCAGCAGCAGGACAACCTCTGCATTGAGTGTGTATTCTCACTTATTACTTTTGCTGAAATATAGTATTGATTAGATTATAGATGAAGTTTTTTTTTTTTTATATTTAAATTGTTTATGTACTTTATTATATGTGTATTTATATATTTTTATACTGTATTCTTTAGTTAAAACTTCTGAATTAATTCGTAAATTTATAATTTATTTAATTTTACATTAGCTATGTCTTAATCCCTATTGAATTTTTTTATTCCTTTCTGCTAAATTATTTATTTGTATTTGTAATTTTTTTAAATTTACTTTCATTCATAATTTTAGTTCCAAATGTTATTTTAATGAAAAGTTCAGTTTTACTTTTTATTCACGGATATTAAAATTATATATTGAGATCTTATCGACATTTTGATACAAAATGCTATGAATTATTGATAACTTATTAAGTTACTAGACATTAGTAGAAATATTAAGCTTGTAAAAATTAATGTTGTAATAGTCCATTAATTTATTATTATATTTACTAATATTTATATATGAATTATAATAATTATAATAACAATTTTATATAAATATATATATTTATGATGTTGATTGTAAACGAAAATAAAATATTAAAAAAATATTATTTTTTAACATTTTTAGTACAAATAATAAAAGTTTTAATTCATAACATATGTTTTTATTAATACTTTAAAGAAAAGAAATGTTTAAAACATTCAGAAATTATGGTTATGCTTAATACGCAAGGTCACTTTGTAAGTATGAAAATGAAAAATAATTCCCAAATGAACACTGGTAATATTTTATTCATATTATTTTAACAAACAGTTATAATCCCATAATTGAAGAGAAACACTGCCCCCATACCGCGTAATGCGTCCCCCCACTCTTAAATAAAAATGACTATATTATGAAAAATTTTGTTTTTAAAACACCGCCCCCGAAAACATAAAATTGCACCCCCGTGTGAAAGAAATCCGAAAATCTATTTTTTTTATAAAGAGTCACCCCCCCCACTAAAATACAACATTAATGTTTTTTTCAAAAACACCGCCCCCGAAAACATAAAATTGCAAACCAGTGTAAAAGAAATCCGAAAATCTGATTTTTTTATAATGCGACACCCCCCCCCCCCACCTAAATACAAAATGAAAATTTTTTTTTAAAAACACCGCCCCCGAAAACATAAAATTTCAAACCCATGTGAAAGAAATCCGAAAATCTATTTTTTTTATAAAGCGCCACCCCCCCCCCCCCCCCCCCACTAAAATACAAAATTAATATTTTTTTAAAAAACACCGCCCCCGAAAACATAAAATTGCAAACCAGTGTAAAAGAAATCCGAAAATCTGATTTTTTTATAATGCGCCACCCCCCCCCACTAAAATACAAAATTAATATTTTTTTCGTAAACACCGCCCCGAAAACATAAAATTGCACCCCCGTGTGAAAGAAATCCGAAAATCTATTTTTTTTATAATGCGCCACCCATACCCCCACTAAAATACAAAATTAATATTTTTTTAAAAAACACCGCTCCCGAAAACATAAAATTGCAACCCAGTGTAAAAGAAATCCGAAAATCTATTTTTTTTATAAAGCGCCAACCTCCTCCCCACTAAAATACCAAATTAATATATTTTTCAAAAACACCGCCCCCGATAACAAAAATTGCACCCCCGTGTGAAAGAAATTCGAAAATCCATTTATTTTAAATGCCCCAGCCCCCCCTACTAAATACAAAATCAATATTTTTTTCAAAAACACCGCCCCCAAAACATAAAATCGCAACTCCCTGTGAAAGAAATCCGAAAATATATTTATTTTAAATGCCCCAGCCCCCCCCCCCTACTAAAATACAAAATCAATATTTTTTTCGTTAACACCGCCCCCGAATACATAAAATTGCACCCCCTTGTGAGAGAAATCCGAAAATCTATTTTTTTATTGTAAGCCGCCCTCCCCCCCCCCCCCGCCGATCGTCACTCGAACCTTAAAATAAATATTAATGTTAATGGATAGCTGGTCATGATATAATATGCTTAGGTAAGGGGGTTTACCGGCGAACATGAAGAAGTAGTTTGAATTTGACTTGAATCTATTTTTTTCATTGTGTGCCCCCCACCACGCCTCTAAAATAAAAATGAATATTTTTTTTCGTAATCACTGACCCCAAAACATAAAATTGCACCACCGTGTGAAAGAAATCCGATAAATTTATTTTTTTCATTCTGCGCCACCCCCCCCCCCCCCACAATAATTTCCAAAATTAATATTTTTTTCGTAAACACCGCCCCCAAATACATAAAATTGCACCCCCGTGTGAAAGAAATCAGAAAATCTATTTTTTTTATAATGCGCCACCCCCCCCCCCCACTAAAATACAAAATTAATATTTTTTTCGTAAACACCGCCCCGGAATACATAAAATTGCACCCCCGTGTGAAAGAAATCAGAAAATCTATTTTTTTTATAATGCGCCACCCCCCCCCCCCACTAAAATACAAAATTAATATTTTTTTCGTAAACACCGCCCCGAAAACATAAAATTGCACCCCCGTGTGAAAGAAATCGGAAAATCTATTTTTTTTATAATGCGCCACCCATACCCCCACTAAAATACAAAATTTATATTTTTTTCGTAAACGCCGCCCCGAAAACATAAAATTGCACCCCCGTGTGAAAGAAATCCGAAAATCTATTTTTTTTATTTAAGAACCCCCAGCCCCCCGATCGTCACTCGAACCTTAAAATAAATATTAATCTTAATGGATAGCTGGTCATGATATAATATGCTTAGGTAAGGGGGTTGACCGGGCGAACATGAAGAAGTGGTTGAATTTGACTTGGAAAAGTTGAATTTGAAATGGAAAAGGTTGAATTTGACTTGGAAAAGGTTGAATTTGAAATGGAAAAGGTTGGATTTGACTTGGAAAAGGTTGAATTTGACTTGGAAATGCTATACTTTGTACAATAATTTTAACGATCTACCTATAGTACCAGATGCAAAAAATCTCACCCATAGAACATACACCTACAAATTTCAGCATAGCTAGAAACAACAGAGTTAAATGCAAAACCGACCGTCTGGCAGCGATAAAATTCTTACTAATGCCTTAAAAATTAATTTGAATAATTAATTTTTACTATCGATGCTAATTATTTATATTGGAGTTTAAAAACAGCAGATTCATACTACCAAGCATCATTTCTTGGGATGAAGAGGAGTTATTGTCCAGTCGATGTATTTTTTTTTTTGCCCCAAAATAACTTCCTGCATGATCATTGACTGGTTAAAAATTCTTACTAGACGCGTTTATTAGTAAAAAACATCGTTCGGATCCAGGTTAACATTTGTGTTATTTTTCCATGTAATTTAATTTATCCGCATTTCCAAATGTTCTTAGAAATTATTTTTAGGGTCCTATCATTCATATTTAGCAAAAATAATTATTACTATCGATGCTAATTATTTATATTGGAGTTTAAAAACAGCAGATTCATACTACCAAGCATCATTTCTTGGGACGACGAGGAGTTTTTTTTTTGCCCCAAAATAACTTCCTGCATGATCATTGATTAGTCAATGTGAATATATAAATATAATGTTGTAAGCAAATTATTTATAGTATTTACGTCACCGATGAGTTTATTTTTTGTTAATTCACCTTATTTATGTAGAAATTATGTTTAAAGTTTTAATTATAAGTACTTCATTGAGTAGATTTAATGTAAAATTTTCATTCTGCCATAAAAAGAAATAATGTTCTAAAAATATTAAAAAAACAAAAACCAACTATTTTATTATGAAATATGAAAAACCGGAATCATTCATCTTTATATTATGCAAACCTTATTATTAAATACCAACAACCGAAATAAAACAATAATCATTGTAGGAAAATAAAAACCGTACATATTATCTATATAAGAAACGAGTTTTTTGTTAAACACCAAAATATAAACATTTAAAATATTTTAGAAAAATGAATATCATAAATGGATAAAGAAATGAAATTAGAGGAAAGTAATAATAAATATTCGCCATCAATCAACAATCAGCAAAAATATGTGGAGGGGTCAAAATGTTTAAAGCGCAGCCTGCATTTCGCAATTTCTCCGGTTGCAATTTAACAAGACAAAATGAAGACTAAACCAGTATATTTTTAGAAATTGCTGGGAAAATATAAACTACATATATTTAGTGTATAAGAAACTCTTATTGATCATCAAAATATAAACAAATTAAAATTAAAAAATTGCACTCCTCTTCACATACGCATTGAAATGAAACAAAATTGAAAATATTCGAAAACTTCATCACCAAATTACCGATTTGGTCATCATGTTCTTAATTCGCTTTTGGGTTAGTAGGTTTATAAGCAAAGAGGTCCTGGATATTTTGAGAAGAAAAAGCGTGCAATGCAGGTTGCACTTTAGAAATTTGGATCCTTCACTTTTCACACATTTGTGTTGATTACGATTGATGGAGAATATTCATTTTGACTTCCTTCTAATTTCATTTCTTTACCCGTTTGTGATATGCAGTGCAATTTTTAATATGCCTAAGTCCTCAGTGTCTTGTTAGGGGGAAAACGCCTTATTGATGTTTCACCATACTTATTCAACGTTCATTTTTTATTTGATTTTGTTAAGAAGAACTGAGTAACCTTAGGGGTGAGCTGATATATCAACTGCTTTTTGTCATTTTAATGATGAAAACATACCTTTCAATTCATATTCTCTTTTGTATAATAATCTTGTTTTATCTAAAGACAAGCAGCTAACACCACACAAAGGGCAGACAAATTGTTCTATACCTTTTCGATCAATTGAAGATAGAATGCTCTTTGAACATGATGTGAAAAATTCATTAGACCTTTGAATTATAAAATAACAAATTCCTGCCGAGTAAAATTGCAACCAGAGAAAGAGTAAAATGCAGACTGCGCTTTAGAAATTTGGTTCACCACACTTTTTTCACAATGCATTTAGGTTGATTATGACAGGTGGCGAATATTTATTATTACTTTCCACTAATTTCATTTCTTTATCCATTTATGATATTCACTATTTAAAAATATTTTAAATGTTTATATTTTGGTATTTAAAAAAAAACTTGTTTCTTATAAAGATAATATATACGGTTTTTATTTTCCTGCAATGATTATTGTTTTATTTCGGTTGTTGGTATTTAGCAATAAGTTTTGCATAATATAAAGGTGAATGATTCCGGTTTTTCATATTTCATAATAAAATAGTTGGTTTTTGTTTTTTTTAATATTTTAGAATATTATTTCTTTTTATGGCAGAATGAAAATTTTACATTAAATCTACTCAATGAAGTACTTATAATTAAAACTTTAAACATGATTTCTACATAAATAAGGTGAATTAACAAAAAATAAACTCATCGGTGACGTAAATACTATAAATAATTTGCTTACAACATTATATTTATATATTCACATTGACTAATCAATGATCATGCAGGAAGTTATTTTGGGGCAAAAAAAAAAACTCCTCGTCGTCCCAAGAAATGATGCTTGGTAGTATGAATCTGCTGTTTTTAAACTCCAATATAAATAATTAGCATCGATAGTAATAATTATTTTTGCTAAATATGAATGATAGGACCCTAAAAATAATTTCTAAGAACATTTGGAAATGCGGATAAATTAAATTACATGGAAAAATAACACAAATGTTAACCTGGATCCGAACGATGTTTTTTACTAATAAACGCGTCTAGTAAGAATTTTTAACCAGCCAGACGACTGAATTTGGTATTTAGGAATCTTTTTGAATCAATTGGCACAAGAATGAATCGTATGTTTTATGGGTGAGTTTTTTGTGATTATCGCGCACTGCTCGCGCGCGTCTGGCGGGCACTAGTAAGAGTTTTATCGCTGCCAGACGATTTTCCCTTTCTATAGAAATAAAAACCTAACGAATAAGCCATATGTTTTATGGGTGAATTTTTGGGAAAAATTAATTATTCAAATTAATTTTTAAGGCATTAGTAAGAATTTTATCGCTACCAGACGGTCGGTTTTGCATTTAACTCTGTTGTTTCTAGCTATCCTGAAATTTGTAGGTGTATGTTCTATGGGTGAGATTTTTTGCATCTGGCTCCTGTACTAATACTACTTAGATACAAGATGGAGGGTGCACCGTGTAAACCCTATCTACCTCACAAGGAATGTTCTGCTTTGAAAAGGAATCTTTCGTCATTGAAGACAGACATCAAACAAAAACTTTCTGATTTTGTAAGTCATTTTACACAATCGCATGCTTTCCTTAATTATATGTATAAACTCTTAGACGCAAGAAGTAAATTATTTTATCTCAAATACTGCAAAAATAACAATATCTTTCCAATCCATCTCTTAAACCATACCATTAAACTCGAGAATTCTTTCAAAAAAAAATTCCTGTTACAATATCGACACCACAACTTTTTCAATACCATAAATCTGAAACTCATAAACCTAGATATAAAGCAAGCCTATTGGCTCTGCCATTATTACACTAACAAATATAACATTTTAATAGAAAATATAAAAAAACTGGATAATAATATACATTTATTCCTGATAAATATTTACAATGAGTACTTTGAGAAGCTTGATATTAAGAAAGTACTGCTAACCGTTAAGGCCAATAGGAAAATAAACACTACGTTTATTAATCCATGTAGTGGTGGCAACGTTATTTCTCCAAGCACAAATTTTAAAACCACAATCATCTCACAGAATATTAATTCAAATTTACAAGTTAAACACCATTGTAGCAAAATAGTTGAAAAATGTAATAATAACAATAGTCTGAAATCACACCATCTTGCACCTTTTAAAAAATTAATCAAGTCCGATTGTAATAGTACGAAAATCTTTTTCAAAAACAACCCCGAATTATATTTAGTCAAGTCAGACAAAACTAAACAATTAGTAATTATCCTTAAAGAACAATATAATAATAAGATGATGGATTTACTAAATGATAAACAGGTATACAAAACCATTAGGCATGACCCAGGTAAGGATGTCAACAAATCAGTGATTGATTATATCAACAAATTAGAAAAATATAAATTTATTAATAAACAGATTAAGCCTAAACTTATTTATAACTATCACAATACACCAAAAATATATGGCCTTATAAAAACACATAAAGCAGGCGCCCCTTGCCGACCCATCGTAGATGCCACCAACGGCCCTACAAAATTCAAAATCAAAATCAAAATTCCTAAATCCAAGCCTGAATTATTTTTGCTTTTTGTTGCACTGCATGAATTAAGGGCTTGTGGTCTGTAAGAATACAGAACTCCCTTCCCTCTAATATTTGCCTAAAATGCTTAACGCTTAAGTATATTGCCAGCAGTTCACGATCATAAGCGGAATACTGCTGCTGGGATTCCGTCAGAGCCTTTGAGAAGAAACCTAGAGGTGCCCATTTTCCATCGTCCCACTGTTGAAGAACAGCCCCTACACAGTGATTCGGCGCGTCACAAGCCAGGGACAGTTCAGCTTCATGCTTAGGATGGGATAGTAGGACAGCTTCTTTCAGTGTATTCTTGCATTCTTCAAAAGCTTGCTCGCTGACTTCATTCCACTCGATAACACTTTTATCATTTTTCTTTGCCCCATGTAGGTATTTATTGAGAGGTTTCTGAATTGCTGCAGCTCTCGGTAAACATGGTCTATAAAAGTTTATCATCCCTAAAAATCTCCGAAGAGCTTTCACATCCTTAGGCTTAGGATAATCTATTATAGCTTGAATTTTCTCCTTCTGGGGTGTGATACCTTCCGGAGATATGTGGTATCCCAAAAATCGTATTTCTTGAACGCCGAATTCACACTTATCCGGGTTTAAGGTGAGTCCATTATCCTCTAGTCGTCGAAATACTATGGTGAGATGTTCCACATGTTCTTCTTCATTACTCGAAGCGATTAACATGTCGTCTAAAAGGATCCAGACGAAGTCTAAGTCTCTAAAGATCTCATCCATGAATCTCTGAAAGGTTTGAGCGGCGTTACGCAAACCAAAACACATTCTGCAGAATTCAAATAACCCGAACGGAGTTATCACGGCTGTCTTCGGTATGTCCTCTTCGCGCAGTGGTATTTGGTAGTACGCTCTAACTAGATCTAATCGAGAGAATACAGTTTCCCATAGAGATTGTTTCTAAAGTCCATGATGTGAGGGACTCCGTAGCGGTCAGGGATCGTTTGTGCATTCAATTGCCTGTAATCCCCACACGGACGTATTCCTCCATCTGACTTTTCAACCACATGCAATGCACTGGCCCACTGACTTTTTGAAGGTCTGCATATACCTTGCTCAACCATCTTCTGAAATTCCTCCTTTACTTGTTTGTACCTTTCTGGGGGAAGTCTCCGAGCCTTTGCAAAAACCGGGCGTCCTGTGGTCTCTGTTACATGTTCAGTTTTATGCTTAGCAGGCTCCTTCGTCGGCGTCGGTCTGGTTATCCCTGGAAAACGATGAAGGAGATCAGCAAAGGGATGTCCATAGGGAACTGAAGAGATGGATGCCCCTAATTCTTTGAAAACTTTTCCTCTTGAAGAAAGACCCGTTGTCTTGTCGATCAGCTGCTTCCCTTTGAGGTCAACGAGCAAATTAAAATGGTACATAAGGTCTGCTCCGATGATAGGCTTCGAAACATCGGCCAGTATAAATGTCCACGAAATATCTCTTCTTAAACCTAGGTTGAGCTTCAAGAACTTCTCTCCATATGTTTTGATCCTGGTCCCATTGGCCGCGTAGAGATAAAATGATTGAGGACTAGAATTCTTGTTACGACCTGGAGGTAAAACGGAAATGGCAGCCCCGGTATCTATTAGAAACATCTGACCCGTCCGCTGATCTCGGATGAAAAGGCGGCGTTGGGCTTGTGCGGAATCGGCTGCCGCTACTTCCGATCCGCTATTTAGTTTCCCGCTGGCTGGTTTATATTTTCCTTCCAGGCGCAGGGCTCCACACACTTTTTGGCTTTTTTTTTAAACCTGTAATGGTAGAAGCACAGCCAATTTGGGTTGCTGAAGTTCCTTCGCTGCCCGCTATTCGACCTATTTCTTCCTCTGTATGGACTTTTACTCCTATATAGGCCTCGTTGTTGGTTTAAGCTAAGGGCGGCGACCTGCTGGGATAACTTTTCAATTTTTTGTTCCAAAATGCTAATTACAGTTTCGCTTCCCTCTGCCCTAGTATTTTGGATCTGAGTGGACACTGAATATATGTTTGCCGGTTGGGTAACCTCCTGTAATTTATCTGCTATGTCGGCTAATTTTAATACATCCGCCTGTTCCGTACTCATCAAAATAGCCTGCATATTTGGAGGGAGTGCCCGCATCCAGACTGTCTTTAGAATACCCTCTGCTATTGCATTTCCTGCTAACTGCCGCATATGCCTTAAAAGTTGCGAAGGTTTTTGATCGCCTAGCTGCTTATCCTCTAACAATTGTTGAATTCGTTTGGACTCCGAATCCGCATATATATTAACTAGCCTATTCTTAATGTCTTCATAGGGAGAATCGCTCGGACGCTTTACTATGTCGGATGCTTGTTCTAACACGTCGAAATCAATTTTAGGTATAATTGTATAAAATTTGGTAAGGCTATTTGTGATATTAGCTCTAGCAAATAATGCCTCAATTTGACAAAACCAAAGTTCTGGATCGCGTTTCCAAAACGGGGGTATTTTATCTACAGCTGAAAATGCAGATATCGTTTTCGGGCTTGGCGATGGAAAACCATTGTTTAAGGGACACTTATCGCTATTTTCCGTAATTTTTACCTATTTATTTATTAATGATGAAATAATTAGGTATTTTACAATTTCTGAATTTATCAATGAATGAAAAGAATTATAAAATTAAATGTGTTCAATGAGTGACATATGGCGAACGTAAACATATGTTTTATAAAAATTAATATTGACTGGTTATATTAATATTTTAAATAAATACAGAAAAGAACAATTTAATTAATCATCAAAATAAGTTTATGTAAGCTTTAATTACTCTCTGTAATTACTATTAACTTACTATATCATTACAACTGTCGGGGGTCACCACTTTAACCAGATATTTGGTTATTTTAGATAAATAAATAACTATGTCACTCAATAAACCTATTTTAATTATACAGATTATGGCTAACAAAATAAATACTTATACTTAAGACAATATCAGAAAATAAACATTAAAGACAGAACTTAATATACAAAAAATAATAAAGGAAACAAAAATGAATAACCTAATTACGTAACTAATAAATTAATAATTAATGAATAATGTCCTACTTACAAACTTAGGTGCACCTTATAGCTAATATTATTAACAAAAACAATATTTATAACAGGCCTGTCACACTACTGAGCTCAATTTTTTATTTTCACTCATTTATGTCCACAATGGTACCTCTTCTACCTTACTTGCTTGATTAGTGACAATCGTCATATGTCTCGTATAATTCATATGTCTTCAACCCAAAGAGGTCGGGACGAGATTATTTATTTGATAATAATGCACCGCTACAGATCCAAGCTTGGAAAAGAGTGACATGTGACATAAAATGTTACCGTGTAAACGCTCTTTGATCAAACAATGTTTCCAAAATATGAGATATGTTCGAAGTCTTGGATCGAAGTACGTTAGCGCTCCACCGTTTAATAGTCGTACTACTTCCCAAAACACTAGTCGGCCATTATTCGATAGTGATTAGCCTCTTCAGGTTGTTAGTAATATGCCTTTGTTAAACCTAAAAAAAGGTATTTTCTGACACGGGGACAACTTTTTTAAAGTTATTTGGAACAGTGTTTTATTGTTAAACTCATCCTTGTGATGTTATTGATGTTTCATACATCGATAAGTCACAACAGGAATGTTCGAAAAGTCATTGTAATAACAAGGTAAGTTAATATTTACTCTACTTTTGTGTCGTATGTTTTTATCTCACTTTAAGAACCATTAGGGAATGTTCTAGGAGCTATACTGCTCCAATACCTTTTAAAAAAGCTATTCAGTTGTGTTTTCTTTATGTTTTAATTACAATTTGGATGTAGTTCAATACTATTTGAGGTTTACAATTCAATTTTGAGTTTCTTTCCTCAAAGTAAGTGAAAGATAGTTGATTTGGGAAACCCAAATTTTCTGTCATATTCACAACATAACCTAGTGGATTAGCTGATGTAAGTTCTTAATTCATAAAGTTTCTTTTCATTCATATTTAATTACTTTACAACTAGAATTTATGTAAGTTTAACTGTATAAACTTTATACATATATTGTTTTTAGTGATTTAATAGAATTGGAGGAGCATTTCAGAAGAGGAATTTGGGGCAAAACAGAAATAATTGTATTTCATCAAGCTTATTTGGCTAAAGAAATTTATTACTATTTTAATATGTAAAAAATACATATATACATTTATGTTATTTGTTATTGTTTTTTTTTTTACTTCATAAGCTTAATGAAAATTTTAGCCTATTTACAACACAAAAATATGGATAATGGCGCCTTCAAAGCTAGGCTTGCGAGAGTAGTATGTTTTCTGGCCGTCTAGGAGCACTGATAGACTTGGATCCAAAAAATCGAACATGTTCAAAATATTTGATCAAATTGATCATTGCACTAGGGATGATAGATTAGGGTTGGATTTTCTACGATAATAACCACTTTATTTCAGTTTCTTTTTTTTTTTTCAAAATTAATCTTGTAAAAATTATGTAAAAAAATCGAGATGTAGTCAATAATATCTCATATATAAATATAAAATAATTATCTGAAATCTATATAACCATACAATATATTATTTCTCAAGGCCTTTTTTTTTGTCGGTACGCTGTAATGAGGCATCACTTTAAAGCATTCCTAAACCGCTACACCGGAAAATATACAAATCACTCATTTCGCCTTCTATTGCAAGTTAAAAGCGCAAAACCGCGGTTTTGGTAATATAGATTTGGTAGTAGAGGTTTCTTAATGGTGTCAATCTTTTCAGGTTTTCAAGGAGAACATTTTAGGTCGTATACAATTTTTCGATTAACCCCTTCGTTTGCTAGTTGTAAACGAAAAACTCACCTATGCCCGTGATGCAGTAAATGCTCTATACGATACTAAAAATACGGTGTGTACTTTAATTAAGTGGGATTTAAGTAAGGGTCAGGTAGTAATAAAAAAATTATAAAAAATAAAAGTATATTATATAGTACGTGGGCCAGACCCCCCTACCGTGCACCCCCCCCCCCCACATTTCTATAAATTGCATATCGTTGTGTTCCTTGTGATAAAAGATTAAGAAAAAGCCAATGTTCCCAGAAAAAAAAAGTGGCCGCACTAATCCAAAATGGCGTTCAAACATGGCGGAATGACGAATTTGATTTTAGTTAGTTTTTTTTATTACTGACATTCACCATTATGCTTAATTTCGTCATAACTGGTCTTTTATTAAAGCTAGGTAGTTCTAGATTCAGAATAAATAAACAAACGTTCTAAAATAATTAGTCTTGACAACATAAAATACCTTTAAAGTCAATTTTTTCAAGTCACTCGCGTAAAAGTTAAAATTCCAAGTTAATTTGTGATTAAACGGCCATCGTTAACGAAAAACGCCCTGAAATAAAACATCTGGAGCAATTATTCTTCTTTAAAAATCAGTGGTCAAATTTCAAAATATATCAACTAGTTTTATAGAAAACGGACCTTAGCGGCGAAAAGGCGCCAATGACTCCGGCGTTCAGTTTTCGTATCATAAGTTCATAAGTATAACACGACATGTACTCTAAATGAAAAATGTTACAGATAAAAGTTTTAGGACATTAAATTAAGCATAAAACTACCCCATTTATTTTTAAATTAACTAATTACTAAGTAGAGATACAAATGAAAACGTGAAAGTATTCGTAACGCTTACTTCAATCTTTTAACTACATCTTCTTTCCTACATACAACTACACATCAAAACGTTAACTTTCTCTTTTATTAGAAGAAAGGGTATACTATTACAAATAAAATGAAATATTTGTAGTGGAAATCGGATTAGTTATTTAGCCAAATTCGAACATCAAAGATCGGTAATTTTTACCATTTTGGTAGAAACTCATATTCCAACGACTATAACTCAATAATATGTACTCTAAATGAAAAATGTAACAGATAAAAGTTTTAGAACATTAAATTAAGCATAAAATCAACCCACCTAAATAGTTAGTTCTGTGAATATTTTATCATATCCCCTTAGGCTTCACAAAAAGAAGGAATTAAGCGCTACGAATACTTTCACGTTTTCATTTGTATCTCTGCTTAGTAATTAGTTAATTTAAAAATAAATGGGGTAGTTTTATGCTTAATTTAATGTCCTAAAACTTTTATCCATAACATTTTTTATTTAGAGTACATGTAGTCGTGTTATAGGCGTTGGAACATGAGTTTCCACCGCAATGGTAAAAATTACGGATCTTTGATGTTCGAATTTGGCTAAATAAATAATCCGATTTCAACTTCAAATATTTCATTTTATTTGTATAAGAATACCCTTTTTTCGAAAAAAAAGAGAAAGTAAACTTTTTGATGTTTAGTTATATGCAAGAAACCGAAAAAGGCCACAACTTCGTGGATTATTGGCCATTAGATGCATGAATAATTACAAGTTTTAATTGGTTTTCCTCTCCAGTAGTGGTTTAATTTTAAATTAATCATATATGTACACACACACACACACACACACACACACACATATATATATATATATATATATATATATATATATATATATATATATACACACATCGTGTAACTGTTAATTCATTAATAGTTGTGAGCTATTAAATTGTGTTAGGTATATACTTCCTAAATTGTATTATGAATAATTTCTACATACCAACGAACAAACAGAACTTTTTATTTATCTTTTTTATTTTGATTGTTTTTAAATCTGTAAACAATCAATACTTTGCGAAAATGCATTTATTTCAAATTTCATGAATGAACAGATGCCAGTGTCTGTAACCCAACTACTACTATGAGTACATTATTATTTCATTCAAGGGAACCAGTTTATGTCAACATAAGTGAGGTTTAGATAATGTGCAATCTGAAACTAATTCATTATTATTTATCATATTCATATCCTTTATTAATCAGATTTATATATGTTAAAAAAAAACTTTATATATTTATTTATGTCAATTAAAATAATGTTATATATGTCAATTAAAAACTTGCAGTTACATAGACTCGATTATACATTCAAAATAATATCCTAAACCCGCTGTAATTATATCGTGTATGAGAACTGAACGATGTGCAGAGGACTGGATGCGCCGGAGTCATTGACGCCTTTTCGCCGCTAAGGTCCGTTTTCTATAAAACTAGTTGATATATTTTGAAATTTGACCACTGATTTTTAAAGAAGAATAATTGCTCCAGATGTTTTATTTCAGGGCGTTTTTCGTTAACGATGGCCGTTTAATCACAAATTAACTTGGAATTTTAACTTTTACGCGAGTGACTTGAAAAAATTGACTTTAAAGGTATTTTATGTTGTCAAGACTAATTATTTTAGAACGTTTGTTTATTTATTCTGAATCTAGAACTACCTAGCTTTAATAAAAGACCAGTTATGACGAAATTAAGCATAATGGTGAATGTCAGTAATAAAAAAACTAACTAAAATCAAATTCGTCATTCCGCCATGTTTGAACGCCATTTTGGATTAGTGCGGCCACTTTTTTTTCTGGGAACATTGGCTTTTTCTTAATCTTTTATCACAAGGAACACAACGATATGCAATTAATAGGGATGTGGGGGGGGGGGGTGCACGGTAGGGGGGTCTGGCCCTCCGTGTAATATGGGTCATTTTCCCAGAAAGAACCGAACGCTGCCCCCGATGGATTTTGAATCACCAGTTTGGTCCATTAAAAAAAACTCTAATTTTGCTTTCTGACTTATCCTATCGTCTAAGTAGGATTTTACTTATATAAAAAATATTAATGGTTAAATTTCAATTTGAGCAGTGGATAACTTCCTTCGCCAATGTCACAACTGGAATTTCCAAACTTCATGCTCGTCTACGAATTGACCATTGACGCTTTTTTAATTTTTTTTTAATTGTGGTTCTGTTCAAAACCTCTGCGATTTTCTAGGAATGAAAGAATGGTATTTAGAGGCCGGAAAAGGCCTGTCCCCGGTCTTTTGCTTTTCCCCTGCTTACGTGTTATTTTCCTATTATTGCTGTTTTAAACTATTACAGGTGTCAGCGGCCACTGCCTAAAAGTAGGAGTACATCATTACTCAATAAGCTCAGTGACAATTTTATCCAAGAAAATTATCAATGATTTTGCAGTTCCTTTCATTAAAAATTCATTTCATATACAGCTATGAAATTTTACTTTTCTGAAACAGATTTGTATTTTTTTTTCTTTTTTTTTAGGTTAAATCTAAACACATTTGATTTCTTCTGATTATAAATAATACCAAGAAGTAGGTAATATTAAGTTGTGGGCATTAAATTTTTTTTTTTTTTTTTTAATTGATTGGATGTGGAAAATATAAAAAAAAAATCATATTTTGAAAAAAGTTGGTATCTGAGATTAGTAGTAGTATTATACATATAATTATATACAGAGTAGGCATAAGATTATAATGACCACAGAAATTAAAAAAATGAATAAATAACTGAGTGATGAAACTTTGAAAAAAAAATGTAGGCGTCAAATTGTGTATTAGGTCTCTAATTTCTTATTGAATACTTTTGAACATTTACCAATCCTTAAATGATCTTATTAATTTTGAAATCTTTATATATCTTTATTATGTAGTTGTATTAAAATGGTTATTTACCACTGATTACATTGCCAGTATAATTATGTTCTGCTTATAACCACCTTATCTTTTTTTTATAGTTCATGTTATTATTTCTATTTAACAATATATTCTATTGTATTCTATATTCTATATATTTAACAATATATTCTATTAATATATTATTAACTTCATGAATATAATACTCATCCCTTTTATAAATTTAATTTAATTATTCTTTTAAGTACACTCACACCACCTAAGATATTTTATTTACCATTTGCTGTTATTCCTACACAATTTGACCTTGTTTCAATTACTTTAATAGATGTGATGATGTGTAATGTGAAAGGAAAGGTTTTAATGTACTTAATAATAACTTTTTTCAAGTTTTAAATTTCAAGTTTAATCTGATCGAAACCATGATTTTGCTGTGCTTTATCTTGAGGTCAACCATGGAGATATGTATTGTAATTATAAAATAGAAATTGGTTTATAAACTTTAGCTGTTGCGCAATCTCATCCTAATTATTTGCAATGAATCATACTTATCCAGAATGGTTTTGTTTCAAAAGTTTGCTCTCTTGGTAACTAAATTAACAATTTTTTTTTATCTCAAAACATTTTTTATAAACATGGTTTTGGTACATATCAACATTAGTTAGTCACCTGGATTGGAAACTAATGCTTTTAGTTTTAATTCCAACAGAAAAGGACCTTTAATGGACCCCTGTTTGTTAATTGTATGATTTTGAGGAAAAATGTTCATTTTCTAGATACTATAAATAGTTTGTAGAGGCTTCCAAAAATTACAAAGATTGATTGATTTAATAAAATTTTAAGAAATTTTTATATAGAATATATAAAAGAAATATATACAGTTCACAAAATCAAAAATGTTTCAAATTCAAATCCAATAATCTGTCAAGTAAATAATACAATAATAAACTATGTAATATATATATTCATTATATACATATATATATATATATACGTACATACATATAAATATGTAGAATTATATATACAAACAGAATACTTTTTTCTATAAATATTTAACTTTATACTATGTTGTGTAATCCTTATATATATAAAAATCTCGTGTCCCGATGTTTGTTTTTCTATTTCTCAGAAACTACTCAACCGATTTTAATAAAATTTGGCTCAATATATATAGTTTTTGCCAACTTAATAGATAGGATAGTTTTTAACTTGATTAGTGATCAAAATAATTCTTATATAGTGAATTATTGCAAATACAGTAGGTCGTATTTCGATTTATTAACATGGCGTCATATTTCGATTTCATAACGTTTTTGTTTATAAGCATGCTATTGTAAAACAGGTTATCATTATTATAATTTTGTATTGTGTTATGTGAATGCAGTTATTTGTTCCTATATTATTATTTATTAGTAATAAAAATCTTTGTATTTATTGTTAATTTTCATTAAAGAATAAATAAATCAAGAAAAGGTTACAATAAATTCTCAAAAGTGTAGGTACTTTTTCTTCCTTTTCCTTTTTTATTTGTATTTAAATTAAATTACTAGCTAAGCGCTGAAACGCTTTGCTGTGGCCCACCCTGATATCAACTTTTATTAAAGTAAATACATTTTAATAATTTAAATTAGGCTATTATTTGAAATAATACTCTATAAATGTTGTAACAGCACCTACTGTCATAGGTGTAACCTAATATAAACCTGACTTGGGGAGTCAGTGTTGCCAAAAATTAGTGAAATTCAGTGAGTTGGCTACACTGCGGGTAACCAGTCATAAAAACTCCCTGAGTGTGTTTTGATTGGTGTTGTGGGATACTTTGTGATTTGCTAAAGAACTGCATAATTAAGACTTTAATATTATATTTTCAGTTGATTTATTTAACAGAAGTTTCTTTATTTTCATTATTCGTTTTGTTATTATTACTTAAATACAGTGGTTTTTATTTTACCAAACCTTTTTATTATTTTTATCCCGTGCTCTAAAATGTAAAATTTAAAAAATGTCAGTGAAGATTTGTAATTCCTCCTTTGTCAACAATAATTTAAAGTTGAGAAAATTTAATCCCAATCGAATAGAGCCTGTTACTTCCTGTTCAGCAGAGTTGTAATTATCTTTATATGTAAAATTTAAGAAATGTCAGCGAAGATTTTAATCCTTTCTTTAATTTAAAGTAGGCTATTATTGGGAATGATATTTCGTTGTTAATTTCACCAGAATACAATTTTTTACTTATCTTTAAATGATTGTTGATTAAGAAAGAATTACAAATCACGGCATTTTCTTAATTTTACATATAATGATTATTATACCTCTACTGAACAGGAAAAATTGTTATTTGGGTAACCGCAAGTTTCAGATTTATCCACCATAAATATGAGAGTACTACTGCAAAATGATCCATCGGCAGATATATTTTCTAAGCAATTGCTGTATATTGGAAATGGTGAAATAGAGCTGCATCGAAATTCAAAATTTATCAACTTACCAGAAAATTTCTGAACTGTTGTAGAGACGAAAAATGAACTGTCTACGAAATATAAAGAGTCTTTCCTGATATTTTGAAAAATTATTTGGACTATAATTGGCTGGGTAGTCGTGCTATTTTGGCAGAAAAAAATGTTGATTTCGATGAAATAAACTTCCAAAATCAATTGACAATGTTCTAGATGTAAACGAAGCCGTAAATTTCCCATCTGAATTTTTTAATTCCCTGGATATACACCCAAACAATCTCCAGTTGAAGATTGGCTCACCGATCATTCTTCTTCGTAACTTAAATCCACCTCAATTGTGCAACGGTACACGTTTGGTCATTAAAAGGATCACAGGAAATGTTATTGAAGCAAAAATGTTGCCTGGAAGGTTTACAGGAGATATCGCCCTGTTGCCACCTATTCCCCTGGAACCGTCAGAATTTTCAATAAAATATAAAAGGCTTCAATATCCTATTCGTTTGGCTTTTACCATGACCATAAACAAATCCCAAGGGCAAACAATGTCCACTTGGACTTTGAAAATCCGTGTTTTTCCCATGGGCATTGGCATAACTCACGTGGGAAATGGGCATCGCCTGCTCACGTGTGTGGAAACCATCAAATCTTTGGTTTGTGTTAAAAAAACAAAACAGGTTAACCCAAAATATTTTGAACAAATTAGTACTTGAATAAATAAAAATTCTTAATTGTATTATGTAAAAACCTCTTTAAGAAGAGATTTCTTATCACTCAAAAATATTGCTAAATTAAAAGCTTCAACACACCACCCTCCTACCGAACACTTATTTGCCGAAGGGTCGGGAAATCGAGGTCTCAAAGAAATTGAGAAAAACGCCTATCAAAAGGACATATATGACGCGTTAACCAAGATTGGCATGACCCTGAGCAAAATTAAACCCGTTGTTAAACTAACAATACCAAGTTGAAGCAGTGTTAGGCCAATAATCAATAGATCAATGGCTGAGGTTACCAAAACTTACTTCAGTCATCCTTTTTAAAATTAGTGGAAAAATACAGCCATTTCGAGTTAGTTTATACCGATCCATCAAAAAAAGGCGAGAGTGTTGGCAGCTCTGTGAGTCGTAAACACAATCAGCTCCTTTTTAATCAAAATACATTGAAATATAAGATGTAAAAAAAACCACTTTAACTTTCCTATATTCTTTACCAAATACTTTTAAATGGTGTAATGCTCTATTCTCAATCACGTTGGATTTTGATTAGCTGAAAGGTTTTCATCTTTATCAATGAATATTGGTATCACTGTATTTGTTTAAAAATATTAGCATATAACTACTGAGCCACAGCAACGCGTGGCCGGGTCTGCTAGTTATATATAGTTGCATTCCCACATAATTACGAAACTATAGTTTAATGTATACATAATAATACTAGCCACCACAATAAATTAAGTACACATAATGTAATAATTATGTGGGAATGCACTATATATAATTTCATAATATTGTATGAAGTTAAATATTTATTGAAAAAAGTATTCTGTTTGTATATAATTAACTACATCGCGATTCCATCAATATTAATTAACTTAAAGAAAAGAAAATATCTAATTTACTTAAAAATATATGTGGTTACTATCATTGAACAACCAATGCTAATCTGGCACTACTATTTAAACGCTCCGTTTGATCAAATATTTCGAACATGATGGAAGTCTTGGATCAAAGTATATCAGCGCCTCCTGGCGATCAGGAAACATACTATACTATTCTCCAAAAACTAGCGTTGAAGACGCCATTATTCCTAAATTGAATTTGGTTAGGTTCTTTACAGTTTTCTTAGTTTTAAATTGAACCCTTGAACGAATGACCAAGCATTAAAATTGATAGAGCTCGTAAAGGACAGACCTGCGTTGTACGATGTGAAACATAAATCGTACAAGTCAAGAACTGGGCGATTAGAGTTGTTAAAGCAGTGTTAAAGGATATTTGATGTATATATATATGCCCTTGATGTGGCAGCAAAAATTTCATCAAAATTTATCAAACGGAGGGGGACACTTTATTTCATAAATTTTGTCTCAATTTTAGGTTTTTATCTATTCTCAAAAACAGCTCCAACAATTTTGAATTAACTTGTCATGTCTAATGAGAATTAAGTATTCTTTAATATCAGGTAGGTTTTATCATCATAAAAATGTATTGAGGGGGCTTAAATGGCGAAGGAAAAATTGTTGTTCTCCTATAAAGTACCTTTGATTTTGTTTATATGGAGAAATTAACTTCTCTCATTATGACTAAAACGAAGAAATGGATAAATATGAAATATGAAAAGAATAGAGTAAAAATATACCTGAGAAAAAAGAAAAATATTCCGACAACTCAAACCACGTTGAACCCACACAAGCGCCGTAAGCATTTAATGACAGACCATCTTTATGTATATATATAAAAATCTCATATCACCATGTTTGTCGGAGGTTAAATCAGAAACTACTCAACCGACTTTATAAAATTTGGCCATTATGTGTAGTTTAGTCCAACTTTTTCGTCATTCCTTTCGATGAATTTTGACTAAACTTAAGAGCGAAGTTCTAAAATCCTTCGTGCTATAAAAATGTTCAGAAAATGAGATGCAAAACACAATAGCTTCAATTCTAGTATGGTATCCTTTATCATATCAATCATTTTAATGGATGCAAAATTTTTTCTGTGAGGACTTTCATACAATGAGGTTATTTTCTGGGAGATACCAAGTTTTTTTGCAGTTTTTATTGATGAATGAACATCGGAGAACTCTTTTTTAAATATTTTAATGTAGGTATAAACGATTTAATAATTATTACACTACTAATAGGAAAAAGTTTCCTGGGGAAATTTTCGTTATTGGGAATATGATACACAACATATACATTAGTTATTTCGGTACCTACGACAAAATCTCATATTCAAATCCAAGCCAGACTGTTCAGAGTCAATTTTCATTGTCTGTTTCAATAAAATTCATTCATTCAACACTGGAATCAGGCTCTTAATAGCGCAATTATGGCTCTCAGAACCACAAACACTGGACTTATGACGGTTTTGCTTTTGAAAATCTCGAAAACCTTTATAGAATTGAATATTTTAAATTTCTTTCGATTTAATAAAGATCGATCAAAGCCTCAAGATCGATAAAAATCGACTTAAATCGGTCTGGCTCTTATTATCTAGACTCTCCTTTCTAGATGATAGCCAATTCTGAAAGTGTCATCAGTTAGGGACGTTGTTGTTGTTTGTTAAGGCTTTAAGGCGTAAAATCCTTGAGGTCATTCGTTTATTTTAAAGGAAATTTACATTTTAAACAGTAGAGTTTAATAAATAAAGATTTATAAATACTATTCGGGTACAAATCCAACAACTCAAAGATCATACCTAAAAAATCGGTCAAACCTATCTTGATTTATTAATAGTGTAACTAGCAAGACTTGTTTTATATATCCTTTAATAGAGTAAAAAAAAATTAACAGTAATCTTTCAAATCCACTCCCAATGTAGCATCGTCCGATTAAACCTTTTGTATAAAGTGAGGTTAATTAAACAAACAATCTTTCAAATACACCTAAAAATATTTCATCGAAATGTAACTTAGATTTACTCAAAATGGGAAAAATGTCACTTATACCCCTCGCCTGTCATAACAAATAAAACAGATTCGAAACATAAGAATGACAAACCTCCAGTTCTTTAATTAATACGAGTTCTCTTTTCTAATGCCTACACTTGATATAAAACTTTGTTATTAACATGGGCGGATCCAGCCGATCGTAAAGGGAGGGGGTAGTCCTGAAGGGGGGGGGGCTGCAGCCCTACAGCCCTTCATTTGGATCTGCTAATCAGCTTTTTACTTTTTTACCTTTATGTTTCTTTCCCACAACTAAAATTCTACTTGTTCTTCACATTATTTGTTGTTTAACTTGCTTCCTTACATTAAGAAAAGTCAAATTCTATCTTAATATGACGAAAAATTTTCCAAGGGAGGGGCTGCAGCCCCCACAGCCCCCCCCCCCCCCTGGATCCGCCAATGGTTATTAAACTAGAAACTTAATAGTATAACAAACAAATAACTAAAATTAACAAGACTGACTAAAAGATATTAATAATATTATTTAATTCGCAAATTTAAATGTGTATTTTACCCTTGATTCTGACGTCTCAAAACCTGGAGAAAGGGTTAAAGCTTGAAGGTTACTGAGACTGTGATTCCAAGAGTTCAATTCCTGAAAAAAATATATATATTTTAATAACGGAATTGAATCTATTAATTTGAATTTCATTCAATATCATAATTTTTTATTTTTTTTTTTTATATTAATTCATATAACTTTTGTTCTGTTACTGTGTTCATTTAGGGCTTCTGTTAGTGTTTAAGTTAAAGTGCAAGAATCTTTGGTGCCATAGCGGCGCAAATTCCTCTAATCAAGCCCATTGAAACCCAAATAAATTAACTTAAACCTAACAAAATAACCCATTTACATTTTTGTCTGACCCTGAGAGGTTTACCAATGGTCGATACAAAACTATAGTAATTGTAAACAATTTATGGTTGTTTACAATGAAAGGAATAAGGTCAAAACATTTGGGAGAAATTAAAAACAAATTGGTCAAAAATTTCTGAAAAACTGATTGACAGTGAATAAGAATAGAGTGTATTCAGAAATTAGGAATTGTTTTTTATTTGCTCCTCCTCTTCGTTGCCTTTTAAGCTATACGGGGTTTCCGGGCCAGGCGAGAGGGTAGAGGATTAATGCCAAGTATTATTAAATATCCCCTGGCTCCGGGTTTCGAACTGGCTATCTTCATGTTATCGATCATATGCTGCCATTGACAACGCGTTTGCCCACAATTCTAACTTCATTACACTGTTACATCTGTCAAATTCACATGAAGTAATAACATCCCACTTCTACAATTTTAAATTCTAAGCTAGCGGTACAGTACGCTCATAGTCTGGTTTTTTTTTTTTTTCGATGTGTAATATATTTTTTTGTTATTTTTACTTTCACTTACCTATACATGAAATATATAGTGAGGGAGAATATATTTAGACTTCCGGTTTTCAACGGAAATACACGTTTTAGGGTCCCCTGAGTCCAAATAACTAAGTCCCGCGAAACGGTCTGTGTGTGTTTGTGCGTGCGTATGTGTGCGTGTGCGTGTTTGTGCGTGCGTGCATGCGTGCGTGTGTGTGTGTGCACGCGCGCGCGACAGACTAGCACAAAAACGATAAACTGCAAGACACTGAAATTTCGTATTTGAAATAGGAATGTGCCCCGGATGCGACTTTTATCACATTTTTACGTTTTTTACGATTTTTTTCGAAAACGGCTCTGACGATTTTGATTTAACTCGTCATGTTCAATGAGAGTTAAGTATTCTTTAATATCAGGTAGGTTTCATCAACATTGAAATGTACTGGTGGGGCTTAAATAGCCAAGGTGAATTTTCTTCCTATAAAGTACCTTTGATTTGGTTTTTATGGGAACATTAACCGTTTATAATTATGCCCAGTAATAATAAATGGCTGAATATGAAATATGGAAGAACTCGATTAACATATACTGGAGAAATAAAGAAAAATCTTTCCCCGAGATTGAAATTTCAATGTCCGTCAATGATTACAGTAATATATATGTACTAGCTGGACCCGCGCGAAAATTTCGCACTTAGATTAGTACCAGATTTTACTCTCAGGTTTAACATAACGATAAGCATAATTAACTTTTTTTGTTGCCTCTTCACCATCCCCCCCAACCACCCAGGCCTTAAGGAGAAATTATTTTTCTACAGCAGCGTTCAATAGTTAAGGAAGGACTCCATTTTCTGATCTTCTCTTCAAAACTATTTCCTGTAATCTTCCTGGTAAATATGAAATTACTATGAATATTGCATAGTCCCTAAAAATTAATCTTTCTACATTCTGAATTTACCTATCCTTCCCCATGGCTCAAATTATTTTAATAATTAAAGTATTAACGAAAAAAGTTAAATTTCAATAAAGCAAATAAATTAATTTCTTTGTGTGCAAGAAGGCACAGACTCTCTCTTATTAGTGGAAAAATATAAAACCTAATAAGTTATAAATAAAAATCATAGCATCTATACCATTAAAGTGCCCAATTTATTAACCTTATTAAGTTTTTTTTCAAAACCAGTTCATCAGGTGTTTTTCACGGTTATCTTTCTGACAATGAAGGGGGAGGTATTTTTTAAAGTGGCAACAACGACATGAAATAATTTTCTATCCATGGAAAGGCAACAAAACAATAGGAAGCCTCGTAAAGCTGAGGGGCGCAATCCTTGGCTTTTCTTAAAAAGCATAGATTTCAGAGAATTAAAACGTCTGGCACGTATATGTGGAACGTGCAAGGGCAAGTATGCATAAAGCCCGCGAAGAAACCATTGAAATGCGTTTTTCTCATTTCGATCCTTTAATTTATTAAAATTCCACAATTCCATTGAAGTACGGCCATGTGATAGAAAAAGGAAGGGATAAGATAAAAAGAAAGGAAAGTAAGGATAAACAACATAAACACGAAGTTGAAAAAATATAGAGAAATAATTAATAAAAAGTAAATTATTTATAATATTTGTTTTTATAAATTCAAAAATTAAAATCGGAAATTGATTTAACATGTGTTTTATTGCTTTAGCTTTTTTACGTCTAGTTAAAATAATATTTTTAAATAGAATTCGTATTAGATAAGGAAGGGGAGGATGTTTGCATAAAATCATAATGGGAAACGCTTGAAATTTTATGATCGATACTTTTATACGATCCATTTTTATTAATTGGCAGAGTCTATTTTGACATTTTTATTGTTTTTCTTGGGCCTTCCTTTTTTGTTAACTTGTGGCTGATTATTATCAGCATCCGATTGTCCGGTGTCCTCATCTAACGACATGGAACAATCCGGAGCAGGAGATTCACTCAATGTCAGAGCCTGATCCATTGGATGCTCTGATGGAGTGGGGTGAGATGTAGCGGACCTTGGGGTCCGAATAGGGAGAGCTGGAGGATCATTTGAGGATCCTGAAGGCTGTGTATTGTTGGATGGGAGGGAGGAGGAGGTGCAGGGAGGAACGGAAGAGGAGGTGGATGAGCCAGATTGGCTAGAAAAGATAACAGGGGAAGGAAAGGAAAGAGGTTTTGGGATGGAGGATGGTGATGCCACCACCTTTGGTTGAATCGATGTTGAGCACATCTTAGCGGCTGTACTACCTACTTTGGGCATAGCTGTAGCTGATGGAACAGTGAATGTAAAATCCACTTGTATTCCTATTTCTTTTTTTTCAGGGCACTTAGTAGCTGCAGCGTAACTTTTGATAAATATGTTTGGGTTTTTCTCCCTTAAAATATTTTTGGCCTCAGTAAAGGAGACTTTGTTATTAATTTGGATTCCCTTAATTTCTTTTTGCAGTATTTTTGCCGTGGAGTTCTTATCGCTGTCCACAACTCGGTATATTCTAAACAAATTGCAATTAACTCAGATCTTCAAGTTACAGCAGTTACTATTCACTTAGGCTTTACTTTCTCGGTTTGTAATCTTTATCTTCCACATGACCGACCGATAGTATCCCAAGAATTATTAGATGTATATAACCAATTACCTCATCCAGTCTTGTTTGTTGGAGACCTTAATGGCCATAACTCTCTATGGGGCTCATTACATACCAATATAAGGGGTAGAATAATTGAAGATTTTATAGACAACTCGGGTTTACTTTTACTCAACTCTGGAGAATCCACGTTCCTCAGCTCAAGCTATGGCACATATTCAGCTATTGACCTTTCCCTTTGTAACCCGAATCTCTATCACAATATAGATTGGACCGTCCTACCGGATCTTTACGGTAGTGATCATTTCCCAATTTTGATCAAATTCGCAAATTTAAACCCCATCTCTCGCTTCCAACCACGATGGGTATTCCACAGGGCTGATTGGCCTCTCTTTAGTTCTTTAGCCTCCCCACCTTCCACTCCTCCAAGTGACCTGAGTGTCGAAGAAGGATGCAAAGCTATCACTAATGTGATAATAGAGGCAGCAAAAACTTCAATACCAATGACTAAAGGGATCCCAAAAAGACCGCCGGTTCCGTGGTTCAATGATATCTGCAAGAAAGCTCTTAAAGATCGCCGTAGAGCTTATAAAAAATTCCAAAAGTCTATGACGACTGAAAATTTAGTAGAATATAAAAAACATCGTGCCATATGTAGGAGAACATTTAACCAGTGCAAAAAGATATCGTGGAAGAATTTCTTAAGTTCCATAAACTTCTCAATTACTTTATCTGACGTATGGAATAAAATTCGCAAAATAACAAAAAATCCCTCTTTTCCCCGATATACCATACTAGTTAATGGTCAGCTAACCGATGATTCACTAGCAGTATCAAACGAATTTGCACAATTCTTCTCTAGACTTTATAACCCTGGTGAAAATAATTTCGAAGCTAATTGTGATGAAAGGGAATGTCGTGATGCCAATGAAAATACTATTAATTATAATCTTCCTTTCACGATGTGGGAACTTAAAAATGTTTTAAATACCGTAAAAGGGTCCTCACCAGGTCCGGATAATATTCACTATAAGATGATTAAAAACCTTCCACGTGACTCTTTAAACTGGCTCCTTGGCTATTATAATCATTTATGGTCTATGGGGAAATTACCGAATACTTGGCGAGATTCGTTCGTAATCCCAATACTCAAAAGTGGAAAAGATAAACGATTACCTAATAGTTACCGTCCTATTTTTCTAACGAGCTGTCTTTGTAAAATCCCAAGTAAGTGGGAATTATTTTATTTTCAATATTTTCTAAGTTTATTACGTCTAAATTAGATTTAATTCTGCCTCTTTTCCGACGTTTTAAACGCGGACTTGGTGGATCCGTTCCGTTCATTTTTAGATTACGTGCCAATCACCAATAAATAAATCTGAGTTAAAGAATATTATTGGCTTCACTTATCTGAAAAGAAAAATCCAGTCTGCAGCTAAGTAGGAGTTTAACTTCTTTTACAGCGGCTTGAGATAATCAATGGGACCCAAAACAAAGCACCAGAGCGTCAAAACTCCTCCAAAAAACCAAGTTTTACCAAAAAAATGACAGAGCAAATTTTTTGCGTAGTAAAAACTTGTTAATCATATGATCATATATTAAAAATGATTTTATTAGCTTTGATATAGGAAGAAAAAAAATGAGCCTGCAATTCGCATACACTCCGTAAAAGTCTGAATTAGACAATACTAAATTTATGGCATTTGAGCACGATTGGACAGTGCATTTGGCGAAAACTACATTTTTTTAGCTATTTGGAATAGTATACGTAAGATTTTTTTTTTTTTTGTCACAGATACTTTCTAGTGTTGCAATGCAGATTTCATATAATTAAAAAAAAAAAAAGCAGCTTTGCTGGCAGTGTAGGTACTGTACTAAGGGTAAATATGAATATAGTATTTTTTCAATATACTTCAAATAATATAACATCTATAAATATAAAATTATTGGCATGAAAATATTCTTTTGTAAACATTGTTAACTTTAATGTTTTATTATAAACATGTTATGTTCTTTAAAGGAGTTAATTTTAACTTTGTAAAAACAATAGCTAGTATAACATTTAAGCCATAAATATCAAAATTATAGGAAAACATTAATCTATAAAATCAGATATTGTTTGCTTAAAATATCTTTTGGATTAATCTTTTCCAAATATTAAAATTGAATTTTTATTTAATTTAATAATTTAATAGAAACAGAAATAATATTTTTAAGCTGACGTTACATACCTTTGTTACAATTAGATCAAGGTATAACTATTATCAAACCATTTGCTTTAAATTAATTTTTTTGATTTCCAAAGAGACTTTTTAATGTAATAAAATATACGTAGTACATCTATTTAAATAAATATTTATTGGAATGATAATCATTCATGTTTGAATGAAATCACTGACCTGTTCTTTTAAAATATCTTTTGAGTGGGTCTTAATTAGCAAAATCCATTTTTTCCTGCCTAGATATCGATTTTCATAATATTTGACAAAATAAAAAGAATGATTGTGGTAATAATTATAACCCAATTTTTTTACCTACGCTATTTGAAGTCTGAATCCAACTACACCACACCTATTTAATTAAATTACACCAAATTTAAGCATAACCGGAGCGTGACATGCGCGGATGCTAACCACTACACCACAGAGCTCGGCTCCAAGTAGAGCCAATCCTTCCTCTTCACAGATACCTACTACCCGATCACGCAAATTTTGCGAGTAACGGGAGGTGGATAAAGTTTGTCCAATTTATGGTATTTATTGACGTACGTCAATTTTAAATTATTTTATATTAATCTAGTCTTAATCTGTGGGTGACTACCTTTTTAAATTATGTAAAAATAATTTAAAAAGGTCGCACCCACAGATTAAGATTAGATTAATATATCATATATGTACAGATATATAAGAAGGTACTTAAATAGTCCTTAATGTGCTGATCATAATTAATAAAATCCACCTAACGCATCACTATGCCGCTATGAATCACTATAAATAGATTTTATTTATTTCATACACATTTCTGACTACAGTAGACTCCAGCTTATCCGTCCTCGTCGGAACCGATTCATTGCCGTTTAAGCGAGAGAGCCGGTCAATCCGGAAAAGTGTATAAAAAAGCTAAAAAAATATATTATTATAACTTCTATATTGCGATAAAACCCAAAAACAAAAAACAGCCTAATTTACAAAGGTTATATAAATATTAATTAAAGAAAACTTTTTTGGCTAATTTAATTTAACGATTTACGAAAATTTACACAATCAATCTATTCAGTTTTCACAAAATGTTTTTTTTTTTCGTTTATGCGCACCTTAATGTCATCTCTTCGGTATTGTCTAAATATACGAAGTTATTTCTTCTTAATTTCTTTTTTAATTTTTTTATGTAATGGGTGGAGGATAAGGATTTTGTTTCAAGATCAATTTTACTTCGAAGAGACTTGTTTTACTGGAGTTCGGTCAACAAATAAAAAACAAAAGACTTTTTGTATACATTTCAATTTAATTAAGATCTATCAAACCGCAACATAATACAAATTTTAACAAAATTTTTGACCAGCGATTGATAATATGACAAAGCTATAAATGCTTTAAAGGATCTTAAAAATAATATTTTATCTTTCACAGCGTCCTTCTGTTTATCCGTAGAGTCGGTTAAACGGGAGCCGGTTAAGCGGGAGTATACTGTAATTGCTAAGTGTGAGAGTGCTATTTTCTAACGCTACAATTAATTCTAAATCAGACAAAACCACATTTATAGAACCTAAGCACGACAGGATTTACATTTGCTGTAACGTAACATAGTAAGTAGTAGACCACGTGCTGCGGAGGGGCCTAACCCAGGCGTTATCTCAAAACTGGTAGGTTTTAGGGCTTCAAAACACAAACCTTAATTTTCGTACCGCAATTTATAAAACCCAATTTGATCCGTTTCGATCCGTTGAATCACTACATTTAGGTCGATATTTTATTTTAGACCGAAAAATGAACAATGAGAATGCGATAGGCAAAAGCTCAGTGAAATTCTGAATCCAACGATACCACATTCATGGCATTTGAGCACGACAGGACCTTATAATTCATGAAAAACCGATTTTTAGGCTTTGTGAAATAATATATGTGGGATAACGAGCAGAACCGGCCACGCGTTGCTGTGGCTCATTAGCATTAATGTGTTCAATTAATTATACGAGAGACAATTAATTTCTCCATGTAAACAAAAACAAAGGTACTTTATAAGAAAGAAACAAACAAACAAAAAAGGCCCCTCCCCAAAAAAAAAAAATCTGGTGCGTGCGCGCAACACACAACTTTCACTTACCAACTTACTTAGATAAGAAATAGACGTGTTTTGTTAAATATAATTTCCCTAAGTCACACATTTTTCTACATCCATATCTTATTTTTGTTAATCGTTAAAGCCGTTTTTGAGTAAATAAAAAAACCCGTGAAAATGATAAAAAGTTTATTAAGTAAAGTCCCCCCTCCGGTTAATCAATTTTAATGAAATTTTAACAGTCATATCTCGGGCATATACATACATCAAATACCCAGTTTGATCAAAATCGTTAAAGCCGATTTAGAGTAAATAAAAAAAACACGTGAAAATGTTACAAAATTTATTAAGTAAAGTCCCCCCTCCGGTTAATCAATTTTGATGAAATTTTTGCAGTCATATCTTGGGCATATAAATAGATGAAATACTCAGTTTAATTGAAATCGTTAGAGCCGTTTTTGAGAAAATCGAAAAAAACCTCAAAAGTTATTAAGTAAAGTACCCCCTCCCTTTAAGTAATTTTGATGAAATTTATGCTGTCACATCGCGGGTATATACCTACACTAAATACCCAATTTCACGATCGCACGGTTTATAGTTTTTGAGCTAGTCTGTTCACACACACACACACACACAGACACACAGACACACAGACACACAGACACACACACACACAGACACACACACACACAGACCATTTCGCGGGACTTGGTCATTTCGATTAAGGGGACCCCAAGACGTGTATTTCCGTTGAAAACCGGAAGTCGAATTTTTTCACGATCGCAATACTTCCACTTACTATATATTTCATATATAGGTAAGTGAAAGTAAAAACGTTTCAGCAAATCAAAAAAACCAACGGGATTAAGAATAGAACGTTACACCATTAAAAAGTTTTAGGTAAAGAATATAGGAAAGTCAAATTTTTTACTTTCACTTACCTATATATGTAATATATAGTAAGTGGAAGTATTGCGATCGTGAAAAATTTCGACTTCCGGTTTTCAACGGAAATACACGTTTTGGGGTCCCCTGAATCGAAATGACCAAGTCCCGCGAAATGGTGTGTGTGTGTGTGTGTGTGTGTGTGTGTGTGTGTGTGTGTGTCTGTGTGTGTGTGTGTGTGTGTGCGTGTGTGTGTATGTGAACAGACTAGCTCAAGAACTATAAACCGTGCGAACCTGAAATTGGGTATTTAGTGTAGGTATATGCCCGCGATGTGACAGCAATAATTTCATCAAAATTGCTCAACGGGAGGGGGTACTTTATTTAATAACTTTATAGGTTTTTTTCGATTTTCTCAAAAACGGCTCTAACGATTTTGATTAAACTGAGTATTTCATCTATTTATATGCCCGAGATATGACTGTAAAAATTTCATCAAAATTGATTAACCGGAGGGGGGACTTTACTTAATAAATTTTGTAACATTTTCACATGTTTTTTTTATTTACTCTAAATCGGCTTTAACGATTTTGATCAAACTGGGTATTTGATGTATTTATATGCCCGAGATATGACTGTAAAAATTTCATCAAAATTGATTAACCGGAGGGGGGACTTTACTTAATAAATTTTGTAACATTTTCACGTGTTTTTTTGATTTTCTCAAAAACGGCTCTAACGATTTTGATTAAACTTAGTATTTGATCTACTTATATGCCCGAGATATGTCTGTAAAAATTTCATCAAAATTGTTCAACCGCAGGGGGCACTTTACTTAATAAATTTTGTATCATTTTTACGTACTTTTTTTATTTACTCAAAAACGGTTTTCACGATTGTGGCCAAACTGGGTATTTGATGTATGTATATGCCAAATATGTGATAGCCAACATTTCATCAAAATTGATCAACCGAAGGGGGGACTTTACTTAATAAATTTTGTATCATTTTCACGGGGTTTTTTATTTACTCAAAAACGGCTTTAACGATTAATAAAAATAAGATATGAATGTAGAAAGAATGTAGAAAAATGTGTGATTTTGGGAAATGATATCTAACAAAACACGTCAATTTCTTATCTAAGTAAGTTGGTAAGTGAAAGTTGTGTGTTGCGCGCACGCACCAGATTTTTATTTTTTACATCTCATATTTCAATATAGATTGTATTAATGATTCGTTTGATAAGTTTTGCTTATCAAAAACTATAAAATAACATTTAAATATTGAATTTTATTAATGAGGTAGATAACGTTAACTTTTTTAAGATATTACAATTAAGAATGGAAAAAGACAAAGGAATAGGAAATTAAAGCATTTTAAATTATATTCAAAATTCTGACGGCGCACACAGGGGTATTGACCTGAAAAGCTGGCCAAAACTATTTCCTTCCATTTTATTAATTCAAAAGTCCTCAAAATGGCTTCTATATTTGTAATAGACATTAAAAAATGATTTTTTAGCAGTTAAAAAAATACTCTAAGGAGAAATTTTTCGTAAAATAAATTTTTACATAAATCCACCGACTGTGAAATAGGCATCCATGGGTTTAGAATTTATGTTCATATTATTTTCTTTTTATGCATTGCACCCATGAAATATGCTTGTAACTAATAAAAGATTACTATTATTTTAAAAAAATTAAAACAGTGTAAAATAGGTGAATATAAAAAGTTATGGTGATAAAGAAAAAAAATGTTTTCCTAATTCATTAAGGATTGTTTAATATCTCTTCGAAACACAACTTATATCCCAGGAAGAAACGCACCAATATTTCTCAAAAATGCATATTAAATTTAATTATTCATTATTCACTTTCCTCGTCACTTAATGAACTTTCGGAATCACCACTATCGGTTAAGTCAGTTGGGGGAGACAACATTTCTAAAGTTTCCTTACAAAACCTGATACCTTTTTTCTTGAACTTCTCATACCTGTGATAACTGGATCTGATGTCAATATTAATCTATTAATTACATCCAGATTGCAATCTGTCCGGGAAAATGTTCTGGTCTTATTTTCTCTATAAACCCGGAAATGGTTATTTCGGGTTTCTCCTGCTTCCTCAGATAAAAGACCAATATGAAGCAGAGGGTTTTTTATCACTTCATTACCATCCCTTAAAATTTTGTGAACAGATTGCGTCATAGCATACCATTGATAATGTTTCTCCGCATCGTTGTAAATTTTAATGTAACAAATGATTTTTCAGAGCGTCCACCAGATCTTGAGCTTTTGATTGATAATGTCCCACTTAGCCATTTCTTGTTGCTGTTTCAAAAACATTTCTTTTCCTTGAAGAAGCATTCTATCTGACTTGGAAATCGTGCCTCAAAATGGATAATTTTGTTTTAGCACTTTCACATGCTCTAGGTTATTACAATATTTCCCAATGAGAAAAGACACCAAAAATTCCTTCTTTTTTTTAAAAGCTAATGTTTTGACTTTAAAAATAAGTCAAATAATTCCATTCAGGTTACAGTTATTCTTCCAGAAGATCCTAAAATACAAATAAATGAAAATTTAACAAAATTGAATTTTTTTTATTATTTAAAGAAATAGACATTGTATTTAAAAAATTATGTCTCCCAATCGCAGCTATTCGCAGAATTTTTTTCAAGAAACATAATCTACGATAATTAGACATTATCATAAAAAATATTTCGTTGCCCAGAAATGCCCAGAAGTATAACTTTTTAACCTTCAAATTTAATTTTTAGCTCTAAAATATACCTACCAAAAAACAAAAAGATATTGATACTAGTACTGAATACAAAAAAATTATAACTATCTGGATAACAAGTACAAACCTTGCCTCGAACTATCCATCATATGAAAATGCCGATACTTCAGTAAGAATAAAGAAAATTAATATATTTTGTAGACCAATAAAACGTAAAAATGATACAAAATTTATTAAGTAAAGTGCCCCCTGCGGTTGATCAATTTTGATGAAATTTTTACAGACATATCTCGGGCATATAAGTAGATCAAATACTAAGTTTAATCAAAATCGTTACAGCCGTTTTTGAGAAAATCAACAAAACACGTGAAAATGTTACAAAATTTATTAAGTAAAGTCCCCCCTCCGGTTAATCAATTTTGATGAAATTTTTATAGTCATATCTCGGGCATATAAATACATCAAATACCCAGTTTGATCAAAATCGTTAAAGCCGATTTAGAGTAAATAAAAAAAACACGTGAAAATGTTACAAAATTTATTAAGTAAAGTCCCCCCTCCGGTTAATCAATTTTGATGAAATTTTTATAGTCATATCTCGGGCATATAAATACATCAAATACCCAGTTTGATCAAAATCGTTAAAGCCGATTTAGAGTAAATAAAAAAAACACGTGAAAATGTTACAAAATTTATTAAGTAAAGTCCCCCCTCCGGTTAATCAATTTTGATGAAATTTTCATCGTCACATCGCGGGCATATACCTACACTAAATACCCAATTTCAGGTTCGCAGGGTTTATAGTTCTTGAGCTAGTCTGTTCACATACACACACACACACAGTTAAAGCCGATTTTGAGTAAATAAAAAAACCACGTGAAAATGATACAAAATTTATCAAGTAAAGTCCCCCCTCCAGTTGATCAATTTTGATGAAATTTATAAAGTCATATCTCGGGCATATAAATAGATCAAATATTCAGTTAATTCAAAATCGTTAGAGCCGTTTTTGAGAAAATCGAAAAAAACTTAAAAAGTTATTAAATAAAGTATCCCCTCCCTTTGAGCAATTTTGATGAAATTTTTTTGAAATTTTTGCTGTCACATCGCGGGCATATACCTACACTAAATACCCAATTTCAGGTTCGCAGGGTTTATAGTTCTTGAGCTAGTCTGTTCACATACACACACACACACACACACACACACACACACACACACACACACACACACACACACACACACACACACACACACACACACACACACACACACACACACAGACCATTTCGCGGGACTTGGTCATTTCGACTCAGGGGACCCCAAAACGTGTATTTCCGTTGAAAACCGGAAGTCGAAATTTTTCACGATCGCAATACTTCCACTTACTATATATTACATATATAGGTAAGTGAAAGTAAAAATCTGGTGCGTGCGCGCAACACACAACTTTCACTTACCAACTTACTTAGATTAGAAATTAATGCGTTTTGTTAATTGCCACTTCTCAAATGAAAAGAACGGCTTTAATTATGAAGATAGTCTGTCATTAAAGGCGTACTCCGCTTGCGCTCAACAAGTTTTATGAGTTGACTGAATATTTTTCTTTTTTTCTCCTCTATATGTTTCCTTGATTTTTATCATATCTCATATTTAGCCATTCCTTATTTTTAGGAAAAACGAGAGACAGATAATTTCTCCATATAAACAAATACAAAGGTACTTGTGCTCTATAACAAACACTAATTTCTTTTATTATTAAATCAAAGTTTTTACTTGATATAATTCGGCAATACTCCAAGCATAATACTCCAAGTCGTCTGATTTTATAATTCTCTGTGTAATTATTTAAAATTTCATTTAGTTACCATGAAAAAAATTATTTCCATTAAATGAACAGAACGGTTTTAATTATAAACAATGGTCTGTCATTAAAGGCGTACTCCGCATGCTTGGGCTCAAAGTGTTTTATGAGTTGACGGAATATTTTTCTTTTTTTCACCAGTATATGTTCACTTGATTTTTTTCATATTTCATATTTAGCTCATTCTTATCTTTAGGCGAAACGAGAGACAAATAATTTCTCTATATAAACAAATACAAAGGTACTTTATAGAAAAACAAAAAAGGCCCCTTCCCCATTTTAGCCCCCTCAGAACATTTTAATAATGATAAAGCTCACCTGATATTAAAGAACACCTAATTTTCATTAAACACCACGAATTTGATGAAAATCGTTAAAGCCGTTTTTGAAATCGAAAAAAAGGTAAAAATTGGTTAAAAAGTTATGAAATAAAGTGCCCCCTCTGTTAAACCAATTTTGATGAAATGTTGGCTATCACATCTTTGGCATATACATACATCAAATACCCAGTTTGATCAAAATCGTTAAAGCCTTTTTTGAGTAAATAAAAAAACACGTAAAAATGATACAACATTTATTAAGTAAAGTCCCCTCCCCCCGGTTGATCAATTTTGATGTAATGTTGACTATCGCATCTTTGGCACACACATACATCAAATACCCAGTTTGATCATAATCGTTAAAGCCGTTTTTGAGTAAACAAAAAAAACACCTGAAAGTGATGCAAAATTTACTACGTAAAGTCCCCCCTCCGGTACATCAATTTTGATAAAATTTTTACAGTCACATATCGGGCATATACATACATCAAATACCCAGTTTGGTCAAAATCGTTAAAGCCGATTTTGAGTAAATAAAAAAACCACGTGAAAATGATACAAAATTTATCAAGTAAAGTCCCCCCTCCAGTTGATCAATTTTGATGAAATTTATAAGGTCATATCTCGGGCATATAAATAGATCAAATATTCAGTTAATTCAAAATCGTTAGAGCCGTTTTTGAGAAAATCGAAAAAAACTTAAAAAGTTATTAAATAAAGTATCCCCTCCCTTTGAGCAATTTTGATGAAATTTTTGCTGTCACATCACGGGCATATACGTACACTAAATACCCAATTTCAGATTCGCACGGCTTATAGTTTTTGAGCTAGTCTATTCACACACACACACACACACACACACACACACACACACACACACACACACACACACACACACACACACACACACACACACACACACACACACACACACACACACACACACACACACACACACACACACACACACACACACACACACACACACACACACACACACACACACACACACACACACACGCACACACACGCACGCACACACACGCACACACACACACACACACACAGACCATTTCGTGGGACTTGGTCATTTGGACTCAGGGGACCCCAAAACGTGTATTTCCGTTGAAAACCGGAAGTCGAAATTTTTCACGATCGTAATACTTCCACTTACTATATATTTCATATATAGGTAAGTGAAAGTAAAAATCTTTTAAGCAACCCAAAAAAATGTTCTTGAGTTTTATTTCTTGGCAAAATTTTCCAGGAACAGGGTCGAAATAGCAATAACATTGCCGGAACCATAAAGAAGTGTTTCATTTTTCAGACTTCAGCACAGACGAGGTAAAGGCTAAGGTCAGATTGGAATTAGAATAGCCGCCGGATAAAGGGCCTGGAAGAGATAAAAATCATCTTGCATGATCCAACAGGTCCTCTACTTGAACTTCCAGTCATTATTTACCAGAAATTTCAAATTTCGAAAAATGGGTTTTGGCCAACTTTTAGGGCCAAATACCTCTGTGTGCGGCGTCAGGGAAATACGTGGCAACAGGACGGAATCTCCTCTATACCTTCCAGTCAAAATTGTTGCTTCAGTAACATTTCCTCTAATTCTTTTAATGACCAAACGTGCACCGTTACACAATTTAGGTGGATTGAAATAGCAAAGAAGCATGATCGGAGAGCCAATCTTCAACCGGAGATTGTGTGGTGGAATTCCCTGTATTCTGTATGGAATTCAAAAATTTAGTTGCGACATTTACGGCTTCGCTTCAACATTGTTACTTGATTTAACTAATAATTGAAATATAATGAAAATAAAATGGAATTAAAGAAATACAAATAAAATGGAATGCACATAGTTCCTTCCTGTGCAGTAGAAGTGTTAAATGTAAAAGTATCAACTTCTAAATAAGTATATTCTGGTATATTTTACCCCCAAAATTTCATTCCAAATAATAGCCTACTTTAAATTAAAGAATAGCTTACAAATCTTTGCTGACAATGTTAAAATATTACATATAAATAATATTATTCTAAATAATAGCCTATTTTAAATTATTAAAATGTAATTAGTTTTCTAAAAGTTTATATTAAGATATTATATTAAGATATTAGTGGGACAAAGCAGAGAGTTTTAGCAGTTAGCTAGTAATTAGAATAAAATACAAATAAAAAATGAAAAGAAAGCAAAAATACCTACAACTTTGAGAAGTTATTGTAACCTTTTGTTGATTTATTCATTGGTTTATGAAAATTAACAATAAATACGAAGATTTGTATTACTATTTGTCCGTGGAAAATAATAATTTACGAACAAATAAATGCACTCATATAACACAATACATAATTATAACCTGTACAAAATCATGCTTACAAACAAGAAGGTTATGAAATCGGCATATGGCGCCATATTAATAACTCGAAACACGACTTACAGTATTTGCTATAATTCACTATGAAAGAAATACTGTGGTGAATAATTAAGCTGAAAACTATCATACCTTTCAAGTCGGAGAAAACTATACACATTGAGCCAAACTTCATTAAAATGGGTTGAGTAGTTTCTGAGTTTACCTCCGACAAACATCGGGACACGAGATTTATATATATATAGATGGATATGGATATATCGTTGGAAAGCAAAGCAAAATCTCTGACCAACCTCATGACAGGATATAAATAACAAATTGGCCAGCCAGTCGGCTCAGATAAATGACAAGCTGAGTAACTTGTCAGAGGAGATGAATGACAGGTTGGCTCAACAAGAAGCGAGGGCTGTCGCGTTTGAGGAGGAGCTCGAAAGATTAAAACGGACACTAGAAAAAGGGGCTCCGCTGTTTGCTAGAGACCGGCTCCGCCACCAGCTGTTACAATATGGGCAAAGATTTGAACCCATAGCCACGGAGAGCCGAGCAAGGGTAAAACCCCTTACTTTTGACGGAAAGCCGTCCTGGTCGATTTACCTCAAACAGTTCAACGCAGCGGCTCGTGCTAATCGTCCAGGAGCTGAGGGCCAAAAAGGGTGTGATTTTAAGAAAGTTTTTGATCATATAGCCTGAAACTATTCATTTCATAGGCAACAAATGTAAACGTATGCGACCTCAGATCGGTTGCCATCAAATATTATAAGCAAACAAAAACGACATTTTCGAACTTTTTTCGCTCATAACTCGAAAATGATTCATCGCAGAGAAAACGACAGTATTGCTTTCTCCTTGCTATAAGAGGCTATACTATTGCAAATAGAATGATATATTTGAAGTTTAAATCGGTTTAATGGTTTAGTCGGGTTCGATACATCAAAAATCTGTAATTATTACTTTTTTGGTGAAAACCGTTTTCCAACACCTCTAACTAAAAAAGATCTAGTTTAAATGAAAAATGTTCTAGATAAAAGTTGCAGAGCATCAAATTTAGCATGAAATAAGCTCCGTACACACAACATTAGCTAAATCCTGTGGGATATGCAAATAAAACGTTGAAAGTATACGTAGTGCTTACTTCCTGCTAAGATTTCTGTTTTTGAAGAATTAACCATTTTGAACTTCTAAATAACCACCTTCAATCTGTTAAAATAAAAGATAAATTTTGCCAAGTACCTGTCTAAGTAGTTATTTTTCTGAATATTTTATCAAATCCCCTGCTATTTTCCCGTTTTCAAGTTATGAGCAAAAAATTGAAAAAAGGTCCAAAATGTCGATTTTGTTTGCCTAAAAATTTGATAGCACTGACTGCCTATAAAATCTGAGGTGGCAGACGTTCACATTTGTTGTCTATGAAATGAGTACTTCCATGCTACATGATCAAAAACTTTTTTCAAATCAAACACTTTTTTTGGCTCTCAGCTCCCGGACTATAATGGGTGGTCCCCTAGAGATAAGGCAGTTGCCTTAACAGTAACAGCAAGTTGCCCTCCGAGGCGACGCTCTGGATGTCCTGCAGTCCCTCAACGCCAACGACCCCTATGATTTTAACTTGCTAGTAAGCCTTGAGATGCGGTTGGCCAAGCTCACCTCGAACAGGTATACCAGTCCCGCTGAAGAGCAGGAAGCAGAAGGCAGCCAAGACTATCCAAGAATTCGAGGCGGACGTTGCGAGGATGGTAAGACTGGCTTATTCAACAGCCCCAGAATGTTTATTGGAATGTTTAGCTGTTCAAGCGTTCGTCGACGGCTTGCGAGACTTAGAGCTTTAGGAGCGGTGCGGCTTCCTTGCCCTAAACTGCTAGTGGATGCCACTATCCATAGCATTGGAGTTTGAGGCGGCTACAGAGGCTTCTCGTAGCCATGGATGTATCCGGACCATGTGTACCACCGACCGCGACAAGGCGAACCACAGAGACTTAGAAGTTGTGATCTCAGGGGTTGTGAAGGCTTTAGACTGGTAGAGTAGGAGATATCTCCGGTGCAGGAACTGTGGAGAGCCGGTAATACCTGACGATCAAGAGAACATTGTTTTAAGGGGCCCGGTGTGGCTGTGCGGTAAAGCGCCGTACTCCCATGCCGGAGCTGCGGGTTCGAGTCCCGCCCTGGGTGGTGCTTTTCTTTCGTAAGAGAAGTATCACCCAGTACCATGGGTGTTAGTATGGGCAGTATAGGGCTTCTGGAAGCCTTAAAGTCCCCAAAAAAAAAAAAAAAAAAAAAAAAAACATTGTTTTAGAAGTTTTAAATGCCCTGGAGTCCCAAAAAAGGAGACCAGTAAGGTGCTTTAGGGAGCTCGGACACATCATGAGTTCCTGCAAAGGAAAGTTCGCCCCTGGCACAGGAAAAATAAGAAACGTCCATACCCGGATGATGGAAGCATCCCGGGACAGTCATCAAGATCCTTCCGTAATAATGGTAACCTCCTTGGGAGACCGAGACGACAGCGCATATGTCGATGGCACCAGTGTCAACGGTGAGAGGCATACCACGCTGATTGATGTAATTATCGGCATGAACCTCATGAACACGTACGGTTTGGACCTGAAACGGAGAGCTGGCAAGATCAGGTGAGAGGAGCTGTTCTTCCGTAGTCGGGATCCGGCCGGTTTGGGGGTCACCATGGACAAGAAAGTGGACCTTCTTTCGAGGTATAAGCACTCAAGTACTGTTAGAAAGGGAACTAAATGTGGGGAATTCAGCGCCGATTACCTTGGTGGTTCGGCAGGCGACTATGAAGTAGAAATACAAGAAGCAGGACAGGGTGATGGAAGGCGTTCATCCGCCATTGCCTCGAACAGATGGTCGATATCTGGATATGGAGAATCGATTTCACCCTATCGATATAGATAAGAGACACTTCGCCAGCGATCGGATGAGGATACAAAGAAGGAGAACTTGTTTGGCTCTACAACCCACGAGGAAAGAGGGGATTCCACTAAAAGTCTAAGCAGAACTGGGAGGGATCCTGGGTAATTAAGAAGCACATCAAGGATGTGAAGAAATCCTGGCCTACAGGGTTTTCAAGTATCCCAAAAGAAAATCCATTATCGTCCGTTATAATGCGGGGAACCACAATGAAAGATAACAGGCGTTACGGATTACGGAAGAGACCTTTCATTGCTAGGGAGCAGGCCAGTATGGAAAAGAAGACATCCATGAGGAATGTCCCTAAGGAGGGGACAGTGTAACGTTAAATCGTTAAACAAAACATATGGTTTAAAATCCCAGACATTTTGTTGGAACGAACTGACAGTTGGAGCAAATAGCAGTGTTTGTGACTGAGATGTTCTAGCACCATCCACGCCGTTCGATGAGTTTCTGGACCATTCCTTACGACCATATATAAGAAGCGAGTAACTGGACAGTTAGTCTTAGTCTTTGTCTTGTTGTGAAGCTTAAGCTATACGTTTATTTATGTATTGCAAAATGATAATTTGTGTAACCTATCCTAATATTTGTGTATTTATAATTCGTGTGGCATAGAAAATTGTTATTTTTCTTTTAATGAAATTTTTTAGCTCACAGAAGTGTTACAATATTTTAATAAAAAACGCCACGCTTAATGAGAATCAAGAATTCTTTAATATTAGGTAGGTTTTATCATTATAAAAAAAAGGCTGAGGGAGCTTAAAAGGTGAAGGTAAATTTTGTGTATTTCGATATACTATACTGTTGATGAAATTAGGCCCCTGTGAAAGAAATAAGCATAATGAATCGAAAAGTACTGAGAACTTTCAATTTGTGCGAAACAATTTCTCTGTTAAATGTGATTTTTATATAACTTTTAAACTAAAGACTGCATTGTCTTGTTAATGGTCTTATTCAAATCAGCGATATAGAAACTATCGAAACTGAAAATCAACTTTGTATTATGTTACCTCGTATTACCAATTATTTTAGTTTAAAAATCTGTATTTTTCTGGCGAAGATTACTCATTATTCATTAATCAGGATTATTCATTTTAAGTTGTTATTAAATGATTAGGATTATTCAAGTCCCGCGAAATGGTGGGTGTGTGGGCGTGCGTGCCTGGTTGCGCGCGTGCGTGCGTGTGTGTGTGTGAACAGACCAGCTCAAAAACTATAAACCGTGCGATCCTGAAATTGGGTATTTAGTATAGGTATATGCCCGCGATGTGTCAACAAAAATTTCATCGAAATTGCTCAAAGGGGGGGGGTACTTTATTTAATAACTTTTTGCGTTTTTTTCGATTTTCTCAAAAACGGCTCTAACGATGTTGAAACTGAGTATTTCATGTATTAATATGCCCGAGATATGACTGTAAAAATTTCATCAAAATTGATTAACCGGAGGGGGGACTTTACTTAATAAATTTTGTATCATTTTCACGTGTTTTTTTTTATTAACTCAAAAACGGCTTTGACGATTCTGATCAAATTGGGTATATGATGTATGTATATGCCAAAGATGTGATACCCAACATGTCATCAAAATTGGTCAAACGGAGGGGGCACTTTATTTCAAAACTTGTTTTCCAATTTTTACCTTTTTTTCGATTATCTCAAAAAACGGCTTTAACGATTTTCATCAAATTCGTCATGTTTAATCAAAATCAAGTCCTCTTTAATATCAGGTGAGCTTTATCATTATTAAAATGTTCTGAGGGGGCTAAAATGGGGAAGGGGCCTTTTTTGTTTTTCTATAAAGTACCTTTGTATTTGTTTATATAGAGAAATTATTTGTCTCTCGTTTCGCCTAAAGATAAGAATGAGCTAAATATGAAATATGAAAAAAATCAAGTGAACATATACTGGTGAAAAAAAGAAAAATATTCCGTCAACTCATAAAACACTTTGAGCCCAAGCATGCGGAGTACGCCTTTAATGACAGACCATTGTTTATAATTAAAACCGTTCTGTTCATTTAATGGAAATAATTTTTTTCATGGTAACTAAATGAAATTTTAAATAATTACACAGAGAATTATAAAATCAGACGACTTGGAGTATTATGCTTGGAGTATTGCCGAATTATATCAAGTAAAAACTTTGATTTAATAATAAAAGAAATTAGTGTTTGTTATAGAGCAAATGAAAACATAAATAAAAAATGAATGCGGACAAATGTGTAACTTTGAGAAGTGGCATTAACACAATTTCTAATCTAAGTAAGTTGTTAAGTAAAATTTGTGTGTTGCGCGCACGCACCAGAATTTCTTTAATTTCGATTAGAATTCAGCCCACATGTAATAAGAAAACATATGTAAATAAGAAAACATTTAATGAAAAAAATATGATGAACATACATGTAAATAAGATAAAAAATGAACATACATATGTAAATAAGAAAACATTTAATGAAAAAAATCTGGTGCGTGCGCGCAACACACAACTTTCACTTACCAACTTACTTAGATTAGAAATTGATGTGTTTTGCTAAATATCACTTCCCAAAGTCACACATTTTTCTACATTCATATCTTATTTTTGTTAATCGTTAAAGCCGTTTTTGAATAAATAACAAAAACCCGTGAAAATGATACAAATTTTATTAAGTAAAGTCCCCCCTTCCGTAGATCAATTTTGATGAAATTTTTACAGTCGTATCTCGGGCATATAAATACATTAAATACCAAGTTTGATCAAAATCGTTAAAACCGTTTTTGAGTAAATAAAAAAAACACGTGAAAATGATACAAAATTTATTAAGTAAAGTCCCCCCTCCGGTTGATCAATTGTGATGAAATGTTGGTTATCACATCTTTGGCATATAAATACATCAAATACCAAGTTTGATCAAAATCGTTAAAACCGTTTTTGAGTAAATAAAAAAAACACGTGAAAATGATACAAAATTTATTAAGTAAAGTTCCCCCTCCGGTTGATCAATTTTGATGAAATTTTTACAGTCATATTTCAGGCATATAAATAGATCAAATACTCAGTTTAATCAAAATCGTTAGAGCCGTTTTTGAGAAAATCGAAAAAAACTTAAAAAGTTGTTAAATAAAGTACCCCCTCCCTTTGAGTAATTTTGATGAAATTTATGCTGTCACATCGCGGGCATATACCTACACTAAATACCCAATTTCAGGTTCGCACGGTTTATAGTTTTTGAGCTAGTCTGTTCACACACACACACACACACACACACACACACACACACACACACACACACACACACACACACACACACACACACACAGACCATTTCGCGGGACTTGGTTATTTTGACTCAGGGGACCCCAAAACGTGTATTTCCGTTGAAAACCGGAAGTCGAAAATTTTCACGATCGCAATACTTCCACTTACTATATATTTCATATATAGGTAAGTGAAAGTAAAAAAAAACCTACTTCGAAAACTGGGAACCAGTAAAAATAAATGCATTAATAACCAGTAAAAATAAATGAAATAATTACCTTATGATTTTTATGAATGCACAGCAAAATTGAAAATGGTGTGAAAAACGGAAAAATGCAACAAAACGAATAATTTAATTTATGATTTTTACGTATTAAATATTAAAATATTAAATACCATGTTCCATATATCACTTCTTTTCAGAGGCGGCGCAAAATTTAAAATTAACACTAGAAATTATAAAAATCTTAAATTTTCTATCAATTTCTTACTTTGCGCCGCCTCTGAATAGATTGCATTGTATTGAACATGACATTTAATATTTTTTATTAACAGTAAGTGAGTATTCGTACAGATCAAAATAAAATTATTCGTTTTATTGTTTTTTTCGCTTTTTATAACATTTTCAATTTTGCTTTGTTTCATAAAAAATAGGAGGTCATTATTTCGTGCTTTTTATTGCATTTATTGTTATCAAAGTCGGCTTATTTTTTTTTGTTTTTCATAAAATGTTTTTTATTTCATACCTTTTAGTGGCGGGACATAATTTGTAGAAAGCCATACGTTGGTTTCTAAAAAAAAATTCGGCTATTTTTTTACACAGATTTTAAGTGCAGTGCAAATGGTTTCTGGTTTCAGAAGTCGATTTTTATTTTTTATTAGGTAACCATTCCAGCCCATATACCCACACTATAGGCTATTCTATCCATGGTGGAAAGAACGAGCTTTATTCAGTCGCGAAATAAAAGACAACCCGCCCAGGTCGCGCTCTTTCAAGTTCGTCTATCCGTGCCATTATATTATAATTATATTAACAGTCACCTTTTCAATTTTAAGAATGTAAACAGAAAAGTGGAATATCTAGTGCATTAAACAACTTTCAACACCCTCCCTACTTTGACTAGAAATGGATTTTTTTTTTTTACAAGACCAATGTTCCACGGGAAGGGAACACATCTAACTTTTTTCCACAATGGCAATCTTTTATATAATATTGAATATTTTATAGAAATATTGTCGTTAGTATTTGTCATTAATATACACACATCTGTGTGGTCGAGTTTGCTACGCTGTCACTTGAATCCAACAACTCCAAGATGTAGTAGGTAAGGCACTGAAAGGTGAAAATTATACAAAATTTATTAAATAAAGTCCCCCTCCGGTTGATAAATTTTGATGAAATTTTTACAGTCATATCTCAGGCATATAAATAGATCAAATACTCAGTTTAATCAAAATCGTTAGATCCGTTTTTGAGAAAATCGGAAAAAAATTAAAAAGTTATTAAATAAAGTACCCCCTCCCTTTGAACAATTTTGATGAAATTTTTGCTGTCACATCGCGCATATACATACACTAAATACCCAATTTCAGGTTCGCACGGTTTATGGTTTTTGAGCTAGTCTGTTCACACACGCACGCACGCACGCATGCACGCACGCACGCACGCACGCAAGCACGCACGCACGCACGCACACACACACACACGCACACACGCACGCACACACGCACGCACTCACGCGCACACACACACACACACACACACACACACACACACAAACACACACACAGACCATTTCGCGGGACTTGGTTAATTGGACTTAGGGGACCCCAAAACGTGTATTTCCGTTGAAAACCGGAAGTCGAAATTTTTCACGATCGCAATACTTCCACTTACTATATATTTCATATATAGGTAAGTGAAAGTAAAAACGATGGTCCACATAAAATTTATAATTTAAAATCGATACAAGGGGGAAAAACAGCTGAAGTCCAGAGTGTCGGGGAAAGATTAACAGTTGTCCATTTCTGTGGTGTTTGTCTGTGGTTGAAGATGAATACAACTGTACAAAATTAATTTTAAAAAAGAAAAAAAACACGGCCGAATGTCTGATGTCATGAAAAAACTCAGACTTTCAACTCCCGAGTCAAGTGAAAACTGTTTTTGTAAACGATTTAAGGGTTTTGAAAACGTTCCTTTATCTGCAAGAAACAAAATATTATCTAATTTTATTAATATGTTGTCAAGTGAGCAAAACGCCTTCCTTAGCGGTCTCATACCTGCTACATCAATCCAAAGTCGTCGTCCCAGAACTAATTCTGAGGTATCTATACCAAATAAATCTTCTTACGTTCATAAAGTTGCAGTGAAAGATGAGACCAATAATTATCAATACAGTGGTATTCAGGTTTTTTTGTAGATTCATGGGATTAATGAAACTCGAGTCCGGTTCAATAATAAAAGTTTAACTAATACTGGGATAGGATTTTTTTGTGATGAAAGGATAGCCTTGTCATCAGCGAAGCGATAGATGGTGGTGCGAGGGTGTTTACGGATATGTGATGTGTAGACAGAATAGAGAAACAAATTTATTTCTATTAGCAAAGAGAAATAAATTTGTTATTTAAAGTTTTATTTTTTTGTTTGTTTACCCAAAAATGTAATAATAATTTACAGTTCACAAACAAATAAGCAATGGACTGCAGTGGTTTTTCCCGTCAACAATGAGCAGTTTGGTGATGTTTTGTTATTTCATTGGCATTTAATTTACTATTTGGTTTTGGAAATTTTGTATAGTGGTAAACAATTATCTGGGTTAAAGGAATATGCTTTTTGAAACCAATTTTAACTTTTGGAAAATGGATCGAGGGGACCATAAACTTTAAATTTCATTTTTCTCAGAATGGACTATATTGGACTACCTTGTTTTTTTCCCATGACCCTTCGTATACGTTAGTTATTTCGGAACCTGAGAGCATGACTGCCTCCTTGGAAAATGGAAATAATTCCTAATAACTGCCTATCTTAAAGATTTTTGTATTTAGCCAATAGCAAATCCTGTAGGTGCCACCATACTTAACGTCCCTATATCGTAACTTAAAGGAAAAAATGAGACAATTAACTGTCATAGATGTAATTGGAGATGGACAAAAATAATATTGAAATTATGCAGCAGAACGTATTTATTTCATGACTGGACGTAACCCTAATATTTTTTCTTAATTTTCAAACCATATTTCAGCTTAGATGATAGTTTTTTGTTTTCTCAAAATCAATCATTTGCCGCTTTTCAATTATACGCCTAAACAGTTGCAGAAACAAAATAAAAAACATATAACAGTACTCCGGATAACATAGCAATAGTTTTACTCCAGATGAAGAATCGGCACGTTTGATTACGTTGTATATTAATATCCGAAAGAGACCGAGCGTATCCGCCAAGACAGAGATGCCTGACTCCTTTGTTAAGGCCCATAATCAATTGAAAAAAAGGATTTCCAGGAAGTATTGGATTCCTTTATAATGGGCATAGCGATTGGAAGTCGGAAATCAAATGGATCGATAATGACTACGATTTTAATTTTAAATGATCCTTGAAGAAGTCTTAAAATCTGCTTTAAAAAGGGTTATGCTCAGCCTTTCAAGGAATTCCATGAATTTTGAGGTTGTATGATTATGGTGTCCATCCGGCGATTAGACCTACGTTTAGGATGTTATACTCTCATCCGCGGGCGTCACCAGCACCAAATTGTTGAGGGGGGGGGACTCAATGTACTCAAAGATAGGAAAAACTTCGAGAGGCTGAAACATGAAATAACGACACCAAAAACAACTGTTGGGACATTCAATTCCTCATCCAACGATGTATTTTAAAGGTATTTATTACACTTGATTGATTGGTTTTACCATTCAATTCATCGAGCATAAAACAATATTGAGCTTTGTTTAAAGTCAAATTTAGAATTTAAAAAATAGAGTCGAACCCGGGTCTCCCGTGTGACATGCATGGTACGCTAACCACTGCGCCACCACTATCGATTTATTTATTGTTTTTAAAGGATCTCAAAATAATTCTTATTACATCAATATCTTTTTTTCTTACTGTTTTTTGCAAGAATATCATGAATGGGAATCGATAGATGTGGCATTTTAAATGTTTTATGGTTGGTTATTGAAAACTATTTTCTTATTTATGTTGACAATGCCAGAAACCAACAAATATTCCTGTTCACCCAACAACAAATCACCTTATATTTCATTCAGAAATCTACTATAGAACTAATGTTAGTAACGTACAATAGGTTTATTAAAGATTATCTTGTAACATACGTTTATCATCCCAAAAAAATATTTTGAGCATCGTCTTTTGTTAAGCATTTACTCACTGAAAAACTATAAAATAAATATTATTTTTACTTCTGGCAGCATGGAATACAAAACGTCGTTCATTCCAATTGACAAAAATATATATCATTTTTTAGCATTCATATATAGCATTTATATTAGCGTTTATATTTAAATTCTAAACTCTATTGCAAATATACAATTTATTATTTATAGATTTCACCACTTCTTCTCGAGTCGTTCCAGTTTTTATACACTTAAATAATTCGTCTATTGGAAATGGTTTATCATTTTTCCGAAAGATAAAATTTCAAAATGAAGTTCTGAATTTTGCTGCTCTAGCATGAATATCACGCTTATCTCTCAATTTTATATTTGTGATATGTTTTTATTTAGTTTTCTACCTTTTGTTTCATTGAAATGAATTAATAATAGTCTTTTCTGGGCGCCTTTATATCATATGAAAGCGGTTTGAACTATTAATGGAAATTGTTCCGTTTAAAAATCGGTGCTGTACTGCTTAAAACCTCACTTTTCCTTGTTGCAGAATTAGCCCAGTCAAATGGTAATTTTGACAAAAAAAAATTAGGGTAGAAGGTTTCTCGACGGATTCTTATGTTTTTCGGTGTGCTAAATCCGAATCTGAAGTTAGCCAAAAAAAAAATTACGGCTTCACAGTGAAAATCACAAAAAAATGCATCCTAGTGAATTTTTTAATATTTACAAAAATAAAATAGACAAAATTTTCTTCAAAATGCACTGGTCACTGTTAATTTTTGAGTGAAGGGCTCCGCCGCTAGATCGCGCTGAAAAAGAGCAACTTTTTGGCACTTAGGCAAAAACGAGAGACACTCAGCCCTAACTAGCCCCAGACGCTTTCTTATCATATTTCCTCCATGAATACGTGTTGTTTTTTTTCGTGTTGTATGGTGGTTACAAGATTACGGAGCCCTTGAAAAACATTGCCCACGGAGCAGAGTTGGGCAAATTGTAATCTGAATAATGATAAATGAATATGAATAATTGGTAATCATAAAACAAATGAAAATCTGGTGCGTGCGCGCAACACACAACTTTCACTTACCAACTTACTTAGATAAGAAATTGACGTGTTTTGTTAAATATCATTTCCCAAAGTCAAACATTTATCTACATCCATATCTTATTTTTGTTAATCGTTAAAGCCGTTTTTGAGTAAATAAAAAACCCCGTGAAAATGATATAAAATTTATTAAGTAAAGTCCCCCCTCCTGTTAATCAATTTTAATGAAATTTTAACAGTCATATCTCGGGCATATACATACATCAAATACCCAGTTTGATCAAAATCGTTAAAGGCGATTTAGAGTAAATAAAAAAAACACGTGAAAATGTTCCAAAATTTATTAAGTACAGTCCCCCCTCCGGTTAATCAATTTTGATGAAATTTTTACAGTCATATCTCGGGCATATAAATAGATAAAATACTCAGTTTAATCAAAATCGTTAGAGCCGTTTTTGAGAAAATCGAAAAAAACGTAAAAAGTTATTAAATAAAGTACCCCCTCCCTTTGAGCAATTTTGATGAAATTTTTGCTGTCTCATCGCGGGCATATACCTACACTAAATACCCAATTTCAGGTTCCCACGGTTTATAGTTTTTGAGCTAGTCTGTTCACACACACACACACACACAGACACACAGACACATACACAGACCATTTCGCGGGACTTGGTCATTTCGACTCAGGGGACCCCAAAACGTGTATTTCCGTTGAAAACCGGAAGTCGAATTTTTTCACGATCGCAATACTTCCACTTACTATATATTTCATATATAGGTAAGTGAAAGTAAAAAAATAAAAAAAATCTGGTGCGTGCGCGCAACACACACCTTTCACTTACCAACTTACTTAGATAAGAAATTAATGCGTTTTGTTAATGCCACATCTCAAAGTTACACATTTTCCACATTCATTTCTTATTTTTGTTTTCATTTGCTCTATAAACCCCTCAGAACATTTTAATAAACACTAACCTGATATTAAATAACACTCAATTTTCATTAAACATGACGAATATGAAGAAAATCGTTAAAGCCGTTTTTGAGATAATCTAAAAATTAGAAAAAAAGTTATGAAATAAAGTGTCCGCTTCGGTTGATCAATCTTGATGAAATGGCTATCACATCTTTGGCATATACATACATAAATACCCAGTTTGATCAAAATCGTGAAAACCGTTTTTGAGTAAATAAAAAAAACACGTGAAATTGATACAAAATTTCTTGAGTAAAGTCCCCCCTCCGGTTGATCAATTTTGATGAAATGTTGGCTATCACATCTTTGGCATATACATACATCAAATACCCAGTTTGATCAAAATCGTGAAAACCGTTTTTGAGTAAATAAAAAAAACACGTGAAAATGATACAAAATTTATTAAGTAAAATCCCCCCTCCCGTATATCAATTTTGATGAAATTTTTACAGTCATATCTCGGGCATATAAATACATCAAATACCAATTTTGATCAAAATCGTTAAAACCGTTTTTGAGTAAATAAAAAAAACACGTGAAAATGATACAAAATTTATTAAGTAAAGTCCCCCCTCCGGTTAATCAATTTTGATGAAATTTTTACAGTCATATTTCGGGCATATAAATCGATCAAATACTCAGTTTAATCAAAATCGTTAGAGCCGTTTTTGAGAAAATCAAAAAAAACGTAAAAAGTTATTAAATAAAGTACCCCCTCCCTTTGAGCAATTTTGATGAAATTTTTGCTGTCACATCGCGGGCATATACCTACACTAAATACCCAATTTCAGGTTCCCACGGTTTATAGTTTTTGAGCTAGTCTGTTCACATACACACACACACACACACACAGACCATTTCGCGGGACTTGGTTATTTCGACTCAGGGGGTCCCAAAACGTGTATTTCCGTTGAAAACCGGAAGTCGAAAATTTTCACGATCGCAATACTTCCACTTACTATATATTTCATATATAGGTAAGTGAAAGTAAAAAATGAATAACCATTATTCATAATCAGTACGGAGTATTTTTAATGATTATTGAGTGTTTATGGTATCATTTGAAATGAATAATGGATAACTAAATACCAGTTATTTACTGATTACGAATAATGGTTATTCATTTTTCATTTGTTTTATGATTACCAATTATTCATATTCATCTATCATTATTCAGATTACAATTTGCCCAACTCTGCTCCGAGGGCAATGTTTTTCAAGGGCTGCGTAATCTTGTAACCACCATAGAACATGAAAAAAAAACACGTATTCATGGAGTAAATATGATAAGAAAGCGTCTAGTTAGGGCTGAGTGTCTCTAGTTTTTGCCTAAGTGCCAAAAAGTTGCTCATTTTTAGCGCGCTCTAGCGGCGGTGCCCTGCACTAAAAAATTGAAAGTGACCAGTGCATTTTGAAGGAAATTTTGTCTACTTTATTTTTGTAAATATTAAAAAATTCACTAGGATGCATTTTTTTGTGATTTTCACTGTGAAGCCGTCATTTTTTTTATTGGGAAACTTCAAATTCGGATTTAGCACACCGAAAAACATAAGAATCCGTCGAGAAACCTTCTATCTAGCTGCCCGTTATCGAACTAAATTTTTTCATTCATTAACCCCCCGTCATGTACAAATAGGCTAATTACATGTTGCGAGAGGGGTAAAATTACAGAATTAGACCTTGATAACGCCCTTTGGATAGAAACGGAAAACTTCTTCATGAATAAAGGGTATAGGGCTACAAAATCATGTAACTTTCTTGATCGTACCTTGAGTCGTTTTTTTAGTTTTATCGGCACGCTCATTGTGAACTTTCCTTTATAATATATATTGATTAATACATAATATATTTATTAATAAATTTCATTAATGTACAAGGAATAAAACGAGTGTCAAGAACACTTCAAAATAACATAAACATAAATAGTGAAGCCATGAACGTATTTTTACAGTTTATCAAATAACATTGTGGAAAGTACATAGTTATTTAAAATCTAGGGTATATTTTATGGAAATAAAATACTACTTTGAATGACAAAAAATTACACGACCAGGTATCCATTAAGAATAATATTTATTTAAAGTTGAAATGAAATGGGGGGGGGGGGGGCACTGTAATATTGAAAATGGTATCATATTTGGATTTCTTCCACAGGGGGGTGCAATATTATGTTATCTAGGATGATGTTATTGAACAAATACTCAATTTGTATTTTAGTGGAGAGGTTGGGGGTGCGGATGATAAACAAGTTAGATTTTCCGATTTCATTCGCACAGGGGTCTAATTCTGTGAAATTGAGGAAGGAGTTTCTGAAAAATATATTCATCTTGTATTTCAGTGAGGGCGCTCGATGAAAAAGTTAGATTCTTGGATTTCTTTCACATGGGGGTGCATTCTTATATTATCGACAACGGTGTTTTTGCAAAAAAAATTCATTTCGTATTTTAGAGGGGGGGAAAGGGGGGCACTATAAAGAAATTAAATTTTCGGATTTCTTAATCCGAATTTATTTCTTAATTCTTTTTAGTTAAATTTATTCATATTCGGGAATTGTTCAATTTTTTTTTTCTGTTAGTCAATTCTTAGATAATATTTGGATGTGTGTGTGCCTGGGGTTGTTTGATTGTTTATTTATATAGATTTTAATTGTTTGCTTGTGCATGTATTTGATTTAATTTTATTGAATTTGGTTCTTAATATAAATCGGAGTATTATGACTGTGGTGAGGATAACAATTGGGGTGGGGAGGATCAAATTCCAGTTTCACCCTTGCACACCACACATATTTGTAAAAATATAGGATCCATGTAGGCTAATCATAACTTGTTTACTTCAGTAAGTTGTTTTATGTACTTTCAACTTGATAATATAATGATTTGCAATATATATATTTTATTTATATTTCTTTTAGTTTCTTTATAAAAATTGACAATTAAGCTTGTGCTTAGGAGTATATAGTGACGGAGGTCTAAATGGTATCTCAGCTTTATTATAGGTGACAATTCTTAATTCTCATGACAATTTTTATAATTATTAATGATAAAGTTGTTTAATTGTAATTGAAGTTTAGATGAATATAGCACAAAGGCGCCGAAAGCTCCTATTGTTGACATTTAAGGTCTGGAAACATATACGGACTGTTTTGGAGTGTGTTAATTAGATTAAAATTGATATTTTTAGCATAAACTTCCTTCGGTGACAAAATATTAGACCCCTGTGTGAAAGAGTTCCGAAAAGGTTACCATTTTCAATATTATTTCGCCCCCCCCCCCCGCTAAAATGAAAAATAGATATTTTTTACAAGAACTAAGTATTTGATAAAATAATATCATACATCCATATGAAAAAATCCCGAAAAATAATTTTTCAAAATTTTGTAACCCCACCTTAAGGTCTGGCCACACATGTCCGCGCCGGATCCGCACCGTAGCAATAATACAGGTTATGTTCAGAATATTTTTAATTTAACTTACATATTACCTTTAGTTATGCCTAAAGTTCAAGCCACACATGTCAGACACAGGCCACTTTAGGCATAACTAAAGGTAATATGTAAGTTAAATTAAAAATATTCTGAACATAACCTGTATTATTGCTACGGTGCGGATCCGGTGCGGACATGTGTGGCCAGACCCTTACTCGTACTTTAAAATAATTACTATTCCTGATAAAGTGATCATGAAGAAATGGTTGAATTTGTCAATTACAATCAAACATTGTTAGAATTTAATGAGCCTTTCACAATACTCTCATTTATTATGGAAATAAAAATGAAAATATTTTGTATTTATATAGTACGAAAATAACGTAGGAAAATCGGGTGCGATGAGCGCAACACACAACTTTCACTTAACAATTTACTTAGATTAGAAATTGACGTGTTTTGTTAATTGCCATTTCTCAAAGTTACATATTTTCCACATTCAATTTTTGTTTTCATTTGCTCTATTTTTTTTTATTATTAAATAAAAGTTTTTACTCTATACAGACGGTATAAAACTTCATTTAGTTACCATGAAACAAATAATTTCCGTTAAATTATAAACAATTGTCTGTCATTAAAGGCGTACTGCGCATGCGTGGGCTCAACGTGTTTTGTGAATTTACGGAATATTTTTATTTTTTCTCCTGTATATGTTTACTTGATTTTTTTCATATTTCATCATATGTCATATGAACATGCTTAGCCATCTCTTATTTCTGGGCGTAACGAGAGGCAGTTTATTTCTCAATATTAACAAAAACAAAGGTACTTTATAGGAAAACAAAAAATGCCCCTTCCCCATTTAAGCCCCCTTAGAACATTTTAATAATTATAAAGCATACCTGATATTAAAGAACACTTGATTCTCATTATACATTAAGAGTTTGATCAAAATCATTAAAGCCGTTTTTGAGAAAATAGAAAAAAAAAAAAACGTAAAGATAGGAAACCAATTTATTGAATAAAGTGCCCCATCCGTTTGATCAATTTTCATGAAATATTTGCTGTCACATCGCGGGCATATCTTGGCATTGGTTTGACAAGGTTCTAACTGACATTTTTGGCAGAATTGAGCTTATTCTTTTATTTGACATATAATATAAATATACTATATTCTGTATTAATTTTACGGTAGTAAGTATTATTGTTAAAAACAAAATTACTAAAGTGACAAGGTTCTCACTGCAAGAAAAACATTTTTAAGCATCACTTTGACAAGGTTCTATCCGCAACACACCTCTTATCATTGTGATTTTAATTAATGTAAACACTTCTTATTTTGATCTCTTTTTTGGGGGACCTGTTGGTATGTTCTACACTTGTGAGGTTTTATAAACAGTTAGCAGAGCTCCAGGATTGTTTTAAAAATGGATTCATCTCAGAGTGATATTAGTTTATCCGATATTTTAAACACAGATTCAGATGATTTCATTCCTCCAACGGAGTCGGAAGATTCAGAAGATGCTGTTAATTATATTTGTGGAAAAAAGTATGTAAAATATTTTTAAAGGTTACTATCTAAACATTTTATTTTAAATATTATGTTTAACAGTTTAGTATTGATGCACAACATCAACAGAGATTGTTTTTCAAGAGTCCAATTAATAAAATGCAAACATTTTTTTTTATAAAATTAATAGTCTGCTTAACTCACGAGGGTCTAATTTTTTTTTCAAGTTAACAGCATATTGTAGTGTGACTAAAAGAGTTTATTGCGCTCTTTGGAATGAAACGTTAGGAGGTAGATCCGGAAATGACATTGCAAGTGCCCTGCGAAGAATTTTAGAAGTTGTCGCTGAAGAAAATGACATAAGTGAGCTCATTACTTGGTCAGACTCCTGTGTTCCCCAGAATAGGAACTCAATAATGTCAAACGCTATCCTAGGCTTTTTGAGGGACCACCCTGAAATAAAATCAGTGACAATGAAATACTCATTGCCAGGACATTCATGTGAGCAAGAGGTTGATGGTGTGTATTCACAAATTGAAAAGGCAATGAACGAAATCGAATTTTATTCACTGTTAGGTCTAATAAGACTGTTGAAAGGCATAAGTCGTCAAAATCCATATAAAATCATTCAAATGAGAGCTTCTGACTTGAACAACTTCTCTGAAACTAAGAAACTACTGAACTACAAAGCAGCGCCTTATACAAAAGTATTCATAACTCAACATACACAAGCATTTGGGAAGATTTTATAGAAAACGAGTCATGATGAAGCCTAGAGCCCTACAACGCTGCATACATTAAGTTTATGGAAACTCCAAAACAGCGTCAAAGTCAAAGTCAAAGAAGTCTAAGAAGCAGCAAACTGAGCCTTCACGTCTGTCTGTTTTTGAAGTACGTCGAAAAGTTCTTCGATGTACCACCACAATACCGGACCTTAAGAAAAAAAGACATTAAAAGTGCTTATCCTTACATGCCCCTTCAGGATCAGGAGTCTACTATGCCATCTTGAACTAGAAAGCAGAAATTCTCAGACTTTTTGTGCAAAGACCATTAATTTTCTAAAAAAATATTCAAACTCATGTAAAACTTGAAAGTTAGGGATAAAATAATTGTTTATTTGTTTAATCTTGTAAATTTTCACAAAATAAACTATGCCATTTTCACTCTACGCCTCATTTTTACTTGCATTTTCAATTTGACATGGTTTTATGTGCAGTTAGAACCTTGTCACTCTCAAGTTGATCAAAGTTTGGAGTGACAAGGTTCTAACTGCAAAAGTACATAATCTGTATGCATACTATGTGACAAACTAAAATGCTATGTTTCCTCTTATCTGATTAATAAAGTAGTAGAAAGCATAAAAAACAAATTCATCAATAAATAAATAAAATCCTGCTAAAGGAAAATTCGAACTTGTCTTTCTCAGAAGGTGCTCTTGAGCAGTTAGAACCTTGTCAAACCAATGCCACGATATACCTACACCGAATACCCAATTTCAGGTTCGTTCGCTTCATAATTTTTCTAGTCTGTCACACAGACACACACAATTTTGCGGGACTTGGTTATTTGAACTCAAGGGAACGCCAACGTGTATTCGGGGGAATACCTAAAACGTGTTTCCGTTGAAAACCGGAAGTCGAACTTGTTCGAAATACTTTCCCTTACTATATATTTCATATAGAGGTAAGTGAAAGTAAAAAACAAACCTTCTAAATTCGAAGTTTCGAATACAGATTCAAATAAAAGATAGTTTATTCGAATAGAACTAAAAGAATTCGAAGAATCTATCTTCTGATTCGAATTCATCAAACATTGAATACAGATAGTTGTTCATTTGATATTCGAATACTTTGAAAAGTATCCGATTTTCGAATAGTTATCTAGATAAAACAAAATACTATCTATATTCGTATCTGGATAGCTTGTTAGCCCAACTCTGCTTGTTTCCGTTAAATAATGTGAATGTAGAAATTATTATTTTCTTGCTATGTTAATATTTCGTTCCTTAAACTTCTGCCATTATTTATTATTATACTTGTTATTCTTTGATTCTGAAATTTCCAACGATGTATCATATGTACATGTAAATCGTGTATTTTTTCTCTCTTTTATTTGATTATTAAATCCTTTCATTATTTTATGTAAAGCCATTTCTTGTTACTAGGGATATAATGTAAAGTTATTTACTTCCAATTAACGAAATTAAAGGTACTTTAAAGGTCGATTTTTTCCTTAGCCATTTGAGCCCTATCAGATCGTTTCTATGATGATAAAATTTACCTCATAATAAAGAATACTTGATTCTGGTTACACATGACAAGTTTAATCAAAAACATTAAAGCCGTGAAAAATCGTAATAAAGGAGATAAGTCTTTGGTATAAAGTGCCTCCTCCATTTTTCAATTTTGATTTAACATTAGGTATCAAAAGGGTATACCACAAATACCTAATTTGCGTTTAGTACGATTTATCGCTTTGAGCTAGTCAGTTCACACACACACAGACCATTTTGCGGGACTTGTTTATTTGGACTCAGCTGTCCCCAAACAGAGTTGGGCACTATCCGAGTAAAAAAGTACTAGTTTCGGATACAAGATACAAGTTACAGATACTTTTTTACTCGAATACTGTACTCGAACCCCTCCAAAATTTTCAAATGTATCCGAGTACTTCTCGTATCTGTCAGCTACGGATACAGTGACTACTCGTATCTATCAGCACGGATACCCCAGTATCTGTGAGTAATTCGGTATTTAGTTATTTTTTTACGGATACTAACTATTTCGGATACTTCTACTTGTGGGGCTGGGAATGTTTATAATTCTATTATTATTCTAATATTCTATTAAAATTATAAAAAATGAAATGAATGGTTATAGTACAGGAGCCAGATGCAAAAAAACTCACCCATAGAACATACACCTAAAAATTTCAGCATAGTTAGAAACCACAGTTAAGTGCGAAACCGACCGTCTGGCAGCGATAAAATTCTTACTAATGCCTTAAAAATTAATTTTTTTTCATAAAAATTCACCCATAAAACATACAGATGGAATATGGCTTAATGGTTAGGTTTTTATTTCTATAGAAAGGGAAAATCCTCTGGCAGCGATAAAACTCTTACTAGTACCTGCCAGACGCGCGCCAGAATCACAAAAACTCACCCATAAAACATACGATTCATTTTTCTGCCAATTTATTCAAAAAGGTTCCTAAACCCGAAATTAGGTCGTCTGGCTGGTTAAAAATTCTTACTGATACCCGCCAGACGCGTTTATAAGTTAAAAAATCGTTCCGATCCAGGTGAACGTTTGCCTTAATTTTCCATTTAATTTTTATTTATGAGCATTTCTAAATGTTCTAAGAAATTATTTTTAGGGGCCTAACATTCACATTTAGCAAAAATAATTATTACTATCGATGCTAATTATTTATCGGACTTTAAAAGCATACTACCAAGCATTATTTCTTGGGACGTCAAGGACTTATTGTCCAGTCCATGTATTTTTTTTGCCCGGAAATAACTTCCCGTATGATCATTGATTAGTCACTGTGAATACATAAATGTAATGTTTTAAGCAAATTCTTTGTAGTATTGAAGTCACCTTTTAAAAGTTAATTTTATAATTGATTCGCCAGATTTTTCTAGAATGTACGTTTAAAGTGTTTAATTAATTATAAGTACTTCTTTGAGTAGATTTAATGTACAAATTTTCATTCTGCCATAAAAAGAAATATTGTTCTAAAAATATTAAAAATCAAAAACAAACTATTTTATTATGAAATATGAAAAACCGGAATCATGTAAATAATGCCCAGGTCCGCTTGTGTGTACTCTCAGTTTTATGTTATTATTGAGTCCAGATATGAACAATTTGTATACTGTACCATCTATTGTATATTGCTAGTTTAACAGTTCCTTATCTTAATTTTACAGCTGATCGTTGTGTACCCTTTCACTTCAAAAGGGTTGGGTTTCCCTGCAGTAAACCCTCTGAAGTCGGCAAATTAACTCCTACCTCTACCCTCATAATTTTGCCCTAGTCTCTGCAATACTCTTTACTCAAAAACAAGAGATTTACTCAAAAACAAATGAAAACAGGAGTTTTTTTTATCATTGAAATATTCATTTTTAATTTCACTATATTTTATATGATTATCTTTATAAAGTACCCATGTCATGCTAACACACATCAGTTTGATTAGGTTTCTATTATTTTGTTACTTCTTGTTGTTACCAGCCTATGCGTATTTCCTATGCGACAATGACAAAGATTCCTAAGTCATTTTTAAGTTAAAAAGTTTCCTAAGTTAAAAAAGTAAAAAGTTGAATAAATTATTAAAATGTAAGATAGTATAAATCTTTTTCCATATAATTTAATTTATTTTTTAAAAAATTGAAATAGTTTGTGAATTGCATTATATTATCTCAAATAAACTGTTCCTGATTCTTTTTGATTTATAGCGTCTCCATTTTAGATAGGAATGTTTTAATTCATATCTACTCTTATTGTATGTTTCTTTATATTTTGACTATAAAAAAACGTACTATAATAAAATTTATGTGCAACTAATATAGACCCTCACAACGAAATAATCAGAAGTTAAAAAAAATTGCCTAGTAACCCCGCACCTATTTTACAACCTCTTTTACCTTTACAAATTTTAAAATTGTAAATATTTTCGAAATCTGCTCCCCCATTATGTTAAACAAAAAAAAAAAAAATCCGTTTGGGAATATTATTAATTTTAAATAATTACAATTTTAAAATTATGATTATTTTTAAAATTTTCGATAGGATCCTTATTTCAAAAACATAAAATGTTGACAGCTTAATAATAATAAAAAAGTTTAATAACAACATTTTAAATATTCCTAACCTCAGATGTAGAAGTATCCGTAAAACATTAATACTTTTTCAAAATTTACGAACGCGTAAACATAGATATAGACAGAGACTCATAACAAATTAATCAGAAGTTATAAAAAAATCTTAGTAACGCCCTCCCCAACCAAATTTTAAAAATGTTACTATTTTCAAAATCTGCTTCATATATAGTCCCACGAGCAAGCGCATGAGCACGCGCACACACACACCCACTATTTTATATACTCCTATAGGTAAGTAAAAGTAAAAATCGAGCAAGATAATTATTGAAGATGCTGAGGTCCCTGCAAGAACTACAGAAAAAAGGAAGAAAAAGAGCGAGAACTTGAACTCATTATTAAAGAATTTCAAGGCATTATCCTGAAGGTATTACGCCTTTAAACCAAACCAATTTTTTTTCAAAACTAAATCTCATTTCAGTAAAGCATCTAAATCTTGCTTCGACTGATAATTGCTCCAAAAAACAGTGTAACACCTGAAGAAAAAGCATTTTCACTAGCTCAATACATAAACTCATCCCCGAATTACTCAATATTAAGAATTACTGAATATCACACATTAATTAGTCCTTAAATGTTAAATAATTTAACATTTTTCATTCTAGCCTCCATTTCTCACCTAACCGGATCTATGATTAATAACATAATAAAAAGATTAACTGAAATAAGAAATTATTAAAATGACAGAACAGTCTTGTTTAGATATCATATAAATATAATAGATTAATGAAATATATAAATCTTACAAAAACACAAAATATTAATTGAAAACTATAGCTGGATGATTATCATTTAAAACTATATCGGTTTCATACTTCAAGTATCGCTTATCTGACATGCATTATTGTTAAAAAAAAAAAAAAAAAAAAATTAATGGCATGACTGTTCCAAGTTTTATTATCATGGTAATGGTTGCTCTAAGTTTCACTAAAATGATATGTACATGCACAAAAATTAATAAATAATGTGCAAGGGGGAAATGGTTAACGAAAAGCAATATATGATGTTAAAATCTAAAGAAAAACAAACATAGAATTTACACTTTAATATTCACTTTTTTTTAATTAACACATTACTTTAAAATTAATGTCAACAATTTAGTTGATTGCACAAAACCATATACAAGTACATTAAGAGCAATACATGCTTGCAAAAAAAAAAAAATAATAATAATAAATAACAATGATAATAAATAAATAAAAATAAAAGGTGGGATGTTATTTTTTTTAAACTTAATACTAAAAAAAAGAAAATATGAAATAAATATTCTCATTAATGTGAAACAATTAAATAAAAAAAGGATAATAGACAAATACTATTAACAGTATATACAGTTAAAGCTGTATATTTACAAATTGATTATTTACATTGCACTGTTAAATTTATTTCACCAGCAATTGAAAAAATGATTAACTTATAATTTACAATAACTTTCAAACTCGAAATTCACGATATCCAGCATACAACTATTTTGTTAAGCATATGTAAAATTAAAAAAAATATATATATAATATATCTTAATATAAATACAAATATTCACATTATTCAGAGAAAAATCATAAATCAAAATTGTTTATATCGCATGTCATAATAATTTAAACAGACTGATGTCTTAAAAAATAAAATCTCAGCTCCTTTGTAGCTATTTCAATGTAGGGTCTTTTTTACATTAGGGGCGACAGTTACTTTTTACAGTAACTATGATTTTGGATATTATATTATTTATCAATGTCATATGTTTGAAAAATATAAAATTAAGAACGTAAACAACATTTATTAAGATGGAAATACTTCTGCAAACTAACATTACTAGAACTAGAATTAACAAGGCGGCCAAAATTTGTTGATTGATTTTAACATCCTTTCGAATAAGTCATCTTTTTCATATCGCCTCCTCCAAACAAACTCGCATAAATATGAGTCAAGATGGCTCTTTTTTGTCCCACATTCTACTTTATTGCCCTTTTAATCCTTGCTCAGAGAGACTCATTAAACCAAGTTCCCTTAAAAGCTCCTATTTTTTGTCTGCATCCTCTTCGTTGGCATCTTAATTTCGGACTGCTATTTTCATAAAAATAAATCTTCATGTCGTGTCCCCTTCTGCACTTCCTTGTTTTGTGTAGTAAACCGTACCTTTGAAGAGCCTTAAATGCAGTATTTTCAGATTGAAGAGCACCACTAAGATGAATTAAATTCATCTTTGCTTAATTCAGAATAAAATGGTTTTCAGTGTAACCTCCCATATATAATCACCAAGGAGATATTGGAAGTAAATTTTATGAGGTATAATCTGAACTCTTATCTTAAATAGTGATCATGTTATTTGAAAAGTAACTGGTGCCCCTAAAGTAAAAAAGATCCGTTATTTATTATAGCAAAATACATTCATATTACTTCTATTTTCATATTCTTTTTGGTGTATATATTTAATTAAAATGAAATAAAAATGGCTGGCAAATTTGTTAGAAGTTAAGATATGAAAAGCACAAATTTTATATAAAGATCCTGCAGGTTACACAACAGAAGCATCCATTAAATATGACGCTTAAACAATTTGACTGCCATGGTTCTTTCCCAGGATTATGGTATAAAAAAAAAAAATCAAGATTGTGCAATCATATAAATATAAATTCTAATAATATATTATAACATTATGAACTCTAATAATATAGAATAATAAAAACTGAAAAAATTAAATATTTTTTTGGTAAGGAAAGAAAATCCTGTGAATTAGTAGCTTGCTTTAGGCTTATCCATTACACACACGCTCTCACTGTAGTAAGCTCTTCTTGACAGACAAGCACAAGCTTATTCGTGTGAGTGTTAGAGGTAATTTAATAATTTATAATAGGCACCTTAGTCAATAATTTAAATTATGAGCTTTCTAGTAGTAGCTGGCAATCAAATGTCATAGGATCTCTAAAATACACTGCTAATCATGCATAATTTTTAACATTTCATGGTATTTTACAACATAAAAGTTGAAATTAAAGTAAACAATTAAATTTAATAAAAATCCAGGTGATTTAATACAATAAAAATGTATACATACATCAAACAGAAGATTTGTTGGGTACTTAAAGGGCAACTAATAACTAAAACTATTTTAATCTGATATATTTGATAGAAAAATTTCCCTAGCTTAAATGTTATGGCTTTACTATTATTAAATATATTGAGAAAAAATAAATTAGAAAAACGAGCTCAAGACAAAACAAGCAGCAGTGCTCTTTTACATATATGCAAAGAAACATTCCTGTGCTTTCACAACTACATCCAACATGAACAATTAATCACTTCCATATATATGCATTTTTTTAAACACGAAGTACAGGAATATGAAGACAATTTATATAGTTTCCTGTGTAATATTTTCTAGACTATAAGTAATAAACGAATGCCAATATGTTACTAGCAGTACTTTTAATTATTTTTTGAAATATTGTTTAACCAAACTGGAGAAATGAGTCAGACATACAGCATAAATAAGAAAATATAATATTTACAAATGACCTAATATGAAAGACCTAAGTGAGAGTTGATGCACCTTACTACTGTGATTCCCACTAGATTTGGTATTCTAATATAAGAAAATAAGTTAATAAATTTTGCTGAGCATAATGTTATTACATTTAAGTTCAATTCTCATCAAGAATAAATGTTCATTTGGTAAGCAATTTTAGAACATGTAATAACTTCTTTAAGCATGTAATAAATTCTTTAAGCAATAAGAAATCTGAATTATAGCTCCAAAATTACATATAATTTTAAAGAAATTACTATAAAAAATTATGTACATTACTAAGATTTAAACTTTATGTAAAAGAAAGTTAGAACCTTAATTATAGAACATAACTGGATCTTAATCTAATAATATAATATAGCTCAAATATAAAGTTGAAGTACCACAAAAAATCCATAATTAAATAAAATGATTTTAGAATAAAAACTGATAAACAATCAACACGAAAATATCATTGGTAAATAAACCTTACAAATTGATTGAAAAAACTGAAAGTCGAAATTTTTCACGATTGCAACACTTTCATTACTATATTATTTATTATTTCATATATAGGTAAGTGAAAGTAAAAATATTCAAAGTAATTAGCTTTGGATAATAGTAGCACTAATATCATGCAAAAAATTAATAAGAGTACAATCTGATTGTTGGTCAATTGACAATCTAGGTTAATGTTGGTTAGATAAATAGAAAACTCAATAAATAAAAAAATTAAGAACTATGGAGGTAATTAATCAAGTGTGCAACACAAAATAACATATTTTCCCAGTTATTCAATAAGTTTAAGTTTTTTCTCTATAATTCCTTTTCTAAAGAAAGTTTTGATTTATGTTCGATCAACAAAATTTTCAGTTCTACTCAGGACTTTACTTGAGTTAATTTTTATTTTTTACTTTTGTGTTCAGAGCCCTTATAAGTAAAATGATTATATGGTGCTACCTGATGATTAAGAGATATCGTCTCAAAGAGAGCACTTTATAGAGAACAAGACATTGAGTGAGTCAAAGAGAGATATGAAGATTTGGAGTTAGCAAAATGACAGTGCTTATATCAACTAAAGGATCAGGGATATGCAGGAAATGTTGAATGAACTACACTAAGTGTTCACATCAGTGTAAAAGCTGTATAGAAGATGTGTGAGTAACAGCAGGAGTCAGGAAAATCTGCTGGTAGGATTTTCAACATTGAAAGTATTATCAAGTTCGGTCACCTTGGGAGTATGATGAGCAAAGATGGGAGTGGGAAGGGCAGATGAAGATATTAACACCACTTTAAGAAAATCACAACAAGTATTCTCATACATTTGGTCTCAAAATAAATGATAATGACAAAACCTCGGAGTTTAGAATGGAACCCAAAAAGGCAGCAATGATATGAGCATTCTAGAGAAACATAAAGGTGGACTCCACAGAAGGAAATGTGAAGTGCTGGACACAGATCTGATCTGAAGTAAATGATGTACCTTCAGCATGCCGCTCAAGATAGACAGATATGCTTGGGGCAACTTTGCGATGGCTAATGTCTCACCCAAAGTTTTGATGGGATGATGAGTTTTTTTGTCTCAATTGATAATGAGATCTTCCTGATCTTCATAAAATACACACAAAAAAAAAAAAAATTTAAATGAAGGTGAAATTGACAAATGGTACTAATGGAAAATTTCAGAATGAAAAGCAAAAAATTATAACAGCTAATTTTAAGACTTTCAAGTACTCGCCTAATTCGCTACTATTAAATAATTAAGCTGAAAAAAAATAGAAGGAAATAATCAAACAGTTTTGTTAATGACATTATTTTTTTTTTTTAATTGAACTTAGAAACCAAAAAAATCCAATCGATTTAAAGTTTCTTTCAGCACTTTGTTGTTGTTTTCCTTTCAATTTTAATCACCAAATTTAGTTGCTATTGTAAATAAGCCCTTTCCCATTTTTAATAATGAAAAAGATTAAAGGAATTAGGAAAGTATAATTTTCAATTTCTTTATAGTGCCAAGAGATGAAAATAATTAATCAATTACGAATAAGCAAACTTGCATGATTTTAATTTCTACCTCTTCATTTGAGGTCAACTCAGATTTAAAAAGTATAAATTCTTCTACATTGTTATCAGTTCACACATTTTAATAGGAAGATGTGCGGAGAACATAACAAGAAATGAAATCCAACAATGCATCACAGACCCTCCCTTGAATATGGGAAAATACAACTTGAAAAAGGAAAATTAACAATGGTTTAGTTAATTTTCATCCTAATGCTGTCACACTATTTTTTTTTTTTTTTTTTTTTTCAAATTTGCATAGTATATCTCTGATGGATGCCCCAGAACCATTCCAGCTTTATCCAATTGTATAATTATAAAACACATTTTTGGCCGACTTATGCCAGTATTCTTCCTGGTATGCAATATAATCTATCAAAACGAATTAAAGTTATTTTCTTAATGTATTGATTAATCACTGATAGGTTTCTGGTTCTAACTTTCATTTAATTTAAATCTTGAAATGTACAAATGCTTAACAACAAAGAACTTAAATTAAATATATATAATTTTCATAAAAACAGAAACAGCACCAATAAAGAATTGCCAATAAAGTTTTGTGTATATACATTTTTTAAATGATATTAAGTAAAATGATTCAATTTAAGCCTATCTAAATCTTATTAGATGTGTTATGACATTTTTTGAATGATCAAAGAAGGATGAACTTCAAAGCCATATTTAAAAATAAATTTTAACTTGATAATGTCAATAATGGAAAATGAATTTGGTCACAATTACAACAAATTCTGAGATTTCTTAACAATTGGAAAATATCCTAACATTTGGTAGCCTTGAAATGGGGAGCGCCGACAATAAGATCTTCCCCTATTCATATTTACTTCCTTCTTAAGTTCCATTCGGTTTTCACCTTCTCCTCCCTACATTAATTATTAAAATATGTGTTTATTTATTTATTAATTTTTTTTTATAAACAAATCAATATTCTAATGAAAAGAAAGAGTTAAGAATACAAAAAAATTGAATAGTAGAACTATTAAATATAGTCTACTCAAAAACAAAGAAGGAAAGTAGAAAAACTCAATAAAACCACTGATAATGAACATAATTAGCATTTAAAAAACAAAACACTAATCTTATCAAATACATCCAAGTCCAAACAACAAATTATTGATATCAATGTTCATACTAGTGATACTATTCTCTTTATGTAGATGTTATAGTAATCTTTTTATATCTATATTATGAAGTTTCGAATTATCAAATATCATTATAGTTCAATTACTATATAATTATAAAAATAGATCTAATAAAACAAGCAGAGGAATTTAAATCAAGTTATAGTAATAATTATTTAAAAATTAAGTACTGAGAAGCAAGATAAATTAAATCAAACCAATTCATATGAAAATAAAACACAAATAGTTAGAAGAAACCAAAAAAAAAAAATAACAAAATAGAAACTGTCTGCCTCTCACAGTGGGCCAAAGCTATGATTTACTTATTTACGGAGGGGGGAAATAAAATAAATTTAGATTATAATTATTAAGGACAACTGGACAGAATCCAAACCATGGTGAATGATACCATCAGTATGATAATTATTAGACTTTAGAATTGGATATAATAATTAGGGAGAATGAGTTTCAAAATATAAAATAACTCCTAATTTATTTACAAAGCAAATCTAGTTTGGTTGTTTTGAAACTCTGAAATGTATATTATAAAATTATTTCATAATATTAAAGTTGTCTTTGTCTTAAAAAATAAAAACAAAAACTGCTGGACCAGCTATTAATATATATATATATTTTTTTTTTAATGATCAAAGAAGGGTGAACTTCAAAGCCATATTTAAAAATAAATTTTAACTTGATAATGTCAATAATGGGACATGAATTTGGTCACAATTACAACATTTTCTGAGATTTCTTAACAATTGGAAAATATCCTAACATTTGGTAGCCTTGAAATGTGGAGTGCCGACAATAAGATCTTCCCCTATTCATATTTACTTCCTTCTTAAGTTCCATTCGGTTTTCACCTTCTCCTCCCTACATTAATTATTAAAATATGTGTTTATTTATTTTTAGACCTTCTATTAATATATATATATATATATATATATATATATATATATATAAATTCTTCTTCCTCTTCCTCCGTAGTGCCTTTCAGAGTGGAGGTGCCTCGGTCCATGCAGGCCAATCCTCTCGATCTCGTGCCATCGCCTTCATCGCATTTAATGACTTGTTTTGCTTTTGGCCAATTCTGGAAATGTCGTCAATCCACTGCCTTCTTGATCGACCTCTTGGTCGTTTCCCTATGGGCACAGCTTCCAAGAATTTTCGGAGACCACGTTCTCGCCCATCCGGCAGAGGTGTCCAAACCATCGACACAAGGGTCTTTTTACAAGGGTATTTTTCAGGAGAGCAACTCCAAGATCTCCTCTTCTACGCTCACAATATATATCAATATTAATAGCAGATCCAGCAGTTTTTGTTTTGTTTTTTAAGACAAAGACAACTTTAATATTATGAAATAATTTTATAATATACATTTCAGAGTTTCAAAATAACCAAAGTAGATTTTTTATATATATATATATATATATATATATATATATAACTTTAATTTTTAAGGTAATACATATAGTAAACATCAAATAATATTCCTATAAGATCTTCACCAATTTTAACTGAATATCTTCTGAAGGCATCTTATAACTGGCAAATGGTGATAGCTGAGATCTTTCAAATCACACCTTTGAGAATTATGTAATGAAATAAATCCTGTTGAAATATTATGAAGGTTTTTTAATTAAAAAACTACCTTAATGCCAGATACGTAATATCTATTTAATATTTAATACCAGATGCATAATATCTATTTTACTAAAATCTTCTGGGTATAAAGAGAAACAAAAATCATCTTGGATGCTATTGGGTAGAAGTATTTTAAACTAATTTTTTAAAAGAGAAAAATATGCTTCCTAGGGTTAAAAATAAAATTAATTATAAATTTTATAACCATAAACACAGAAACCATATTGGTTTCAATTAGATTAAAATTTAATCAAATCAGAACAGAGTTCGGAAAACTAATTAGACCATTATAAAGAAAGCCGTGAGATTATTAAAGGTTCTAAGGTGATAATATCAGGGGCGTATTCGAGCTAAGTCACTTGAAAATAGATCATCTCATTGGGGGTAGTTCCATTATTTAAATATTGTCCACAAAAATAGATATTGCAATGCTTCTGTTCAGGAGTTTTATATTAAAATAAAAAGAAAAATAAACCATTTTGTTAAGTATATATTATGATAAATATTACCTAAAACAAACTTTCATTCCTTTAACATTTAAGATAAAACCTAGTTTAAACAATGCTTAAATAAGTTAACTAAAAGAATCAAGAATTCGAAAAAAAATTTACTATTATTGAAGTTAAATAATATAATTAATATAAAGTATTAAAATTATACTTTATAATGAGCTATACTTTCAAGAGGAAATAGAGGGTGTTAATTGAGAGAAACAAAGTAGAACAGACATGGTTTAAAATATGCACAATACACCAAAATAATTTAAAAATATTATTAATAAATAGTGACTGCCAAGGATTCAACAATCAGGGGAAACAAGTATATATGATATGTGGAAATCTTTTTTAGAATTGGCATATATAGTTCAAAGGTATTCCACAACCTACTATTCAATATAGTCTAGGATCTCAAGGAAGGTTGATCTCTACTTTATCTGCTTACCAGATGAAAATTACATGTTATCAAATAAAATATGTTTCTGAACATCGACTAATAGGGTTGCCATAAAAAATATGATCATGGCTATAATAAAATTTTAAAAAATAATATATTTTTAAAATTTCACTGACTTGCTTGCCAAATGAATGAAATTCAAATGGAAAGTAAACAACATATAGAACATGTAACAGGTAGGCTGCCTACCTTTTTCTGGTCACTATCACCTGGTTGCCATGTACAAACAGGTCAATTGATATCATTAATTGCACTGATATGCTTACCACTTGAAAGATATATCAAAATTAAGGGAATTTTATTAAGAATACAATAGTATATGGTTGCTTTGCAAAATCGGGTATAAATAATGGTCGATAGGCTCTTAAATTAAAAAATTAGATGAAGCAAAGAGGTAAGACAGAGGAGCATAACGCATACTATTTAACTGGGATCCAATTTATGCATAAGTCTACCTGCTTTTCATGCATACACAGGTACCGATTATATGGCTGCTTTTTAAAATATAGGAAAAGTCAGACCAATTTTAGAGGGGCATATTGGACAACTGTTTATTTAATATACTAAAAAGTCAGTCTCTGTATTTCTATCGACTCTACAAGCCCTGACGAAGATCCACATGTTTGGATCGCAACGCAGGCTCTCCAAACAAAGAAAATTTAACTGAAAATCCTGATTCTCAATCATCCTAATTGAAAGGTTAGATTGTTTAAAAAATTTTCTGAAAACGAGGCTAACAAAAAATGTTTTGCTTCATTTACTGATTATTAAAACATTTTTTATCAAAGAAAAAATGGAGGTTGTTCAGGAATTTACAGTGCCTATGTATGGCATCAAACACTGTACCAAATTAATTGATGCCAGATATCAGATTTTTCTTAAAAAATATTCTGCAAAAGACAGCAAAAAATCCATTTTAAATTATGTTTTGACTTGAAAACAATACCCCATGCTGGACATTCCTAAAACAAAAGCTGGTGTGATGCATGCAACACACAACTTTCACTTAGCAACCTACTCAGATTAGAAATTGACGTGTTCTGATAAATAGGCAAACACCATTCAGCAAATTCACACATTCATTTACTTATTTTTGTATTTCTCCATAAGTTAAAGATAATTATCATTTATATTGGACAGTTTCAAACTGTTGAAATATATAGCTACAAATATGTTTATGAAGTACTTAAATAATACGTAGGTAATATTATCATTATATATATTTATAAAAATCAAGTGTCACGATGTTTGTCGGGGGTAAAATCAGAAACTATTCAACCGATCTTTATAAAATTTGGCTCATTGTGTGTATTATCCAAGTTAATATGTATCTCGATTATTGGCCGTTTTGATAACATAAAATAACAACGTGCAACATGGTTCTCACTTTTCATAACCTGTTTCAGGTAGAACCTAATGATAAGATATCTCATATCATCAGGTGTTATATTCTGAATTTAATTAATATGTATTATTGCAAAAGATTAATTTTCATACATTTTTTATGTCTATTCTGGTTGTATTAAACCCTATTACAATTACATTCTTTATTAGTTCCTTTAATATTTGTGTGATTTATATTTGATTTCGCCTCATCTAAAATAATCCAGTAAGTGCTAAATGAATGGATCATAATTACTAACTATAGTCAAATATGAGATGTAAAAAATTAAAACTATAACCCTTCTAAATTCTTTACCGAACAATTTTAAATTTGGAGAAAAGAATCCTGTTGGTTTTTAGATTAGCTGTAATGTTTTTATCTTTATTAGTAAATTTGGAGTTGACCGTATTAAAAATAATAGGATATAATTAATTCAAATTAATTATATTAATTACGCATTAGAGCTACTGAGCCACAGCAACATGTGGCCAGGTATGCTCATTATGTATATTTGTATTGATAAATTAATATGAATATAGAAAGAATAATCAATGAGATTGTGCCATGTATGTTTTGAATAACTTTTTATCTGTCAAATGTGATTTTTATCTAAAACATTTGAAACTATTGACTGCATTATCATGTGAATGGTCTCATTTGATGCAACAAAGTAAAAACTACCGAACTGTGTATTTTATTTACCTTACATTATCCACTGATTTTAGGTTTAAAAATTTCAAATTTTGCGGGCAAAGATTACTTTACAATACACGGGACAAAAACTCCTGATTATTAATTTAAAATTGGTCATTTTTTTATGATCATGTATATGTAGCATATACATGCATAGATAAGCATATCTGAAGCTTTTTTTTTTTTTTATCAAATTCACACCTGCACCTTAAATTTGTTACAATGTTAGACCCCCATTCACCATGAAATTCTGAACGAATATATATATATATATATATATATATATATATATATATATATATATATATATATATATATATATATCTGTGTGGTGTACTTAAATAATCATTTTGTTAGCTGGAACATCGATCTCATATGTGGATTTTAAATTTAATCTGTTATAACTTGTTATCTCTTGAATATATTGTCATTCAGTAGTAGATTCAGAAGCATAGAAACTACCAATGACTGTACAACTTAAATATTTACAGCCAAATTACATTTCCTTTATGTTTCCTATACTATTAAAAAAAAAAAAAATCTTATTGAAAACATTTTAACTATTTGCAGTTCTTGTTAGTAAACAACATTTTTCATTTTTTTTTTTTCCAGATACACATATACAAATTATTCAATTTTCCTTGTGGTAGCGTATTTGAGAATTAAGAGAAATATTATTAAAAATGCTTCCCAGGGAATCGTTGAATTAAATTTACTTCAAGAATATATATACTTTTGCTAATTTATTTGTAAGCACTAAAATGATCGTCACTGAACTTTAGAGTCCATGGTTTGTAACTCTGTTAATCACTTTGTATGCTGTTAATTTATATACTTATAGTACTTGTAACCTTTAAAAATATTATATTAGGGATATCTGTCAAGCTAATAAAATTTCCAACAAAATGATATATTTAAGTTTATCTCATAATAATTATATTTAACTGTTTATCTTGAACACTAAATTTTTTTTGGGGGGGATTTTTGGTTTTAATAATTCTCTTTTCCCAAGATACTTTTGTAAAGTGGACTGAAAAAGACTTGGAAGGGCAAGTTTGACAAATTTTTAAATTTTTTGACATATTTTAGGTAGTTTAATAAGCTTTAATTAAGAATAGCATAAAATTTAATCAGTAGCGGATCCAGGGGAGGGACGCGCCCCCCCCCCTGAGAGTTGAGGAGACTCACAAAGTATTACTATTTCTACATAAGATGAGCTATATTTAGTCATTTTTCAAGTCCACTAATTGAAAATGAATTGTATCTAAACATTTACAGTAATTTACGTCATTATGTACTATTATGCATTTTAAATTAGGGCCTTCTTTACTCATGAAATGTAAAAAAAAAGTGCCCCCCCTCAGAAAATTTCTGGATCCGCCACAGCATTCAATCGGCTTATGGTGTGAGTGACCTTAGGACTCTTACACACCCCACCCATGCCTGAAATTGAGGGGACTTTATAAGGCATCGTTCCAAAAATAAAATTGGATGCCCCATCATTTAAAGCAAGATTTGTCACCATTTTGAGTTAATTAGATAAACCAATGAGTTAAGTGATTGTATAAAAAAAATGAATTAATATGCTTATAATCTGAAAAATCATCAAGAGAATATGTTGAAATTTAGATAACAGGCAATTTTCTTTTACAAATTTGTATACTAATATTACTTATAGACTTTAATAAACTTTAATTTTGAATAGAATAACATTTGCAGTGCAGTCGACCTTTTTCGTGTTATTAGCCCAAACCTGAAAAAGTGATCTTATGGTCCCCGGTCCTACTCCTCTGTTGTGTCGAAAATCTAGGGGATTTTATAAGGTATTGTTCAGAAGACTTATTATGAGTAAATCAACAATATGGTCTCGAAAAGTATTTTTATGTCGAATTGAAAGATTATTTTTTTTTTTAATTCTAAAATCGCAATCAGGTCTTTGATTCTCAATATCAGTACTAACTTTTTTAGTATTTGTAGCTTTAGGCATTTTATAATCTACTGTAAGTGTATAAATCAAATCCTAGTTAGTCACACTATTTATAAATCAAGAACGGCTAAACCTATTTTTATGATCTGTGATTTGTTTAATTTGTCTCTGTTCAGAAAGACATAGCAGCAGGATAAATAATAAAACATTGGAAAAAAAAAAATTATTTTTTTTTTTTGGGGGGAGGGGTTAATTATCCACTTTTTATCTGATTCCGAAGAACTTTCAAACACATTGTGATCCCGGGTGTTATAGTAGTAGAAGAAGGTTAATTCCACATAAATGTTATCATAGGTAGGTTTTGGGTGGGGGTGAATAAGTATTACTAATTTATTGCCAGTTCAAAGATTTTGACACACTACTTTTCAACACATTTATTTAAACTCATCACTTTCTTTAAATCCATTTTGATCTCTTTACCAATCAATTTTTACTGCTATATTCCCGATCCAACTTTAATTTTCCAAAAATATCATTTAGACATCTTATATATTACTTTCAGACATCTGTATGTATATATATTACGTATATATATATATATATATAGTATTATACCCACTTGACACTAATTAAAAACATATGAAAGATATGTAAGCAATAGAAAGTAAATATATTTGTAAACATGCTGGCCATTTTGATGATTGAAACGAACCAACCATAAGCATTTAAAATTTGAGAATCTTACTTTATTTAAAAAACCAAACAAACAATAATTTAATAGTGTAAAACATCAACACATTTAATAATATAGTAATGGTTTCTAGCCATGTGGAATAAAATTTTAAGGAAATAATAAACTAATAAAAAAAAACTAATAAACATTACATAATTATTAAAAGATTATTTTATAGATTGGAGCTTGGACATAAGCCGTGGTCCAAAATGTTATTGTATTAATTAACTGAGTCACTTTACTTCTCAGAAACAAAAAAAAAAGATAAAAACTTAAAATAAGAATTAACGAATATCCAATCAGCTACTTTTTCCAAACATAGATGATTTATGTAGGAGAGAGTAGGGAACAATGAGACGTTATTGTCAAAAATAATAGAAATTTATGTAGTGCATCTTACTACAATGGAAAGTTCAGTAGAAGTAAAATGTGAGAGCATTAAACACGAAAATATTTATTTTCATAAAACCACAAGAAGGTTTTTGCCTCAATGTATCCTACTGTAGGGAACACTGAGATATTGCTCGGGGAACTGTGAGACACCATATTAAAGCTAAATATTTTAATAAAATTCCAGAGAATATTTAATAGATTAAATATTAATACAATCCACAGAGCGATTCCATAACCACTGATGATAGGAATTCAACTGTTACAAATACTATAAATATAAACACTAAATAAAAAAAATGGAATTAAAAATTATCTGGTAAGGTAAAATCATTACATTTTCTCTAAAATGAAATACTGCAGCTTAAGCAATATAAAATATTAAAAGGCATTACTCAATGAATTTAATGAGCATTATTGAATGGTCTGAGTTAAACAAATTTTGTTACTAATAAATTACATTTTTTTTTTTTTATTGGTCCTCCCCTTCCTCTCTATCAGTTCTATATCAACAATAAATTACATTCATTATATCTAACATAAGATTAACTTTCAGGCATTGTAAATTCATCGTCAGTGTACCTACTTAATCTATTGGGATGAGTGGGAAACAGTGACTTCTGGTTTGGCTGTCTCACTGTTCCCATATCACTTTTCCCCAAAGTGCCTTGCCATCTTTCATTACAAATTTCTGTTTCCAAAGTTAAGAACCATTGGCCGTTTAAAGGTTAATAGAAAGAGTTTTAGTTGGTGAATAACAAGCATCAGCAGAAATTCGGTGACATGAACAATACTACCCACACTGTCAACGAGAAAGCAAGTCACAAAAAAAGTTTACTTGCCTTGACAAATTCTACACTAACTGGGACCTTGCGATTAGTCTAGGAGCTAACTGTCTCAAAGTTAACCTCACTTAGTCTCACTGTTCCCCACTCTCACCTACATGTTTTGTTTTTTCAACTATTAAAATTAATAAATACGAGCGATTGTGAAATATGAGTGATATACGTCAATGCCTAAGAAATATGACTAGGAACAATTGTATATAATTAGAAAATCATTCACAACAAATCAATCATTCAGGATTCATTGGTGGTATTTTATCGATCAATCATTCAGGGTTTATTGGGGTTATTTTGCTAAATAAAATAGAATAAGAGGAACTTAAATCTCAGTACAATATTGGAAAAGTAGATCTTTAAAATACTTTTTGACAAGCAGTGGATGCTCAGGAAAAAGCTTAAAAATTTAGTTTCAATGTATTAGACTAATTTATCAATACTTTTTTCTATATATTTAAGCAATTATTGATAATTAAAACAAACTTGTGGGATCCAATAATTATGATTCAAAATTAATAGTAAAAATAAATAAGTAAATCATTATATTTAAGGTATTAAGTAATGGTAGGTAGTTGTAACAACCTCATGGGATGATATAATTTAATCAAAATAAGAATGAAATTAAAGGAAATAAAACTGAATAAGAATAAAAATAAAAAATAACAATATTCACTAGAAAAACAAAATAATAATAAAGCCTTCCAAACTAATAAGCTGTGCATTCCAGTTAAACAGAATGAGAAAATTCATACCAAAATTATGTTTTTCTCTAATCATTCATTTGCAATAGGGCTTCATTGTCTAAATGAAAGTAATCTAGTTTACAAAGTCATACATTATGAATTTAAAAATTAATAAAAGGAAATCTACTGTGCAAAGAGCAAGGGCTAGCAATAGATGGGAGGGTGCGTTGTGAATGTTGATACCTCTTCATCTTCATCATCATAGACTGGAAAGGAGCTAGCTTTGTGCTGCCTTTTAGGATCAAATGGATCAACAACTATCTGCTCTGTTCCTTTTATTTCGGCTCGGCAAAAAGGACATCCTTGGCCCTCTGAATCCTGAAACCATAAATCATTAGGTCAAAATTACAAAAATGTGACTCCAAATTCATATTACAGTTCATTCAGGGGAATAATTACAATGTTTTTAAACAAGAATCATAGATACAATACAAAATCTTTAATATTAAAGTGAATAAAAATTTTACTTTTGCCAACATTTTTTATGGTTAAGGATACCAAATATGAACTCTTAAGGTAGGATTGAGCAGGGAGCGACTGCGACTGTAACTTTCAGCCGCGATTTCATAGTGACTGGTTGCCACATATAATCTCTAAAGGTGGGTACTTTCGCATAAGCTACTGCGACTGTGATTACTAAATGGTCCATAAAGATATTTAATAAGGATATCATTTCGAGATCACCATTTAAATGGAAATCAATGCTACATACTGATCTAAAAATGACATCCACGATAAATATGCATGGGTGATTCACAACGGGTTCTCTAAGGGTGATTCACAACGGGTTCTCCAAGTGTGATTCTCAGGTGTTCAACTCGGAGTTGATCAGTCACAGCTCAAAAATTAGGAAGAGTCTGAAAATTCTTCAAGCTCAACTTCGAGGAATGGTTATCAGAAGAAAAATGGGCAACCACACAATGAAAAACAATTAGTGCTATGAAAATGAAGAAACACACAGTTTTCCGAAGCAAAGCATATCAGGAGGATTTCATAAAATAAGATCAGTGGAAGGCTTTGAGATACGGGATAAATTTACCTAGTGTTTCGAAAATAAAGGGGCTATATAGATTTCTTTGTCATTCAATAATAAGCCCAAATAAGGTGCTCTATACGTATAAGAGACCCTTATGGGTTCTCTTAATGCACTTTCTTCCCTATACTCCTGAATCAGGTGCTGAAAAATTAATTTGGCAGAAAGTATGGCGATTTATGTTTCGTTTTTTATAGTTGATATGTTCTGATTCCAATGACTCTATTCTAATGACGATGCAGTCAAAAGATAAAAAGTCATATCAGATTATAATTTTACGCTGTCACAGCCAAGTAGATAGACATATTTGGATAGATAACTACAAATATAGAGAAAATAATGAATGAGAATATCTCATTTACATTTCGAAAAACTTTATATCTGCAAAAAAAATTTTTAATTTATAATATTGTGGGTGATAATTACTTTGCAAAACATAAACAAATAACGCTAGTTATAATTTTCAAATTGAACATTTTTCCTATAATCTTTTTATTTATAAATGATATATATATAGGTACACTGTCTGTCTATCTGTGTGTGTGTGTGTGTGTGTGTGTGTGTGTGTGTGTGTGTGTGTGTGTGTGTGTGTGTGTGTGTGTGTGTGTGTGTGTGTGTCTCTGTGTGTGTGTGTGTGTGTGTGTGTGTGTGTGTGTGTGTCTATATGTGTGTGCGCGTGTGTGCGCGCGTGTGTGTGTGTGTGTGTGTCTATGATTGAGCACGTGTGTGTGTGTGTCTATGTGTGTGCGCGTGTGCATGTGCGTATGTGAGTGTCTCTGTCTGTGTGTGTGTGTGTGAGTTTATGCCTTCAGCTAGTGAAAATGCTTTTTCTTCAGGTGTTATATTGTTTTTTGGAGCAATAATCAATCGGAGCAAGATTTAGATGCTAGTTATAATTTTCAAATTGAACATTTTTCCTATAATCTTTTTATTTATAAATGATATATATATAGGTACACTGTCTGTCTATCTGTGTGTGTGTGTGTGTGTGTGTGTGTGTGTGTGTGTGTGTGTGTGTGTGTGTGTGTGTGTGTGTGTGTGTCTCTGTGTGTGTGTGTGTGTGTGTGTGTGTGTGTGTGTGTGTGTGTGTGTCTATATGTGTGTGCGCGTGTGTGCGCGCGTGTGTGTGTGTGTGTGTGTCTATGATTGAGCACGTGTGTGTGTGTCTATGTGTGTGCGCGTGTGCATGTGCGTATGTGAGTGTCTCTGTCTGTGTGTGTGTGTGTGAGTTTATGCCTTCAGCTAGTGAAAATGCTTTTTCTTCAGGTGTTATATTGTTTTTTGGAGCAATAATCAATCGGAGCAAGATTTAGATGCTAGTTATAATTTTCAAATTGAACATTTTTCCTATAATCTTTTTATTTATAAATGATATATATATAGGTACACTGTCTGTCTATCTGTGTGTGTGTGTGTGTGTGTGTGTGTGTGTGTGTGTGTGTGTGTGTGTGTGTGTGTGTGTGTGTGTGTGTGTGTGTGTGTGTGTGTGTGTGTCTCTGTGTGTGTGTGTGTGTGTGTGTGTGTGTGTGTGTGTGTGTGTGTGTGTGTCTATATGTGTGTGCGCGTGTGTGCGCGCGTGTGTGTGTGTGTGTGTGTGTCTATGATTGAGCACGTGTGTGTGTGTCTATGTGTGTGCGCGTGTGCATGTGCGTATGTGAGTGTCTCTGTCTGTGTGTGTGTGTGTGTGAGTTTATGCCTTCAGCTAGTGAAAATGCTTTTTCTTCAGGTGTTATATTGTTTTTTGGAGCAATAATCAATCGGAGCAAGATTTAGATGCTTTACTGATATGTGATTTAGTTATGCAATAAAATGGTTTGGTTTAAAGGCTCAGGTCATCAATGCCTTAAAATTCTTCAATAATGTGTTCAAGTTCTCGCTCTTCTTCTTCCTTTTTTCTGTAGTTCTTGCAGGGACCTCAGCATCTTCAATAATTATCTGGCTCAATTTTTACTTTTACTTTTCCATACGAGTATATATGAAATAGTGCCTGTGCCTGTGCACTTACGCTTGCGCGGGGGCGTGTGTACAACGAAAATAACGTTTTGGGGACAGCTGAGTCTCAATAAACAAGTCCCGCAAAATGGTCTGTGTGTGATCACATCCAACGAGGAAACATGCTCAGATTATAAATACATAAGATTTGATCTACTGGATAAACCAAATTACAATGTGAGGTACAGAAATCCTAGGAACACTGACAGGGAAATGTACTGCACAAAACTCATGGAAATGATGAGACAATGTCCAAAAGAAGCACAAAACGAGTGGCACTTGGACTGTCTCAAATCATCAATCACAATTATATGTATCGTGGAGTTCTGCCTGGCAAGCACACGTATTGGTGCCTGTCTATCGGAGTATAGGAGGTCTGAGGCATAAGTAATAGGAGCCTGGAATGCTATAAAAGCGGGTTGAGAATTTCCCTTGAAGAGAGCATACATTCCAGCTCCTGGATGGAACTCCAGGACTTCCTAAGTTGATAGCGTTGAGATGGGGGTATATACCGGCGGATAGCCATACGTGAAATGGGATTAAAACAATGAACCAAAATTCAGAACTGCTTTATATGGATGAAAATCCACTATCTGATGAGGACTTGCCCCCATCAAAGCTACATAAAGTCTCAGACGCTTAAATTGACCCACTAGACAAATCGTCCATTATACACCTATTACAGGCACTAACGGACGAAGTTCAAGGTTGACAAGTAGAGACAAACAGACCGGGAGTGCTGGAGGAGCATGCAGCTCTGGTAGCTGCTGCTTCAATGGCTCCAGTAACACAAACAAGGATAAGGACGAGGACGGAAATAAGCCAACACAACCTATGAACGTGAACAGGAGCAAGAGGAGTGAAGAGGAGCAACAGGAGGAAGGTGAGAGCCCAAATCCTGTATAATCAACCAGCCTTCACGGTGACATCCCAAGGAAGGGCAGCTGAGGATGTAAGGGCCCAACCAGGCCCGGTAGGCAATTCGGCCCTCACCAAGGAGGTGCATGCCTTCATAGCAATAAACCAAAAACCAAAAAATCGATCAGAATAGTTTCACGGTGGAACAACGAATTAAACAATCAAAGAACAGAAGCTAGGAAACTGTTCAATGCAGCAAAAATACTGACTGATGGAAGTCCTATAAAAAGGCCCTAACTAGGTACCAAAAATCTGTCAGAAATGCTAAAAGACAGGTTTGGAGGAATTTCTGCTTTGAAGTGAGCTGCATTCCAGAAGTAAGCCGAGTGAAAAAAATACTAAATAAAATAGAACAGGAAACACTGGGAACGCTAAGGGTGGAAGGGGGATATACTACAACCAAGATGGAAACCCTTGAAACCATGGCAAAAACCCTATTTTCTAACTGCGAAACAAGCAGAAATTATAATAACAACTCCATATACTCGGAATCATTTAACGATGAAATTATGTGGAGAAGCCTAAAGAACATATTACCAGTGCTCTTGAACACTCAGGCAGTCAACACTATGAGACTATTCAAATCAGCTGGAACAGATGGCACATTCCCAACCCTAATACAAAAAGGGCCGGATATTATAAGACTTCACCTCTTAAAACTCTTTAGAGGAAGCTTGGCAATGGGATATATCCCCATAGGATGGAGAGTTTCACACATTTGGTATTTATCGAAACCACAAAAGGAACATATCCAGATCCTAAATCATTCAGACCCATATGTCTGTCATCCTTCCTATTGAAACCGTTGGAGAAGATAGTTGATAGACATGTGAGACACCGAATATTGGAAATGAAGCCGATATATATTAAGCAATTATATATATTAAGCAGGCAAATCCTGTGAAGTAGCATTGCACAATTTGATCTCAAGGATAGAACAATCCATAGATCAAAAAGAAATAACAGTTGGCACCTTTTTTGACATCGAGGGGCCTTTAATAAAACACCTTACAACATTATAAAAAAATGCAATAAGGGAAAGAATATAGACAAAATTTCCTCCAGATAATAGAAAGGATACTGGAGGAAAGAATTCTACTATCAGAACTGAGACATGCCAAACTATCGATAAAACCTAGGGGGGGATGCCCACAGGGTGGTGTGATCTCACCATTACTCTGGTGCCTAGTAGTGGACTCCCTACTAGACAAACTAAAAAACGCAGGCTTTAACTCGCAGGGATAAGTATTTGATTTAGCAATTCTGGTTAAAGGCAAAATCAAAGCATACTATCTGATTTAATATTAAACACAATCAAAATACTTAATGATTGGTGCAAAGAAAATGGATTAAATATTAATCTACAAAAAATTCACATTTGCTTCTTCACAAAGAGGAAAAAGATAAGACATCAGATTACCAGAGATAAATGGTTTCCAGCTGACACCCACAAAAGAAGTCAAGCATCTGGGTGTCACACTTGACCATAAACTAAACTGGCACAAACATATAGAAAAAACAACTAATAAAGTACTAAAATGCCTATGGGCCTGCAAAAGAGCAATAGGCTAAAAATGGGGGGATACAACCAAAAATGGTATATTGGGTTTTAATAACAGCAATAAGGCCAATGATTCTATATTCAGTCCTACTTTGGTGGCACAAAGCAGGAGATGGTAAGAATAATATGAAATCCTCTTACAGGATTGTAAAACAAAATAACCACTCCAAAGTAAAACCTGATGGAGGACATTGAGACATATTCAAGTAAATCGAAAACGACCGAGTGCTATCTATGTACTCAGATTTACAAATTTGAGAATTCCTAGAAATCAAATATCAAACAAAAATCAATAAGAATGAACTACATAAATCTTACACAGGAATAAACTGTTATATGGATGGCTCGCTCACTAAAACAGGATCAGGAGCGGGAGTCTGGAGAAAAGATAAACCTAAAGATGGTATTTCAATCTCACTGGGAACATATGCCTCAATCTTCCAATCAGATACTTGCACTTATAATTATTATTAATACTTGCTATTTGCCAATGTGTTTCAGAGCTGCTGACCGAGATGATATTCAATAAAAAGATAAATATTTTCACTGACAGCCAAGCAGCAATTATGGCAATAAATCACATCAACTGGATATTTGATGTATGTACATGCCTGTTTCGTGATGTTAAATTCGCTACTAATTAATTAGATTAAATAGGAGAAGGTAGGATATAAACAATACACAGCTGCTTGCTTGTAAGATACTGACTTATATTGATATAATCGAATTATACATTGATTGATAATATATCGATTACATATTAATTGCTAACGTAACAATTCTCTCTCTTTTTTTTTTTTTTTTTTTTTTTTTACAAGATTTATAAAAGAATTCAAACAATAGAATATTTAGAATACAACAAACAAAAAAAAAAAAAAATTAATAATAATCAAAATAATAGAATTATAAATTTCTTGTATGAAATGAATTTAAATGAATAATATGAAACAATAGAACATTTAGAATACGTATCAAATTATAATAAAATCATCAAAATAATAGAATTAGAAATTTCCTGTTGAAATGAGTTAATTGCTTTCTTCACTATGAGGAGTGGTGGATCTGGTGAGAGTGAAACGTCGAGTTGGTTTAACTGTTCTACCGAATGAATAACATAAGGTCATTTGTTTTGCTCCTCTCTGCAATCGGGCTCACTGCTGTCTTTTTGCTTTGTTTCTTCTGGTTTGGCGACGCAGCGGTAGAATTTTCAGGTTCAACTGATCTTGGGGATGTTGATTTTGGACCCATCGGCGACTTCCTCGATGTTCCTAACTGATGTGATAGTGACCTTGATATTGATGGTCGTATCGAGATGCGCTTCTCTGGAGGCGGCGATCTGGGTTGGTGTGCAGGTTTCAACCAACTGCGATCTCTTCTGTAGAGCTTGGAGTTGACAGAGACGTCGTATGAAGATCCTTGCTGATCTACCAAAAGTCCAAGCTTCCAACCCTTTGCAGCATCTTGAGATTTGCAGAGAGTCTTGAGAGACACAGGCACCTGTGTCCAGTTCCCCATCAAAGCCATCAGATCTGATCCCTCTTCACGGGATAGCGCGAGAAGTATTTGACCCAACACGTCGTTCGACCCATAAAGACGTACTTCATACCGGTTCTAAGCTGCAAGAAGGAGTTATGTTAAGCAGGGGGCATCGAACATTTCAAAGGTGTTGAAAAACTTCGGTGAACAAGTTAAGTTGGTAGCTATCTCCTTTTCCCGACTTGCTGGGTATTTTCACGGTGGGCGGACGTTGGGAAGAATCTTTCCTGCCTTGTGCTATGAAGCATCCCATTCCTTGTTTTCTGCGACCTCACAATTATCACCTACCCTTACCCATACTACCTCAAGCATCTTAATCGCCTAGTTGGTTACCTCCTTCGTTTTACTTTCTGGGGACGCAGAAGGCTAGTGATCCCTGTTTTATTTTTTTTTTGTCATCTGTTTCCATGTTATTTACTCCATTTGCAGAATTTAAATCTTCTTTCCTTTTATTTTCTCTTTATTTCTCCTTCTCAATACTATAGAGGTTGAAATTGAATTTCCTTAACATTCTTTGTTGTTATTTCTTATCACAGTTTCACATTCTCTATACACATTGTCTACAACTAGTGACTGAAGTTTATCCTTTTTTTTTTTTTTTTTTTTTTTTAACAAAGCGTAATTATTTTTTTTTTTTCTTTTCGAACACTCTTTGAATAGAGTTCATAGATGTATGTATTTTCTTTTTTTTCTTTTCGAACACTCTGTGAATAGAGTTCATAGATGTATGTATTTTCTTTTCGAACACTCTGTGAATAGAGTTCATAGATGTATGTATTTTCTTCTTTTTTTTCGAACACTCTGTGAATAGAGTTCATGGATGTATGTATTTTCTTTTTTTTGTTTTATATTGTAACGTTTACTAACACCCCTATCTTCGTTTAATACTGCTCTCACAATTCATCAAAATCCTGAACACTTCCAGCTTCACGTTCTTGAAGATTAAATCATCCGCAGCTGATTTAGGTGGGCGGTATGTTTCGGCTTCCCGAAAGTTCATACAAATTGCAGAAGCGGGGGAGGGCAAATCACATGGCGGGACCGCCAAGATTTGAATGCCCCACCGGCGAACTCTGCTGGGGGCAGAGGCTGAGACGGAACTTGGTGAGACATAGATTCCTGAAAGAGACCAGGCCTGGCCCATCCATTTTTTCTTGTTTTTTTTTCTCTTCAATCAAAATTACTCAAGACATGAGTGAGTAAAAGGAGGAGCCGGTTCCCCGGCTGGAGGCGATGAAGAGTAGGGAGAGATCTTTTTGGAATCTACAGAGACAATATGGAGAAGATAGGGCATATTGGAAAACTAATTAGTGAGTCAGCATGGCCATCTCATTTAAATATATTAAAATACCCACTAACAAACAATATTTTGTTTTGGTTTTTTTTTTCTCAGTAAAGCTGTGTAATCTGTGAACTCCATTTCATTTTTAACATCTCTAACCTTCAAATACAGTCCACTTAATTCACAAAATTGGTTTTGTGCCACACCATTAAGTTGGAGGTATAAACCATACATGTCTGACAACCTTTGATGACGTCCTTAATTTCGCTATTCATAAATGGCCAAAATAGTGTGTGGCGTGCTCTTCTGAGTGATGCGTTCTGGCCTAAATGACACATATGTATTTTTGTAATGAACTCGGCGCGTAGGTTCTTTGGCACAACCACTTGGCTTCCCTTGTAAATCACACCATCTTGGATCATTAGCTCACGCTTGTAATTCCAAAATTCGTGTAGACATACTGGCAACTTCTCTTTGCTCTCAGGCCAACCTGACTTAATCACCGATAGAAGAATGCAGAGAGTGTTGTCTGTGCAGGTCTCTTCTCGGATGCGGCGAAGGCTTTCAGGCATCATGTTCAGGTTGTCTGCCATCTTGATTGACTCGAGTTCTGGATTGATTTGGTCGCATCGAAATACTTCTTCAAGCTGCTGTTCGCAGTTTTCCGGGAGCTGCATGCGAGACAGCGCGTCAGCAATCAGAATGTCTTTTCCCTTCAGGAACTGGACTTTGAGATTGTATCTCTGAAGGCGTAACAACATACGTTGAAGGCGTGTAGGTGCTTGGAGAATCGACCGACTAAATATTGCTTCAAGGAGGCGATGATCTGTTTGAACATTTACCTCTTTGCATCCAACGATATACTGTTCGAAGCGCTGACAAGCAAACAAGATACTCAGACATTCCCGTTCTATTTGAGCCAAGTTCTTCTCGTTTGGAGAGAGGCTCCTTGATGCAAAGGCGACTGGTCGACCTTCCTGCACGAGTACACCTCCCAGACCTTTGGATGAAGCGTCGGCTTGGATGACCACAGGAACCTTCTGATTGAAGAACGCGAGCACTGGAGTCTCCAATAACCGTCTCTTGACTTCTTCAATTGCTTGCTTGTGCTCGTTAGTCCATGTCCACAGCTGATTTTTCTTCGTAAGATCGTGGAGTGGCTTACAAATTGAGGACAGATTTGGTACGAATTTGGTCATGTACGTTGCCAGTCCAATAAAGCTTTTGAGCTCCCCTACGTCTGTCGGGTACGGCATCTCCTTTATAGCTCTGGCCTTGTCTGGGTCAGCTCTGAGACCGTCTTTCGTGATAATGTGGCCCATGTATTTGACTTGGCGCTTCTTGAGGCAGACCTTGCTTTTGTTAAATTTCAGATTAGCATCTCTGGCTGTGGCTAGAAGTCGTTCAAGTGCCTTGTCGTGATTAGCAGAAGCTTCTTCGTCTGTTGCTCCTCGCCCTAAAACCAAAATATCATCCTGAACAATCACAACATCTGTAATACCGGCAAAGATTTCATGAAGTCGACATTGGTAGATGTCAGTCGACACTTTTAAGCCGAATGGAAGACGGAGCCATCTGTACCTGCCAAATGGAGTCCAAAAAGTGGTCAGTTTTGAACTTCGTTCCTCCAGTTTGAGGTTCCAGAATCCGTCCTTTGTGTCTAAAACAGAGAAAAATCGTGAATTATTTAGTTCAGGGACTATGCTTTCAATCGTGGGTATCTCATACTCTGTTCGTTTCAATGCTTGATTTAAATCCCTAGGGTCTAAACAGATCCGTAGCTTTTTAGGAGTCTTAACTAGCACTAGATTGCTGATCCAATCACTGAGACCAGTTTCCTTCTTGATAATCCCGCTCTTTTCCATTTCAGCTAGCTTAAGCTTTAGTTCATTCCTTAGCGGGACAGGAATGCGGCGAGGTGCTTGTTTCACTGTTGGGAAGTTAGGTTCAATATTTAGTTCACATTCGCCTTGCAAACAACCTACTCCCCTGAAAACATCACATTTGGCCAGGATGTTCTCAGCTTGGCTTGCCTCCACTAGCTTGGCAACATCGACAAATTCGGCTTTAGCTCCATTCTGGAGCTCGACAAAGCCTAGTTTCTCAGTGGTGACGGATGAGAGTAGTGGCATCTTTGGCCCAGGATGGTCAAAGTCGTGTACAACCACAAACCGCAGAGAGTGCTTTTGTCTTTTCTTCTTGACAGTCACGCTTATTTCGCCCATTGGCTTCAGGATTGCACCACCATAACTTCTTAATTTTGTCGAGGGAGGTTCAAGGGTTATGGGGGCATAAGGCCTCCATAAATAGCTCTTAAGTTGCTCTCTTCGATCGCATCTACACCGGATCCGCTGTCTAGTTGGCACTTGACCTTGCGAGTTGCGTCTGGCTTCCCAACTACGAAGTCTAAAACAGCAGTCCAAATAGTTTTTTGCTTAGTGCTTCCGAATTGCCGGATTTCTTCTATGGCAAATGCTTGATTGCTTTGGTCAGAGAAAGAGCCGTCAGATTCGGTCTCTTCATCCAGATGCTTCACATCTGTCTGTCGATGGTATCTAGGGTGTACTTTGTTTCTTTTCTGTGAAGAGCTTTTCTTCTGCATTTTGTTCTGACACACAGATGCAAAATGATTTGGCATCTTGCATATGTCACAAATCTTGTTGTATGCTGGACACGACAGTCTATCATGGGCCTGTATTCTGCCACAGTATTTGCATGGGATCGGCTTTTTGTCTTTCCGGTGAGCTCTTCTTGTCCGCTGAAAGTCAATTCGATTAACATCGTCTGTTGCTTCTGCTCCTCTTATGGATTTCATCTGCTTGTCTGCTAGTTCATTAGCTTTGCAAATGTTAATGGCAGTTTCGAGTGTGAGCTTTGCATCGCTGATTAATTGCTTTTTAGTAGCGTCATCACGTATGCCCAACACAAGTCTGTCTCGAATCATCTCTGACTCAAAACTTTTATAATCACAGTCAGTGCTCAGCTTGCGTAACCTAGCTGCGTAGCTGTCTATGGACTCTGAAGCTTCCTGTACAGCTGAGCCGAATACATATCGCTCATAAATCACATTAGTTTGTGGAATGAAAAATTTATCTAATTCTTCAATAACTTTAGCGACCGTGTCCTTCTTATTATCTGCTGGTAACTTCATATTTTCCAATACCTGCCATGCATCTCGACCCAAGAGCACCATAAACGTAGCCAATTGCACATCTGCAGTCTTATCTTTGAGACCAGACGCTGTAGAGTAAAATTTCCACTCAGACTTAAAATATTTCCAATTATCTGTGGAATTATCTTTTAAAGTCATCTTGTCGGGCAATGGAATGTGTGGATTTGACATTTTCAATCAATTTTGTTTTATATATAACAGAAGATAAAGGCAGTACTCACCTCGAGCTATGTTGAAATGTGAACAAATGGAACTTTTTCACATTCAGAAAATTGACACGATCAGAGTCCAGTGATATTGTCTCTAAATGATATAATGAAGAAGAAAAAAAGAATTTGCAATGCTTCTATCGCAAATCCAGCTGTTAAATAGTTTGTTGATGTTTTTTTTTTTTTTTTTTTTTTTTTTTTTTTTTTTTTTTTTTTTTTTTAGCTTTAACTCGGTTAAGACGTAAGATTTATAACCAATTTCTTCAACACCTGACACCATGTTTCGTGATGTTAAATTTGCTACTAATTAATTAGATTAAATAGGAGAAGGTAGGACATAAACAATACACAGCTGCTTGCTTGTAAGATACTGACTTATATTGATGTTAATTGCTAACGTAACAATGCCAAAAGATGTTACAGCCAAAATTTCATCAAAATAGGTCAAACGGAGGGGGCACTTTATTTTAATAACTGCTGTCTCATTTTCATGTGTTTTTTTTTTATTTACTCAAAAACGGTTGTAACTATTTTGGTCAAACTTGGTTTTTGCTGTTTGTATGTGCCAGCCAAAATTTCATAAAAATAGGTCAAACAGAGGGGGCACTTTATTTAATAACTGCTGTCTCATTTTCATGTGTTTTTTTTTTATTTACTCAAAAACGGTTGTAACTATTTTGGTCAAACTTGGTTTTTGCTGTTTGTATGTGCCAGCCAAAATTTCATAAAAATAGGTCAAACAGAGAGGGCACACCTCACATTTTCACGTTTTGTTTATTTTCTCAAAAACTGCTGTAACTATTTTAATCAAAATGGATATTTGGTGTATGTATATGCCCGCAAGGTGACAGCCATAATTTCATATCCCGTATTATCACCGATGAGTTTGTCCCTTGAAAAAAGAAATAAGAGTTAAGAGCTGTATACCAGATTTTATTAATTAAGTTTTTAGGGCAAAGGCTTTCTAAAAAAATGTTGTAGATTAGACTTTTTATTTCTTTAAGATATATGTGGTCTGATAATTTCAAAGCTTTATTTATGGCGTTTTTAAGAATATTGATTTTTTGTTGGAATGGGTGGTTAGAGAGATAGTTAACAATGATGTTCGCTGTTTTCTTTTTTGTACCATTTTGTAGTGAGTCTATTAAAGTTTATAAAGATAGTTAAATCTAAGTAATTTAATTGTTTATTATTTTCCAATTCGGCTGTGAATGTGATTCTGCAATTGATCCTGTTCAATGAATTAAGAAAATTAAGATGGACATTTTTGTCAATAATTATGAACAGATCATCAATGTATTTGCATATAATACTTGGGGTATAATTTTTTTTTGTTCATTTGTTGTTGCTTTATTGAGGATATAGTTCAGAAACTATACCATTTGTATGCTTGGATGTTCATTGTTATAAGTGAAATATCCATTATCAGTAAATATTTTTATTCTATCAACAATGCTTTACTTTTTATATTTGTGTAAGGTTCTATTAGAGACCAATTTTTACTTTCACTTACCTATCTATGAAATATATAGTAAGGGAAAGTATTGCGATCATGAAAAATTTTGACTTCCGGTTTTCTACGGAAATACATGTTTTAGGGTCCCCTGAGTCCAAATAACCAAGTCCTGCAAAATGGTCTGTGTGTGTGTGAACAGACTAGCTCAAAAACTATAAACAATACCAACCTGAAATTGAGTATTTGATGTATATATATTCCAGCGATGTAACAGCAAAAATTTCATCAAAATTGGTCAAACGGAGGTGGTACTTTATTTAATGAATTTTGTCAAAGCTTTACGTTTTTTTTCAATTTTCTCAAAACGGGCTCTAACGATTTTGATTAAACTCGGTATTTGATGTATTTATATGCCCACGGTGTGAGTGTCAAAATTTCATCAAAATTGATCAATTGGAGGGGGCACTTTAGTTAATAAATGTTGTCTCATTTTCATGTTTTTTTATTCCATTTACTCAAAAATGGCTTTAACAATTTTGATCAAACTGAATATTTTGGATAATTTGGATGGATATTCTCTATAACTTATGGAGACAAACAAATATAATCATATAAAAGTGGAAAAATAAAGTTGAGGAATGGCGTTTACATATTATCAAAACACGTTAATTTCTAATCTATAAGTTTGCAAGTGAAAGTTGTGTAGCACGCTTCGCACCAGATTTTTTATTTATTGAAAAATGTATAGATTGGCATATCTAAAGTTTTTATAAAATGTATACCTGCCAGTTATTCCTAGAATTTTTCAACTTTTTTCTTTCTCGTTGTTTGGTGATTATTTTATGAAATATCACTCAAATTTAGGCATAGATTTTTGAAATAATATACATGAAAATCCGAACTCCACTTAATAATAATATAAATGCATTTATATCAAATTTTACAAATGATCTGAAGCCAGTGTCTGTAACCCAAATACTACAATGAGAGCATTATTATTACATTTCAAGATAATCAGTTTATGTCAATTTGTATGTGAGGTTTAGACAATGTGCAATATACGACTAATTATTATTCTTTTTCTCTAAATAGCTCTTTTAAAACGAGGAAAAAAAAAGGTTACATAATTTTTTTTTTTTTGTCAATTAAATACTTTCAGTTGCATAGGCTCGATTATAAAATCAAAATATCTTAAAGCCGCTGTAATTATATCATGTATGAGGATTAAACTATGTGGCAGAGGACTGGATCTGTCCGAGTCACTGGCGCCTTTTCGCTGTTAAAGTCCGTTTTCTATGAACCTAGTTGACATATTTTCAAATTTGACCAGGGATTTTTAAAGAAAAATAGTTGTTCCATATGTTTTATTTCGGAGTGTTTTATGTTGCCTAGACTAATTATTCGTGTATGTTTCTTTAAATATTCTGAATTTAGAACTATCCAGCTTTAGTAAAAGAGTAGCTATGGCAAAATTGGGTGAATGTCAGTGATCAAAAAACGAACTTTTTTTTTCTGGGAGCATTGGCTTTTTCTTAATCTTTGATCACATGGAACACAACGATATGCAATTTATAGGAATGTGGGGGGGGGGGGGGGGTGCACAGTAGGGAGCTAAGCTCTATTGATAAATCTAAAACTTAAGTGTTATTTCTACAACCCACTAACACCGAATTACAGCTCTGACCAATATGGAGCTGCTGGAGGTGCAGATAATTTATTTTTTCTATTAATATATTATTAATACGGGTAAGCAAGTAAAATAATAATACTTAAATTCAATAAGTGGCAATGGAGAATGATTGACATATTTTTTTATTTTGACCACATAACCTATGAGAGTGTCACCAAAACATTAACAAACTGTGTGCTCTTATTGATTAAATGATACACGACCAGTACCTTTTGTTTCTATCATGCATTTTCGCCATGCAGGACCAGTTGCTATCAGGCCAATCAACAATTTTACTCATTATTAATTTCAAAATTAATCCAACTTGTACTATTAATTAGATATTTTTTTAATTTAGATTGTATTGTAACAAGAAACACAGAAAATCTAAAACATCTAATTGCAATAATATGATGATAGTAGTGGAAAACTACTTCATTCTATATTTTGCTTCATGCTCATTAAAAGCAAAAAAAGTAAAGAAATAAAAATACGAGTTTATTTTATTTTATTTGAAATTCAAACTATACCTGCCACGATGTAAGACAGGGTGTACAAAGCAAATGCCCACATGGTTCAATCCTCACATCTTTATCATTCTCAGCACAAATTTTACATAGTTGAAAAGTAGAACCCATTTCACAATAAAGTTCATACTGCTCCTGTGTAACTTTTATATGATCCTCAGGGGTAGGCTGGACAGCCCAAGATAAGTCGGGATTCACATTTCGTCCATCAGGAAAGAGGTAACTAAATGAACAAATTTCACAATTAATAAAAATCCAAAAAATAAAACATTAAAAATAAATAAATAAAAAACCAACAAAGAAATTTAACTTATTTTACGTAAGGACTGGCTTGGAAAGTAGATGGATAGTGGCAAAGATATTTTTCAGTTACCACTCCTTATTATTCAATATATATATATATATATATATATATATATATATATATATATATTTTGTCCTTCCCTTCCTTACTTAGGCTTTAAGGGGTTTTCCTGGGTGAAGGGAAGTTGAGAAGGATCGACTTGGTTAAAAGAACTTTTACCGAATTTGCCCCCTAGAACTCAGAAATAAATCTTGTGAACTTCAGGTTACCACACAGATGTTAAAGGCAAGGCATATTTCAACCTGTCAGCCTACTTAGCCAAACTGGTAGAAAAAGGGGAGAAAAGATAGGTAATCTGAATAAATAAATAAGCAAAGTGAACAAAATTATTTGTCAACTTCACCAACCTTTTTAACAAAGTCTGTGAAAACTCTATCAAACATTATTATCTGTTTTAAAAATATACATTGTTTACAATTGTCACAGCATTATATCCTATGCAAATTAATCAAATGGGGTAACTGGTCATGATATGATTTATTATTAAATGTATGCTTTGAGTTATGCACAAGATAAAAATTAATTTTTATTCATTCTTACTTTTTCTTAGGAAAATCAGCTAATTTTCAGGTAGAGGGGAATAAATAGAACATTTATTCAAGATCAGTTAAAATTTGTAAGTTAAAGAAAAGATTTTTAAAAAGAGAAACAATTTTACTTATGCTGGTAGGAGGTGTGACCAAGTAGATTAAGACGTTAAAATATGTGTTACCCCTGGCAACCATATGATAACGAAGTCCACAAGTTTGAATTCTGAGTGCTGGGCTTTTAACTAAATGGCATTAATCCTAAATCCTCCCACCTAGTCCTGGAGAAAATTCCATATAATTTAAAAGGCAAGGAAGGGAAAAAAAAAAACCAGTTATATCTTTAACTTTGACATATTTTTTCACAATTGAAGCCTTTGATAAAAGAAGGTACTAACTCCGTTTTTAAAATATAAAAAAAAAACTCAAATTTCGTTTTAGAAAACAAAAATGTCAACATCTGATATTTAAATGATTAAAATGAACTTTTTCTAAGAGTAATGCCTCTGGGATTATGAGTTTGATTATTTTAAGGTGTGAAAACTCATTAAATTCTGAAATGGTTAGAAGTTAGTTAACATCTTCTTCCACCATCAGCTTCAATTAAATTAGCTTAAATATGGTGATATCCTACTTTCCCTCCAAAAAATTTGAACATATTGTAGTCAGGACACATAAAATTTCCTTTTTTTTCCTTTTTTTCCTCAACTGTGCATATAGGACAGGATCATGTAGTAATAGGTTTGCAAAAAACATAATTTTACGTGTCCCAACTAAAAAGCGTTTAAACCTTATTAGTCCCAGATCATATGGCAAAGAAGGTGACTCATTTTATACTAATATATGGCATATAAAATTAATATAACCACTGACCAGATATGAAAAGTACAGGTTTATCATAGTGAATATAGAAACAAAAGTCAAAAATATAGCCTCACCAAATAGGGAAAAGGCTGTAAACCTCAAAATTATCGAATAGCACTTTTTGATTGAAATGGTTAATTTATGGTCAGAAAATCACATAGTTAAAATGCAGAAAGCCTAATGATGATCTATATGAAAATAAAGGATTTAAAAAAATTGCGTGACCCACAAGAGACAATTTCAAAGTGGAAAAAAAGATGTAAGCACTGGAAGGAAGAATCACTGGTACCTCTTGTGGAAAAGCTAGTATTTCAGGCTTTATTTAAAAACTAACAGGGGTACCCAGCTTTACTAAAGGCATTGTGTGATAGTTGAAATGACAGAGGACACCTTGAAATGTAGTACATGAAAATAGGCCAAAATTAACCATTATAAAAATTAAATTTTTACCTTCAAAGAACTTCGGTTCTAACTTTGTATTTACAAGATCTAACTTTGTATTTACAAGATTCGAGATTCACAGAGCCCACCTAGTCAGAAGGGGCATCCTCCCTTCCCTTAAGGAGGAATGATAAGGAGAGGGAAGTGTGTTAATTAATTGTTCTGTATGTAGAGTGATGCATTGTTGATGGCCCGCTTACGTGAGTACTATTTGAGTCAGGGCATAGATCCTGAAACTGTAGAGTTTGAGGATAGCTCTTTTAAAGCCGCTATAAGTAATTTGTCTGCTGAAATAAATGATAAATTAACAAGTCAATCGGCAGAAATAAATGACAAATTCACCAGCCTAAATTCTAATTTGTCGGGTGAAATAAATGGGTTAAATGACAAATTCACCAGCCTAAATTCTAATTTGTCGGCTGAAATAAATGGGTTAAATGACAAATTATCAAACCAGTCGGTTGAGCTTTTAAGTTTGTCAGCCGAAATAAATGAAAAGTTGACTAGCCAGTCGGGGGAAATAAATGATAAATTAACCACCATGTCTACTGAATTAAATGATAAATTGGCTAGCCAAACTGGTGAAATAAATAACAAGCTGACCAATTTGTCTGGGGAGATAAATTGATCACCTTGACTGCTGAGGTGAATGACAAGTTGAGCAACCAATCGGCCGAGTTAAATGACAAATTGATCAGCCAATCTGCCGAGATGAATGATAAGTTGACCAACTTGTCTGGTAAAATTAATGATAAGTTGACCAACCTATCTGGTGAAATTAATGAAAGATTGGCTCAACAGGAAGCAAGGGCTGTGGAGTTAGAAGAAGAGTTCGAAAAATTGGAAAGGAGGCTGGAAGAAAGAGTTCAGGCATGCGTTAAAAAGCAGCTCGCGCAACAGCCATTGATAGAAGGGGAACCCGCTATTATAGAGAGCCGAGCCAGAATAAAACCACTAACTTTTGATGGTAAATCGTCATGGTCGAATTACCTTAAACAATTCAACGCTGCGGCAAGTGCTAATGGGTGGTCCCCTAGAGATAAGGCGATTGCTTTAACAGCAGCCCTCCGAGGGGAAGCTCAGGATGTCCTCCAGACCTTGAAATCCGACGACCCCTATGATTTTGACTTATTGATAAGCCGGTTAGAGATGCGGTTTGGCCACGCCCACCTTGAGCAGGTGTACCAGTCTCAGCTGAAAAACAGGAAACAGAAGGCAGCAGAGACTATCCAGGAGTTCGAGGCAGATGTAGCGAGGATGGTAAGACTGGCTTATCCATCTGCCCCAGAAAGCTTGTTGGAATGCTTAGCAGTCCAAGCATTCGTTGACGGATTAAGGGACTTGGAGCTTCAGAGAGCGGTACGTCTCACGCGCCCTAAATTACTAGTAGACGCTCTATCCACAGCGTTGGAATATGAAGCGGCTACGGAGGCTTCTCGCAGCCATGCAAGAGTCCGGGCCATGAACAGTACCGCCTGCAGCGAGGGGCAACAGGAACCGACGAACCCAAACAACCTGGAAGAGGTGCTTTTAAAAGTTGTGAAGGCGCTTGATTCCCGGAGAAGGAGACCTGTACGGTGTTGGGGATGCGGAGAACTCGGACACGTCAGGAGTGCCTGCAAGAAGCAGGCCGCTACTGATGCACCAAAATCCCAGGGAAACTAAGATGGGTCGACTCCTGGAGGGCGAAATCGATCCAACGACTTCTTCAAGACCCTCCCCTTGTGGTGGTAGCCTCCTTGGGGCCCAGAGCCGGTAGTTTATATGTGGATGGCATCGTCAACGGCACGGGATACGCCATGTTGGTAGACACCGGTGCTACGAAGACCATCGTCGGCCCGAAGGTAGTTGGTGATAGAAGGCTGTCGCCCTCCAGGTGGCGACTGAGGACCGCTACAGGAGATGTAGCCAAAGTATTCGGAGAAGCAAAGGTAATGATACAGTTGGGTTCAAACTGTGTCTCGCATTCAGCACTAGTGGCTGATATAGAAGAAGTTATTCTCGGAAAGGACATAATGAACGCATGTGGTTTCCAAATAGACCTAAAACGGCATGTCATAAATATTAAGGGGGAGGAACTTTTTATGCGTAATCGAGAATCGACCAGCTTAGAAGTCACCTTAGGTGAAGACATGGAACTTCCTGCAAGATGTGAGACTATCGTAGCTGCTCGTCTCGATTCTTCAACCCCCACGGAACAGCCTAGACATCCCGTCTTACTTGAGCCGAGAAATCATGACCAAGAGGTGGGGAAAGGCATCCTTAAAAGGGAAGGCGCTCATCATACCTTCTGGTAAAGTTCCTATACCCCTTTGCAATATCAACGGCTACCCGGTCACTATCAAGAAAGGCACTAAGGTAGGAAGTTTAGAGCCTGTAACCTCCATGATGCTTCAGGCGTCTACAAAGAAGGAGCAAACTAATGAAAATCTCCGAAGGATGTTAGAAGGCCTTGACCCGTCCCTGTCAAGAAAGGAAAAGGAGAAAGTCAAGGACCTTGTGAATCGCTATCGCCCTGTTTTTGGCTCGGAATCCGGAAAGCCAGGTAGAACAAGCGTGGTGCGTCATAGAATCGATACTGGTGATGCACACCCTATTCTTTATCATACAGGGTTCTATATTCTTTTTGGAAATCGTTCTTTATTTTTTCTTCAACCATTTTCTTTTCTTCAACAAGAATATGATTTTGAATCTGTTTGACATCCTCTTCCTTCTTTGATAATTGATCTTGAAGCTCTTGTTTTTCCTTGAGTTTTTCTTCAAATTTAATTTTTAATCTCTTTGGACTTTCGACTATCTTATCTTTATTCGCTTTCATTTCCAAATAAAGCTGTTTTATTTCACCACATTCGGTCAAAAGCTTTTCCATTTCCCTCCCCCATTCAAGTTTCTTATTTTTCAATAACAACTCATTTTTAGTTTTTAATCTGTTGACTTCAGTTTCATAATATTTTAAATGGACATTATTTGTTGTATTATTAGAAACAATTCCTTTTAAACTTTCCTTTAATTTTTCTATTTCTTTTTCCAAGTCTGCTATTTTTTCTGAATTACTGATATTTTCTTTTGCAGTCTTCTCGATTTCATTTTGCAATGAAGATTTTAATTGAGCTTGTTTAACTTCTTGCTCCACGTTTTTAGCAGCTTGCTGAATAATATTTTCCATATCTTTCTTCAAGCTCTCAGTTTGCTTCAAATGGTATTCTTCATCTTTTTTCATTTTCTTAATTATTGAATTTTTATGATTAATTTGTTCTTGTAATTTATCCATCCAAAAATCTTTTTTCATTGGTTTAACATAAACCAGCCCAAGGCGTACACAGTCATCGGCTCCTATGAGTGGCATTTCTATGGTATCAATAACTTCAAACTGAAGGTTGGTCTTCCCGGACTCTATTTGACAGACCAACTCGATCTTTCCCAACGACCGAAGTGACTTCCCATTGTAAAATTTTAAATTACCATTGGAGTTAAGAAGTCTAGGTTGTCCTGACTTTGTTATCTGGCAGACATGTGATAAGCCTATGACATTACAAGTAGCTCCTGTGTCAAGCTGCACTTGAAATTCCTGAAACTCATTCTGGGGGGGAGCCTTTTAAATTTAATTTTGCTATAAATTGCTTATTGTCTTTTTTAACAAGAGCATTCACCCAGTAAACAGTTTCACCTTCTTCTAAAGAGGTTGAGGGTTCCTCATTCTCAACTACCTTCCTAACTATGCTATATCTACACATTTTAGCAAAATGATTTTTTCTTTTACATCTGCTGCACACTTTGCCAAAGGCTGGACAAGCTCCCTTGTCCCATACGTGTTTACTTCCGCAAAATTTACATTTCGGATAGGATGCTGCAACATCCTGAACGATATCTCTTGTATTTTTATTTTTAACTCTATGAACAAAGTCCGCTTCCTTATCACTAGGATTAATACTGGAGGAATGATGGGTTGCGTCTTCACTCACCCTGCAAATGTTAAGTGCTTTTGACAGTGAAACATTACGTTTTGTCAATAAAACTTTTTGGACTTGCTTATCATAAATTCCTAATATCAATTGGTCACGCAATATTTCATCTTCTGTAATATTCCTAAAATTACAGTTACTGGCTTGTACCCTAAGTCTCCTTGCGAAATCAACCACAGACTCTCCACTCTGTTGCCGAAGGGAGCTGAAAACATATCTCTCATATGTGACGTTTACTTGAGGAACCAAATAATCGTCAAAAGCATTAATTAGTGACTCTATTGTAAACTCATCTTGGGGCTTGTTAAAAGAATGGAATATTTTTAAGCCATCCTTACCTAAGACTGAAAGAAAGGTTGCTACTTGAACCTTGTTTCCCTTTTTTTCCACTCCTGTGACCACAGCGCAATTGGCCCACATTTCTTTAAAGATTTTCCAATTTTCATAGACATTACCATTTACATCCAATCTCTCCGGGATTGGAGTTTGTGCCATTTCGTGTCTTTTCAATTTACGCACCTGACACCATGTTTTATGTTCTAAATATTTTTAGTTATATCAAACAGAAATTATTCATGAATAGGAAAGATTTCATAAACAACAAAGTCTATGTTAGAACAAAAATAAATCATGAAAGGAAAAAAAGATTCAAAAAAGAGAAAGTTGTTGAGTTTGAAAAAATAATGTAGTTATAGAACTGTTACATAGCTGTGTAGACTCATACAAATACATTCATCATAAATTTAATGAAACAAAAAGATTTGGGATAGATCTAGGAATAGGCTATTTGTTGATGTAATAGATGCATGCGCAAAAATAATTACTATTCCTGTGAGAAAATATAAAGTTTAGAGCGGTTGGGTACGAAGAAAATAATATCTCCATGATACTACCAATAATTTAAAGAACTTTAAAACAAAATAAAGTAATGAAATGCCTGAAGAAGGCTGAAAACAAAAAAAATTTGTACCTGAAGTATGGTGAAGATAAGAGATACCAAACTTTGTTTAGAGTTTAAATAAAAAAATGTTCAAATATTTAGTTGTGTTGGTAACATCTTTATTTTTCAAAATCAGGATATAAATCAGGAACAGTTTAAACAACTACCAATAAATAAAAGCTTTATTATATTTAGTTTAGACCACTTGGGTATTTATTTATCGTACTGCCATCTAAAGTATTGAGAGTCAATTATCCAAAATAAACAGAACATGCATAAAATGTAGCACCAACAAAAAGAAAACAAACATCTAAATTTTTTAAGCATATTTGAAGCCAATATTTCCTTACAATCCTTCTCTATAACCATCCAAGAGAGCTTGGCATAATGATTTGTTTTGAGGAATTGTTTGCAGAATATCACCATCCCCAGTGACATAGCCAATGGCCCATTGACCTAGCCTTGTACAGCTCAGCCGGAATACATAGCTAAAACAAATGAATAGTGTATGAAAATATTTTGAAAATACATGAATAATGAAACAAAATGAAAAAAAAAATGATATTTTTCCCACTATCTTTAGTTACAAAAATGAAAACAGTTACTTCTTAGGAGCCAAAAAATAATTTGGATATTAAAATTAACTTTCTCTAATAATTTTTTTATCACTAGGCATTTTCACTTCTCTGTGTAAGGGTAATTATTTCTGTTTCTAAGATTTTATTTTGCAAACATACTATTAATAATTTAATAAAAGTAAATTGCTACAAAACTGCAATCATACTTGGTATATGAAAGTTGAGGGGTTAATATTACTAATAACAACACCAATTATTACTTAGAGGATGGTGCAGTGCCTTATCACCAGTGCCCGGATTTTTATGCAGCAAAAATCATCAAAATATGACATATCATTTGCAGTGAAACACTATAAAATATGTAGCAAAATATGCAGCCTAAATTCTAATACATAAAAAATATTTTCGATGAAAGAAAGTGGAGGAGACAATTTAGAAACTAAACATAATGATAATTATGTTGTTATTTATTCAGTGATTCTTGGTTAAATAATTAATTTATAATTTTTCAACTATTTAATTAGAAAATAAAAGATTCGACCACGGCCTCTGCATCACCGTGGCAGCGCTCCTCTTACCAATGAGCTAACCGTGGGGCCACAAAATGATTTTAAATTTTGTTGGATCTTGGGGATGCGGTCATATTTAATTTTAGCCAATCTTTCACCCAATTTTTGGGTCATCATCAGGTCCAAATGAGAAAAACCAGAAAGCAATCAATCAGAGAAATTCTATAAACAAATATCAAATGTTGTATGTGAAACATTAAACAAAATTATTTTGTTTAATAAAACAAAATAAAATATAAATATAAACAAAATAAAATATAAACAAAATTATTTATTGGATAAAAATAACCATAAAATTTTTTTTTAGAGAATTTTAAAAATTTGTAGGATTATAGTTATTGAAGTAAGACCATGATAAAAGTAACAAATGAAAATGAGATAAAACTCTAAATAGCTTATCTGAGGTAATGTGAAGTAAAATTAAAACTGTATGTGAACATATTATAATAAGGTTCCAATAGTCTGTAACAAAGAAGCTCAAGATAATAAAATAAAATGTAGCATACAAAATAAGTATAGTAGTGTGCATATCGAAAAATGCAAAATAAAAAAAAAAAAAAAAAAAAAAAACCTTATGATTCCTTCTACACCAGTAAAAGGCGCTGTTACCTTTATTTTCGTTATTATGTTTTTTATGTTTCATATTACTGCTATAAAAATAAATTAAGAATTCGTTAGAATGATCTAGCAAATTTATATTTAAACAATTCTGAATGAATTTGAAGTAAAAAAAATGAAGATTAATTCCTTTGAAAGTGAAACTAATTGTGGGTATGGGAATTTTCCGTTAAAAAATCATGATCAAATTACTTTAATACATTATTTTTTTCTTTATAATTTTTTTTTTTTTTAAATAGCATCAAGTATAACAAAAAACAACAAATAATATTAACTAATGAGATTATTTACAAGATTTTAATTAATTAAACAATTGTAATCCTAAACCTTATTATATTAATAAGGTTTATTTTAAAACTAACTATAATTAACACAATTTACAATTGGTTTGTGACATGAAATTCAAATAAATTAGTATGTACAAAAAGAAAAAAAAATATTCAGTTTGTGGTTGCCCAAGCTTTTCAGTATCGATTATTATTATCGGTATTATTAATTCTAAATTCCTGGTTTTAGCTCATATTGTCTAAATTATCATTTGGCATTATTTATGAGTATTGTTGAAATAATTCATTATTGTTGAGAAAGTCTGGTCATATAAATCATTTTGTTTGTTCTGAGAATTGCAAGCTAACTTGTTTCTTAGCTTAAACCAATATTTACTTTTATATTTTAGTAGTAAGATTTATCGGCTCAGTCCCTTCTTAGGACTGTGGGTCTTATGCAAGGGTAGGGTGTCTTATGCATTAGAGGGCAAATTGGAAAGATTATCGATGTTCCTTACGACTCAAAGCACCCCGTCATCCGAGATTCATGAAATAGTTTCATAGAACTTCTAACTGACAAATATCACAGGAAAGCCAATCATCAAGGGCAGGAGTATGTGATGAATGAGCTACGACAAATTTATTGGACTTTAGGTCTTCGTCGGGCAGTAAGGCGTTCTTGGCATCGTTGCCTTCTATGCACAAGGGAGCGGTTGAAGCCATTTTAACTGCCTATGGGTCCCTCCCTATCGAGAGACTTCATCATAATGCTCGTCCTTTCACAAATGTTGGTCTGGATTATTTTGGACCACTGATGGTGACAGTGAAGCGTTCTAAGGAGAAACGTTATGTAGCTTTGTTTTCATGCATGACTACTAGAGCCATCCATCTAGAGCTCATCCGAGACCTCACCACAGAGGGAACCCTTCTAGCAATAAGAAGGATGTCTGCAAGAAGAGGATATCTTGAGAAGATGTGGTCAGACAATGGAACCGTATGGAATATCCGTGTAGCAGATAAAATAATCAAGGACTATTTGAAAAGGATGGACCAGGACACTATGGCGCAAGAACTTAGTAGCCATCAAATAGAATGGAACTTCTTGCCCCCTGCGGCACCTCACATGGGAGGAAGCTGGGAGAGATTAATCCACTCGGTTAAGAAGTCCTTGACGCATACCCTGAAATGTCAAGCTCCGAGAGGAGATGTTCTAAACACACTGTTGGTGGAGGCTGAGAACCTGATAAACAGTAGACCAATAACCACGGTATCAGATGATCCAGAAGATCCTGAGGCTTTGACACCAAACCATTTCCTCCTTGGATCTAGCAATGGCTGGCCTCTATGGGCCCCCAATGATGAGAACTTTGACCTGCGTAAAAGATGGCAGCTAGCACAGCAATTAGCCGACAACTTCTGGCGCAAATGGCTGAAAGAATACCTACCGAGCCTAATAGAGTGATCACGTTGGTTCGGGAAGACCGAAGAGATGACTCAATCAGCTGATCTATCTACCAGAACCCAAAGAGCGACGAGGTGTGTGGAAGCCTGGAAGGATTGTGGCGGTGTGAAGACCAGCGAAGGGATCATCAGGCGTCCGGTTACCAAGCTTCTTCCTCTCCTGCCTTCTGGCTTGTAGCTGCCGCTACTAAGGGAGGGAGGATGTTTATGGTATTAATAATTCTAAATCCCTGGTTTTGGCTCATATTGTCTAAATTATCATTTGGCATTATTTATGTGTATTGTTGAAATCATTCATTATTGTTGAGAAAGTCTGGTCATAAAAATCATTTTGTTTGTTCTGAGAATTGCAAGCTAACTTATTTCTTAGCTTAAAACATCTTTTACAGTAACACCACCTTTCATACGTTCAATGAACTCTTTTCTAACAAAAAAACATCTTAGCCACGAACTAAGATTAGATTAATTAAAATAATTTAAAAAATTGACTTATGTCAATAAATATCATAAATTGGACAAAATTTGTCCACCTCCCGCTACTACTCACAAAACTTGTGAGATAGGGGGAGTAGGTATCAGTGAAGAGGAAGGATTTGCTCTGCCTTGAGCCGAGCTCTGTGGTGTAGCGGTAAGCATCCTCGCATGTAACGCAGGAGACCCGGGTTCGACTCCCGGTGGAGCCAAATCTTTTCTCTTCAAAAAATAAATTATTTAAAAATTATTAAATTAAAATATTAAATACTATGTTCAATACAACACAATCTTTTCGGAGGCGGCGCAAAATAGAAATGAAATGTTACGTCATGACGTCATGAGAAGATTTTCATAATGTCTAGTGTTATAAATTTTAAATTTTGCGCCGCCTCCGAAAAGATTGTGTTGTATTGAACATAGTATTTAATATTTTAATTTAATAATTTTTATTAACAATTAGTGTGTATTTGTACAAATCAAAATAAAATTATTCGTCTTATTGCATTTTTTCAATTTTTATACCATTTTCAATTTTGCTGTGTATTCATAAAAATCAGCAGGTAATTATTTCATACTTTTCAGTGAATTTAGTTTTACTGGTTCCTAGGTTTCGAAGTCGGTTTAATTTTTTTTATAAAATGTTTTTTATTTCATACTTTTTAGTTGGAGAAGATAACAAATGTAGAAAACCGTACGTTGGTTTAAAAAAAATTTTCGAAATCTTTTTACGCTCTACCACTTTCGTCTTTCCCGGGCCTTTTTATTATTATATATTATTACAATAAGATGTTACAAATAGTCTCAGATAGACATATGGTATGTTGTGTATAAGCAACCCAATGTAGTTGGGCAGCATCTCTTTTATGATGAATAAAATGTTTCTCTCTAACATTTTCTAAACAGTCACCTTTTCAATTTTATGAATACACACAGAAAAGTGGGAAAGCGGTGCGTGTATTATACAACTTTCAACCTACTACGTTTTATAATTCAAAATGGTTTCTATTTTTTTAAAGATCAATGTTCCATTGGGAAGGGTGTTTGCTAAATATTGTCGTCAGTACTTATGTGAATAGAGACTTATAGTACAATAATTTCAAAATATCAAAAATTACACTTTTCGTAAATCTTTTATATTAAGGAATGTGATCATGTCATCAAGGGTGGTGCTTTTTAAAAAAAATATGTCGTATGAATTAACCTATCTTAAATTATTTATTTATTAACAACTCCCAAGGGGGCACCATGAGAAGGTAACAATAGGCGCTGCAGGGGATCGGGTAACCGGGGAACACGTCTGAGACAACACAATAATGTTGTTGGAGACGGAGGTATTCAGTTATTCGAATTTTGATAAGAAAAAAAATTATTTTAAATAATTTATTTTTGAAGAGAAAAGATTTGGCTCCGCCGGGAATCGAACCCGGGTCTTCCACGTGACATGCGCGGTATGCTATCCATTACACCACGGAGTCACTTCCAAACGGTGCCAAATCCTTCCTCTTCACTGACACCTCTCCCACAATCTCGCTTGAGAGGTTGAGTGAAGGTTCACTGACGCTTGAGAGGTGTCAGTGAAGAGGAAGGATTTGGCACCGTTTGGAAGCGACTCCGTGGTGTAATGGATAGCATACCACGCATGTCACGTGGAAGACCCGGGTTCGATTCCCGGCAGAGCCAAATCTTTTTTCTTCAAAAAAAAAAAAATAAAAAAAAAAATATTTAAAATAATTTAAAAAATAGGTGGTCACCCACAATGATGGTTAAATTAATATAAAAAAAAATATAATATTATTTTATGAACCGCCACAGTCTCAAACTAATATTATTCCTGATGTTAACCGATTAAAATTTGGTCAATTGAATTTTTGGCCAACAAAGGTCTAATTTTCCTTAAATGGATATTTTGGAATTTTAAGTATCTGGAAACATAAGGATGCATTATTATTTCAATGAAATAGGTAAATAATAAATTACTAGTAATGCGATCGCCCCCCCCCCCACGATCGAAATAAAAAATTGACAATATTTTCGAATTATACCTATCGGGAAAAATAAGGATGCACCCTCATTCTCTCCCCAAAGAAATCGGAATTTTAAATAATTGGAAATGCCAGCGACCCCCCCCCCCACTTCCACGTCCGAAATTTATATTTGATAATATTTTCGAATTTTACGTACCTGAAAACATAAGAATGCACCTTCATTTCAATGAAATCGGTATATTTCACATTATTGCTAATCGGAGCGCCCAAAACCCCAATCGGAATGAACGATCCTTAAAAATAAATAAAATGACTATACAAAACGTTTACTTAACAAAATTTACTCTAATAGGGAAGAAACATTCTCCTATACTTTTCTCAAATGCTGTACTTGATGACCGGTGTACTCGCATAAAAAAAAAAGTTGATCATGGACAGTTTTCAAGAGTACACATCCCGTATCCGTACTTTTTACTCATATTACTTTTTGCCTATCATTGACACTGTCAAAGAATTCCAAAATTTTAATTTTAAAAATCTCACCATTGAAATTGGAAATAGATATTTTGTAAAAACACCACCTCGGGTAATACATATTTATTGTAATTTTTAAGTTTTCTGTAGGAAGATTTAAGTAAATGTTTAACTTTTACTCTTTTATTACATTTATAAATGTTTTAAAACACTTAATACTTTTATGAGAGAGAGCTTTTAAGTAAAAGTTTTGAAAAAACTTTTATTGCTCAGAGGTTATAAATAAAAGTTTTTTTATAACAGATTAAGTACCAGGTGTGTAAATATGAAAACGGAATTCGCCAATGATAATAGTTAGCAGTCAATATAATCTTCTAACTAATCCGTCAGTGGTGTTATCTGCTTTTGCCTACATGTAATAAAGAGATCCAATTGATACCAACATCAGTTTCATTCTATAACCGTGTTTTTAGTGGCGTTGAACATGTCGACTTTTGTGCCAACAAATCAAGATTTGCGGACAGCATTTATTTTCCGTTTCCTTCTGAAAAAAATTGGAGCATTATCACATAGGATGCTTGTTGAAGCTTACGGGGAGCATCCCCTAGGCAAATGTTTCGATTGGTTCAGAAAATTTAAAGATGGATTTCGATAAAAGAAACAAAGACCGTGGAAAACCACAAAAAAAAACTTTGAAAACGCTGATTCGGAAGCGTTTGTTGGACAATTATTACATGTGACACCGTCTCCATTTGTTTGAAAGGCATGGAAAAGATCCAGAAGATCAGAAAATGGGTACCTCACCAACTGAATGACAGGCAGCAGGAAGCTCGAAAAACCTCATGGCAAATGCTGCTCGCCAGGTACAGAAAAAAAGTCATTTCTTCATCAAATTGTGACTGATGATGAAAAGTGAATTAACTTCGAGAATCCTAAGCGTAAAAAATCCTGGGTAACTCCTGGTGAACCATCAGCATCGCTTGGGGAGGAAGAAAATGCTCTGTGTCTGGTGTGATCAGATGGGTGTTACCTACTATGAGCTGCTGAAACCTGGGGAAACTGTTAATACGGAACGCTACCTACAACAGATGATAAATTTGAATAAAGATTTGCGCCAAAAAGTCCCAAATATCAAGAAAGGACACACAAAGTGATTTTGCTCCATGACAATGCCCCATCACATTCGGCTAAACGGACCAAGGAAACGATCCAAGTGTTTGGTTGGTAAATTCTTCCGCATGCGGCTTTTATTCACCAGATTTGGCCCCATCCGATTACCACCTATTTGCATCGATGGGACACGCATTAGCTGAGCAGCGCTTCACTTCTTATGAAAATGTACGAAATTGGTTAAGTGATTGGTTTGACTCAGAAGAGGAAGCATTATTTTGGCGGGGAATCCACAAAATGCCTGAATGATGGAAAAAAATGCATAGATAGCGAAGGACAGTACTTCGAATAAAAAAGTATGTATCATTTTTACACAATCAACTCTTATTTGCTATTTGAAAAATTCCGGTTTCATATTTACACACCTGGTATTAGCAGCTGGAAAAGAAGGGAGAAAATCATTCTGAGCATCAATAGGCACTAGATCTGTTCCCAGCCTACCCTGAGATACGTGATGTTATCATAGGCAGAAGGCTGTGTAAACATATCCAATGGTGCCAGCAGTTCAATATTAAAAATGTGTAACATGATTCAAGATATCCAGAAGAGCCAGAAAGTGAGCTAGTCTCAGCTTTTGAGTAAACGTGTTGTGTTGAGAAATACAGAATATCAATTAATAAATAAATATCTAATTATAACATGATTTGAAGTTGCTATTAAGATCTGTCGACCAATAAAACTTAACGAAAAAGTACCATGTTCTAGATTTGACCCCAATTAGAATTTTAATGGTAATCTCTCACGATACATAAAATTCTTGACATCAGAAGAACACACTGAAACAAGGAGATATAAAAAGACATTAAAAATGTCAAAATACTAAATATTAAGAAATATTTTAGAAAACTGTAAAAAACGAAAGAAAGGAAAAAAAAGATGAGATTAAAAGCCTTAAAAGGTTTAAAAGGGGAAGAACTAAGCAAAACCGATAAAGAAGAAAAAAGAATAAAAGAGAGAAGTGCGCTAAGAAAGAAGACATCTTCAAAAAAAGTTTGTGAGAGTAGAGGTGATGAGGAAAAGCAAGTTATATGTGACAAACGAAATGAAGACAGCCAAGGTTGAGAAGATGCAGTGAAAATTATTTCAGAATATGTCCTGCAGAAGATTTGCTTCTATCATTTGCCAATTGGTAACAATTGTTGATTCAATTGTATCATATTAGATGAAATTTGGGTGAAATAGACCAAACGAACTAATGCTAAAAGATTGTTTGATTAAAAAGGAGAAACTAAAAACCTGGCCAACTCACCCTTAAATCTCAGGAGAGGTGGCCAATAGTGATTTTTAAGAATTGTTCCTTTTTATGTTGATTTTGATAGATCTGATAGATATCTGATGATTTTCTTCAATTTTAATGGTTAAATAATGTTTAAATAATTGAAAATAATAATTAAAACTTAAATAATGGGATTTATTTGAACAAGACAAAAAAAAAAAAAAAAAGAAAAAAAAAATTACTATGGCCAGCTTCTGAATTACCCAACGAGAGTAAAATAAAAAAAAATACCAATTTTAAGATGTTTTTGTTAGTAAATTTTTAAATACTACAATTCCATAGTTAATTATTTATTTTAAAGCTTAAACAGAGACATGAAATATTTACCTGCCAGGTTTGTTAATGTATTTATGTAACCGTGCTTTTACTTCATCATATGTTAAAAAAGCTACATAACCAGGATGGGTTACAGCAAGGATTTGCCAGTTCCTTAAAAGAGAACTCCAAGGTTGGAACAATCTGAAATTTGTTTTCATATTAGAGAAAAAAACAACTAGGTCTTAATTTATTAATAATAAATAACTTAAATATATTATTTTAACTTAAAATGTAGCACACACCTCATAGTACTTAAATCCACCAGACTTGGGCAGTATTTCAAATCATATAAGTATTTTAAAATTCAAAATAAAATACATTTTTTATATTTATTAAATATTGACTTTATTCTCTATTTGTGGTCATTGATAAAACACATTTTATAAAAAATATTAAACCGACTTCGAAACCTAGGAACCAGTAAAAATAAATTCACTGAAAAGTATGAAATAATTACCTTCTGATTTTTATGAATACACACCAATTTTGCAAATGGTATAAAAAGTGGAAAAATGCAATAAGGCGAATAATTTTATTTTGATTTGTACAAATACACACTAATTGTTAATAAAAATTATTAAATTAAAATATTAAATACTATGTTCAATACAACAAAATCTTTTCGGAGGCGGCGCAAAATAGAAATAACATGTTACTGATATAATTCCATTAGTGGGCATTGAAATCAATAGATGGGAAGAGAATATCCATTTAGATGATTTTCATAATGTCTAGTGTTAAAAATTTTAAATTTTGCGCCGCATCCGAAAAGATTGTGTTGTATTGAACATAGTATTTAATATTTTAATTTAATAATTTTTATTAACAATTAGTGTATATTTGTACAAATCAAAATAAAATTATTCGCCTTATTGCATTTTTCCACTTTTTATACCATTTTCAAAATTGGTGTGTATTCATAAAAATCAGAAAGTAATTATTTCATACTTTTCAGTGAATTTATTTTTACTGGTTCCTAGGTTTCGAAGTCGGTTTAATATTTTTTATAACATGTGTTTTATTTCACACTTTTTATTTGGAGAAGATAACAAATGTAGAAAACCGTACGTTGGTTTAAAAAAAAAATTCGAAATCTTTTTACGCTCTACCAGGTTTGTCTTTCCCAGGCCTTTTTATTATACAATAATTATATAACAGTCACCTTTTCATTTTTATGAATACACACAGAAAAGTGGGAAAGCGGTGCGTCTATTATACAACTTTCAACTCACTACGTTTTATGAGTATAAATGGATTTTTTTTTTTTAAGAAGATCAATGTTCCATTGGGAAGGGAACACAAAATGTTTTTCCACAATGACAATATTTTTCCTTTGCTAAATATTGTCGTCACTACTTGTCATTTACATACATCATCAGTGTTCCGAGATGTGTTGAGTTAAATATACATAAATACATAAATCCGGCCATTCCAAGATGAAGAAGATACGTCACTGAACAGTCGAGATTTTGGCCGGTTTTAGACAAGATATCGTTAATGGAGAATCGATGAGGATGGTAATATGACTTATAATAAATTGGAAAGTAATATTGGAATTATGATTGCTTGAATTTCCTTCTGAAAACTATGGCGATATTATATTAACGGCCCCCGGTAGGGACCATTAATATTGCTTTATTTAAATCGATCGTTGGAAAAGTAGATTAGACAACATCATTGGATAGAAGTCCCAGCAAAAAAGGGGCAGCCATAAAATTGATCGATAGCAAAAAGACTGCCCCGCTAGGATAGAAGCAACAGAGTTTGGGACTCATTTTATGGTTAATTTATTATTACGAAGGATATTATTATTCTCGATATTAGCCTACTGATTTAATTCAAAAGTTTGAGTCAATTATGTTCATAATTCCCTTCGATGAATTTTTGACTAAATTTATTACCGAAATACTAACAATTACATCCTTCGTAATAAAACATTATTCAGAAAAAAAATTGCTAAACACTGTTGCTTCAATTCTAATGGCGTAGCATTTATCATCATTTTTATCAATCATTTTCATGACTGCCAAATTTTCGCTGAGGGGACTTTCATACAATGAGGTTGTTTTCGGGGAGTTATCAACTTTTACTTGGCATTTTTTATTGATGGATGGACATCAGCAAAAGCCTCAATAGTTGTAGAAACAAAATTAAAAACCGATAATAGTAATCCGGATAACATAACAGAAGTGTCACCCATGAAGAATCGGCACAAGATCTCCGACAAGATATTTAACAGTGACCGAGTGTATCCGGAAGAAAACCGAGGTATCTGAATCCTTTGTTAAGTAAACTGAAAATAAGCTTTTCCAGGAATTATTGTATTCCTTTTTAATGTGCATAGTCAGTAAAAGATAGAAATCAAAATCTAATTTAAATCAATAATAGCTACGATTTTAAATTTAAACGATCTTTCAGGAACTTGAAGAGGTCTTAAATTCTGCTTTAAAACGATTATCAATACTCAGCCTTTCTTGGAATTCCACGAATTTTTCGGTCTTATGATTATGGTATCTAACCGCCGATTAGATCTAAATTAAGGTTTACTGTTATCGGTGAATATATATATCCATCTAATATTTATGCTATTATCGCTACAGTAAACGACTGCAATATTATATATCATATTTCAATCTATTTTTGAAATATTGGTTAAGGCGATGTATAGGGTTGTTCCAACAAGCACTAAACAAAACACATCGATAACTAACAGACTGCTCATGTTCTTCCCCCACTCTTTTGATTCTAAATTCGATTGGTTGGTTTTCCCAATTGATGCATCCAGCAGTAAAACAATATTGAGATTTGTTAGTTATCAATTAGTTTTAATAGCTTGTTGGAGCATACCTTATGTTACATATGCCATATGTTTTTCCAATAAGTAAACATTTTGAGCGATAATTAAATAATTAATTTAATGTTTTTTCCCGATAACTTCTTAAATAAATTAAGAACCCAAAAAAGGTTTCAATGGGACCACCTTGGGAAAATACTCTACAAGATGCAAAAGGTTTCGTTCCAATTGGTCCATCCATCTCTGAGTAATCGGTGAACATACATAGAAAAAAAAAGAAAAAAAAAAAAAAAAGTCACATACGTATCGAATAGAGTAACCTCCTCTTTCGTTCGAAGTCGGTTAAAAATACTATGTTTTTTTTTTTTTAACTTTGTTGTATTATAATTTAATTTTATAAATTAAATGTAAAAATACTACTAGCAATTTTATTTCCTTTAGAGAATAAAAAAACCTACATATATTTGTATTTTCTTCCTTACAATACAAGATATAAATAAAAATGTATTTTATTAAAAAAACTACCAAGTAATAAATTATTAAATTACAAATTAATCACCCAAAACAACAGATCAACATTGCAAAAAAAAAAAATATTATAGCCACAAAATTAACTGGTCATCAATTTAATTAAGACATAAATATTATTAAAAATTTATATCTATGGAATATTAGATGTCTCTAGTAAACGTCATTTGATTTCAAGAAAAACACAGAAATATAGCTTAAAAAAGCAACTAAGAGAAAACGATTTGAATGTGTAAAGAAGATAGAACATGAGTGAACTGAAAGACGAAAGAACGAAATATTGGTATGCCATGAAACTGTCCTACTTATTCAGTTCTTTGACTTTCAACAGAAATGAAAACCATACTGTTTAGGAGAAATGATGACGAGATACAAGAAAAAAAACCGAGGTAATAAAAAATAAGAAGAGAGGTGAAAAATATGCTGCATGACTAAAAAGCAAAGGTCAAAAGAGGAAGCCTGTCAGCAGTCAAGTAAGAACGTTAAAAAAACTGTTACGAAGGGACAAGAGAAATTTTGTTAAGGGCCTAGATCGAAAACTACTTAAAATGGTGACTTGAAAAAATTATGTGAAACAAATAAAATCCTTTCAAAGATTTGCTGTTTTGCAGACGCCTATCAGATGCTTATATATCCTTGATCACCTGTGTATTCACTTGTGTCACTTGATCACCTGTGTATTCACTACACTTTGCCAAGTTATATCATTAAAGTCCTTTCCTAGTGTGCGGCCTCACGATCGCCATTTCGGGCATTTTATTACCTGGTCTTTCAGGGCTTGTTAAGTTTGCGACAAGAATTTCGAGTTGAAGATTGTAACTCCTCCTCTAGCTTTATTATATTTCTATCATACTAAGTTAGAAGAGAGTTCCAATTGTTAGCAAACAACTATTTTTAGATATTGTATTTGATGTGGACTTTGAAATACTAAAATTGAATAATTTGCTATTGATTTTATTTGATTTTGCTCTTCATTTAAAATTTTGAGATTTATTATATTTATATTTCATTTATATTCAATCATTTATATCTAGATCGGTGCCCAGAGATTTTATGTATCTGTTTTGATATTGATATCTTAGATGTATATGCAGGGAGTCTAGCAGTCTTCAATACATAACATATAATACATAACAATTTTCAATGGCAAACAAATTATGAAAACACAAATATTTAAACAGGTTACATAAATTATCACTTTGCAACACAAAAATAACCATATGACTTGAGCTTCAGAACAAGACAAGCTCTCCAGTCCATCATTCCTTATTGTAGTCGTAAGGAGAACAGCCTCGAAAGTTCTAGGCCGACATAGATGGTACTCAAACATCGTAGTCACAAAAATGTACTATGACAGTTTGTTCCAACTATTAGTTTGTTCCAACAAGTCTAGAACTATTCTAAACGATACGTTCTGTTTCACGTTGTACTAACCCATCCTTACAGACATTCCTCCCAGATGTCTTCTTTTCCACTAAGGCCTGCTCCCTAGCGACGTAAGGTCTCTGCCGTAATCCGTTGCACCTGCTCTTCTTCATTGTGGTTTCCAGCATATGGCGCCAAGCAATTGTAATGGACGATCATAGGCTTTCCCTTGGGATACTTGAAAACCCTAGGGATCACATCATTGATGCGCTTCTTTATCATGTAGGGTCCATCCCACTTCTTCTGCAACTTTGGACGGAATCCTCACTTTCGTCAGGAGTTGAAGAGCCAAACGAGGTCAACCATTCCTTCAAGGCATCGAAGGCTTCTTGACACTCGTTATTGCAGCTAAAAAGTCTACTATCTTCAGTCAATCAACTCAGAGGCTTCGCAATGCCACAAACTTCCTTACATAACAGCGGTAGTAGGAACAAAGGCCCAGAAAACTTCGAATATGCCATTTATTGGCAGGGGTAGACCATTGCTAGACTACCTGAATCATCACTGGGTCGACTGCTACACCTTCTCCACTGACGATGTGTTCTAAATAGGTGATCTTTGTCAGGAAAAGATGACACTTTTTAGTGTTGAGCGCCAAATTGGCCTCTTTTAATCTCTTGAAGAACTCTTCAAGATTGGACAGGTGTTCCTCAAACATCCGACCAACCACTATGTCATCGAGATATATACGATGCTAATCTTCCAGGACAAGCCTATTAAAATGTTCTCTATCAGGCATTCAAATGTTGCTAGAGCTTTGCAGAGGCCGAAAGGTAAAACCGTGAACTGCCATAGTCCTGACCCAGTGGTAAACGCAGTCTTTTTCTTGTCGGCAAGGTCCATTTCTACTTCCACTTGCCAGTATCCACTACAGAGTTTAAAACAATCTGGATGCTGCAAGAGGGTCAAGGGTGTCATCGATTCTTGGCAATGGCAGCTGTCCTTCTTCGTCACATCGTTAAGCTTCCTGTAATCTACGCATAAGTGGGCCGTTCCCTCCTTCTTCTTTATGAGCACTACCGGAGAGGTCATGGACTACTCGACGGCTCCACCACTCAGTCTCTTACCATCTCTTGAAGAGCATTCTCACTCAGCCTCTTCCTTCTTGACTTGGGAAAGGCGCTGAACAGCTTGACGAATAGGGCGTGCATCGCCAGTATCGATTCTATGACGCACCACACTTGTTCTACCTGGCTCACTGGATTCCGAGCCAAAGACAGGGTGATAGCAATTCACAAGGTCCCTCACTTCCTCCTTTTCCTTTTGTGACAGTGACGTGCCGATTCTAACATCCTTCTGAGATTTTCAGTACTTTGCTCCTTCCTCGTAGATAATTGAAGCATTATGGTGGTTATAGGCTCTAAACTTCCAACCTTAGTGTTATAGGCTCTAAAATTCCATCTTAGTGCCCTTCTTAATAGTAACTAGGTAGTTGTTGATGTTGCAAAGAGGTATAGGAACCTTATCAGAAGGTATGACGAGTGCCTATCCAACAAGGACGAATTTCCCAACCTCCTGGTCATGATTTCTAGGCTCCAGTAAGACGGGGTGATTAGGCTGATCCGTGTAGGTTAAAGTGTCGAAACACGCACCTTTTATGGTCTCACAACTCACAGTTCAAGACCATCAAAGTTCCACATCTTCACCTAAGGTGACTTTTAAGCTGGATAATTCTTGATCTATATCAGCCATTAGAGCTGAGTGCAAGACACAGTTTGAACCCAACTGTATCTTTACCTCTTGCTTCCCTGAATACTACTTTTCTCGCCAGTCACCTTCGGGCAGACGATAGTCTTGTGCCATTGACAATGCCATCCACTTAGAAACTACTAGTTCTTTGCCCCAAAGAGGCTACCACCAAAAGAAGAGGCTCGTGAAGACGTCAGGTTGATGTTGCCCTCCAGGAGTCAAAAGCAGTCGACAGTTTCCCTGGGGTTGTGGCACCTCAGAAGCGGTCTGCTTCTTGCAGGCACTCCTGATGTGTCCGAGCTCTCCACAGCCAAACACCTTCCTGGTCTCCTTGTCCGAGATTCGAGCGCCTTCACAACTTTTAAAACCACCTCTTCTAGTTTGTTTAGGTTCATCGATTCCTGTTGCCCCTTGCTGCAGTCGATACAGTTCATGGCCAGGACTCAAGCATAGCCGTGAGAAGCCTCAGTAGCCTCGTACACCAACACAGTAGAGAGGGCATCCACCAGCAATTTAGGGGAGCAAGCTACACCGCACTCTGAAGTTTACTTCATGTAGGCCGTCGATGAACGCTTGGACCGCTAAATACTCCAACAAACTTTCCGGGGCTGTTGGCTGTAACAACCTCTTCAGCTGGGCCTGATATACCTGTTCGAGGGGGGCATGTCCAAATCGCATCTCAAGTCAGCTTAATAACGTGTAAATATCATAGGGATCATCAGCATTGAGCGTTTAAAGAACATCTAGAGCGTAGCCTCTGAGAGCCACCCTAAAGGCAACTGCCTTATCTCTAGGAGACCACCCATTAGCACTGGCCGCAGCGTTGAACTGTTTGAGATAATTTGATCAGTTGGGGGCTTTATCCTGGCTCATTTCTCCGTGGCTAGGGGTTCAAGTCCTTGTAACGCCTTCTAAAAGTTCTCCAATCCATTTGCCTGGCATTTTTTTCTACTTTAAGCCCCACATCTGACACCAGTTGTAACAATTCGTGGGTTGTAATAATTTTTATTGAACGAGAATAAGATTTTATGTCACACCAACTATGAACACACAATAATTAAGCAGGTTACGAAAAGTATCACTTTGTAACTACACAGCAACACAAAAATGACTTGAGCTTCAGAACAAGACTAACTCTCCAGTCCATCGCTACTTATATTAAGTCTGAAGAAGAACTGCCTCGAAGGTTCTAAGACAGCGTCGATGGTACAATAACAAGTCAAGAACTATTTAAAATCATATTTTTTTTGTTTCACGTTAAAATATTTTAATTTTCAAGTATCAGTAAATTGTATTTGAAAAATTAATTGACCCTTACACAGTCAGACTCGATCCATCCACACCATATATAAGAATTTTACCTGCCCCTTAATTGATTCAACCACTAAATATTAATATAATAATAATGCTTTTATATAGATAAGAATCTCTATAGGTCTTTTATTCTTTTATACAAAACCTTTAAAATTGCATTTATCAGATCAGCGGGACATCCAAAAAATTGAGGAGAAGCTGAAGGAAGATAGCTCTTTAAAACGAGCCTACTGAAAATACAATACTTTAATACAGGAACCTTCAGCCTATCGAGAATTTTCTGTTAAACTATCCAACTGTCGATACCTTATCATTGTAAATAGTAAACAAATAGACGCTAGTAGCACTGGTTATGATTGGAAAGGTTTTGTATATTTTTGTTTCAGCCTACTATGATATGAATCGTGATATTATCGAGGACACTGTAACCTAAAACATAATCGTTGAATTTCCAAATCGATGTATCGCCATTGGTGCGGATACCAACTGTCGATCCAGGTTGTAGAATGATTACATGACAAAAAATCGTGGGACGTCTCTTGAAAATTTCTTCATAAACAATGTTTCAAATATTTGTAATATAGATGCTCCTTTACCGTGATTTTCCTGCTCTCAAGGCCGAAGTAAAATTGACTTAACTATTACAAATATGCATGCCATTAATAAAATAAATTACTGGCGTATAATAGAATATAAAAATGTCACCGATCACTTTAATATTCAATTTTTATTTGACTTACATTAATTTCTTATCATCAGATTTTATGGGAAATTATATAGAACTGAACATGCAGATTAGGGATGCTGATAACTTAAAATTTATATTTTGTTCAGGATTTAACATTCACGAAACCGAAAAATTTAGACGATCAATTAAATTTAAAACTATGTGATACAGCCTCTGAATCGTTCATAAACAAGCTCTTTCGGCTTTTCACTAAAACATGCAAACAAATCATATAAACTTATTAATAGTAACATTTTAAAACTAACTTCAGCCCATAAATTTTAACCCATCGTGGAATGAGAAGCTGGAAATTCTCCGGAATTCTACCAACAGAGCCCGCAGAATTTACCAGAAAACAAAGTCAGATGATAATACCGTAAGAGCCAGTAAGCGTCTTGAGTACTTAACACTCAAACATTAATATTCTAAATCTAATAGAGCAAGTAAAATGGAATCTTGGAAGGAATAATATGACACTATTCCTACCAGGAATACATGGAAATAGCCATATAAACATGCTACCAGGAAAATTCCCCAGCAACTTAATAATTTTAACACTTTAAAAAAAAATGACGGGACATGTACTAAATCCTTAGAGAAAACTTATTCTTATACAATTAACACTATAATTAGACAAGATGAACAAAGCACTGCTCAACAGAACATGCTATCATGCGACCTATGGTATCGAAATTTGGCATCCTGTAAATAAAAAAAATGTATAAAATTAGAAAGCTGGAGAGGGTTCTGAGGTTGATGGCACTTAAAATTGCTAAAGAACCCTGTCAGATGAAGCCGCCTTCTTCTTAGCCAAAATTATTCCAATAAGTATGTTAGGTGACTTTTATGCAAGTATATTCCATTCATTATCCATAAAATCTGATGACGTGGAACACATTACCGACTACTACAAAGACTGAGTACATCCTACAGATTATCCAAAAATTATACATAACTCTCATGATACAACAGATTTTTAAAAATACACAGATGGTAGCAAGGATGGCGAAATTGTAGGGTGTGCTAGCCTAAACTTGAAAATGGGATTTAAAAGAAAATCAGTAAGTTTAGACTAGGCGCAGATTGTACTAATAACCAAGCAGAACACAGTTCGCCATCCTCTAGTCCCTAGATTATGAAAAAAACTAAGAAACCACAAACAAAACTATTAATCTACTGACCGGCAGCCAGTGTTTGTTACACATGATCGCAAACACGTACTGTTGTACGCCAATTATCAAGGAATTCACAAATTATTAAAAAACTTACAAATGGATGGAAATAATTGGATTTCATTTACTTGGATAAAAGAGCATTAGGATACAAAGGGTATAATAAAAGTTTTGCAATATAGCTTTATTTATTTAATTTTCTCAAAATAATTTCCACCACATTTAATACATTTCTCCATACGTCGAAACCAGTCATTAAACCAGGTCTGCCAAGTTTTATCTTGGATTGAGGCACATTCGTTGTCCCAAGCCCTCAGAAGGTCCTCGTCGCTTGAAAAACGTTTTCCTTTCAGCTTCATTTTGACATGTGGGAACAGCGCAAAGTCTCAGGGAGCAAGGTCTGAACTGTAAGGAGGATGCTCAAGAAGTTTCAGCCCAGTAGTTGCCAAATATTCGGTGCAGGCTCTGTCACGGTGAGCTGGTGCGTTGTCATAGTGGAGGTACCAGGTGTCCGTCCATTCTTGAGTTTGGTCTCAGGTTTTTCATAGACTCTATTACTTTAGGCAGTGACTGTCTTCTGTGTCTCACAAACAACACGCTCTACAATTCCGCTTGATCTGAAAAATACGCCGATCATTTTTTTTTTTTACAGATCAAGATTTTCTGACATTACAGGTTTTCTGATTTTCTGAGTTACAGGTGTATCCTCATCGTCAATTACCCAAACTTAGTTTTGAGCCTTGGTCGGCACATCATAATAGTAAGGCCAAGTTTCGTCACCAGTCACGATGCTGTTCACATATGTAGAATGTCCCTTATCAAATAGTTTCAGCATCTATCGGCACCAAGTCATTTGCTCTTCCGTTAGACTATGAGGCACCCAAAGACAAAAAACTTGGCAGATGTGATTCAGACATGGATAGGTCTGAACACGCAGTAACTTGCAGCCTCCTAGGTCTTTCTGTTACCTTTTGCAAAACTTTTGTAGTACCCTTTGTATACCAGCTGAGATTGATTTGGCAGACAAGGCTGCAAAAGCTGCTTCAGACGACACTTCCCTGCCTATATCATACAAACAGATATCGAAACAACACCTAATCTACATGTTGCACAAACAAGCAGTACAACGATGGAACACTAAACACAAAGCTCGACATTTGTATCCATTCATCCCACACTTACAGACCTACCTCAATAAAGCTGACACATGGACAGACTTCTATACCATATGAAGTCACAGTGCATGCAGCTGTGAATAGGTTACCTTCCTTTATACCTTCATTGGTTTAAAATAAGGGACTCACTATTATGTCACTGACTTCACACAAGAACTAACTATACACCACCTGATATATGAATGTAGATAACTGACAGACTAAAAATATTCACTAATAACTAAAACTATTCAGAAACCGGGACAATGGCCCATAGAAAATCATTTATGAATTGAAAAAATATTTGTAGATGTCAAAGTATTCTGTTCAATCAATTTATGAAGTGAAGGAAAAATATTATTGATTTATAACTTAGGGTAAACATTTGGGCTGTACTATTATGTCTCATTATGCTTTCTTTTCTTTGATTTAAGTTTGTGTTTAATGTATGCTTGATATGTGTTTATATGTTTCTGTATATGTAAGTATGAATGTATGTTAGTTCGTATATGTCTGAGTTAAAGTAAATATGAATGTACAAGATATGTATTTGTAGTTGTTGAGCGCTATTATTTAATCTATTTTTTCTATGCTTTAATTTAACCATTTTCTTCTTATTATTGTGTCTCATTATGCTTTGTTTTGCTTTATTTAAGTCTGTCTATTATTATATTAAAAATCATAATTTATGTAAGTCATAAACAAGTAATATGTGCCATTGTTGATGCTACGGAGGTATTGCTTACAGCAGTATCCATACTAGGATGCTGCCTTGAATGTGATGGGGGCGAGTGGTGCTGGACCATCTCAGATGACCTCTTTTATATCACAGTTATGATATTGGTCACTGGAGGCGGGCCCCAACGGTACTACCGGCAACACAGATAACATATGCATTTTATAATGTATTGTATGGTATGTACAGAACATAAAATAAACTCCTTTCTGGAAGGGTTACTGCTGAAAGGAAAATATATAAAAAAAAACATGAATTATATTTCTGTATTTTAAATAAAAATAAAAGTTAAATTACCTTGTAAAAACATCAAATTCAAAATTAGATATGTAATCATTACACGTAAGGTCTATTGTAGATTTAAGAGCCATAGCTTCTAATCCAGAAGTAATAGGATGGACTTCATTTAAAACTTGGCGGAAAACTTTCCAAGGAACCAAAGTGCTGAAAAAAAAAAATTGATAAATGCAATGAAAAACTAATAAAGCAAATAATGATTTTTTTCTCCTAAAATAATAATCAGAATTAAAAAATATAAATATAAAAAAAAATTAGAAATTATTGTAATATAACGTATGAACTGATTACTTACGCTAATTATTCTAAATTACAAATGATTAGAACTGAAGTCCCCTAAATATAGAATTAGGGCCTAGAGAACACGTTAGAAGTTTATCACAGCTACAAGAATGTATGGCCAACTTAATTTTCTATTTTTTTTACTTTCGAATAAACCGGTAAAAAATCAATAATTAATCCCCCCATAAAAAACCTATTTATTGTAAAAATTATGAGGAATTGATCTTGCTATTTGACTTATGAACAATCTTTGTTTCATATTTCTTGACAATCGGATAAAGTTAATAATTACGCCCCACCAAAAAAAAAAAAAAAAAAAAAAAAAAAAAAAAAAAAAAAAAAAAAATGAATAAATAAATAAATAAATAAACTACACTTTACTATTACGAAGATTTTTTAACTTCAAACAACCTACTTAAGATTTAATTTATTTGATGACTAGCTGTATATACCGGTTTCACTCGGAGAATTTCATTTTTAAATCTATAAAATCTACTAAGTGAGACTTTTATTGACTCAAACGGTCGATTTCCTAAAAACCAATGTAAAGCATATGCCCAATTTATATAAACAATAAAGAATATACCAAGAGATCGGTTAAAGTTATGAAATTTTAATATGGACAGGCGTTCGCACCTGGTATAAAGAACCATTTGGAGAATTTAGGAGAAACGGTATGGATTTCTATAAAGAACAAACAGAATTTCATCTTTATTTACATAGATTAAAGCAGTATATCCCGGTTTCACCCGGGGAATTTCATTTTTCTAATGAAACGGTCGATTTCGTAAAAAACTATTGTAAAGCGAGATCATTACGATTTTTATAACATTAAAGAATATCAGCTGAAGTTATGCAATTTTAATATAGACAGGTGTTCGCACCTGGTATGAAAGAACCACTGAGCGAAATTTGAAGAATTTTGGACCAACGGTATATTTCTATAAAGAACAAACAAACAGAATTTCATCTTTATTTATATTGATTTAAAATACGAATGGAAATACTTTTATTTTTTAACCAACTTCGAACGAAAGAGGAGGTTACTCAATTCGATACGTATGTGCCTTTTTATTTTTTTACTTTCACTTACCTATATATGAAATATATAGTAAGTGGAAGTATTGCGATCGTGAAAAAATTCGACTTCCGGTTTTCAACGGAAATACACGTTTTGGGGTCCCCTGAGTCGAAATGACCAAGTCCCGCGAAATGGTCTGTGTGTGTGTGTGTGTGTGTGTGTGTGTGTGTGTGTGTATGTGAACAGACTAGCTCAAAAACTATAAACCGTGCGATCCTGAAATTGGGTATTTAGTGTAGGTATATGCCCGCGATGTGACAGCATAAATTTCATCAAAATTACTTAAAGGGAGGGGGTACTTTACTTAATAACTTTTTAGGTTTTTTTCGATTTTCTCAAAAACGGCTCTAACGATTTTGATTAAACTGAGTATTTCATCTACTTATATGCCCGAGATACGACTGTAAAAATTTCATCAAAATTGATTAACCGGAGGGAGGACTTTACTTAATAAATTTTGTAACATTTTCACGTGTTTTTTTTATTTACTCTAAATCGGCTTTAACGATTTTGATCAAACTGGGTATTTGATCTATTGTTATGCCCGAGATATGTCTGTAAAAATTTCATCAAAATTGATCAACCGCAGGGGGCACTTTACTTAATAAATTTTGTATCATTTTTATGTGCTTTTTTTACTTTCACTTATTATTTACTCAAAAACGGCTTTCACGATTGTGACCAAACTGGGTATTTGATGTATGTATATGCCAAATATGTGATAGCCAACATTTCATCAAAATTGATCAACCGAAGGGGGGACTTTACTTAATAAATTTTGTATCATTTTCACGGGGTTTTTTATTTAATCAAATACGGCTTTAACGATGAAAAATGTGTGACTTTGGGAAATGATATTTAACAAAACACGCCAATTTCTTATCTAAGTAAGTTGGTAAGTGAAAGTTGTGTGTTGCGCGCACGCACCAGATTTTTTTTCTATGTATGTCCACCGATTACTCCGAGATGGATGGACCAATTGGAACGAAACCTTTTGCATCTTATAGAGTATTTTCCCAAGTTGGTCCCATTAAAACCTTTTTTGGGTTCTTAATTTATTTAGAAGTTATCGGGAAAAAACATGAAAATAAATATTTAACTATAGCTCAAAATGTTTACTTATTGGAAAAACATATGGCATATGCAACATAAGGTATGCTCCAACAAGCTATTAAACTCATTGGTAACTTACAAATCTCAATATTGTTTTAATGCTGGATGAACCAAATGGGAAAACCAACCAATCAAATTTAGAATCAAAAGAGTGGGAGGAGAACATGAGCAGTGTTAGTTATCGACGTGTTTTAAGTTCTTGTTGGAACCAACGTATACATAACTTTAACTAATTTTTCAACAATAGATTACAATAAAGATATTTAATATCCGCAGAATATAATATCGCTGTCGTTTTTTGTAGCGATATTCGTTTATATATTAGATAGATATATATATATTCACCGATAACAGTAAACCTTAATTTAGATCGATGGTTGGACAGCATAATCATTAGACACGAAATTCGTGGAATTCCAAGAAAGACTGAGTATTGATAACCGTTTTAAAGCAGAATTGAAGACTTCTTTAAGTTCCCGAGGATCGTTTAAATTTAAAATCGTAGCCATTATTGCTTTAAATTAGATTTTAATTTCCGACTTTCACTCGCTATGCACGTTAAAAAGGAATACAATAATTCCTGGAAAAGCTTATTTTCAGTTGATTTGGGGAACTTAACAAAAGATTCAGGCACCTCTGTCTTCTTCCGGATACACTCGGTCACTATGGGATATTAATATACAACGTAATCATGAAATCTTGTGCCGATTTTTCATAGAGTGACACTTCTGTTATGTTATCCGGATTACTATTATAGGTTTCTAATTTTGTTTCTGCAACTATTGAGTCGTTTAAATTAAAAAGGCTGTCAATGCCAAATTATTTATTTTGAGAAGAGGAAAATCTGCTATCTAAGCTCAAATGTGGCTCGAAAAAATATTAGGGACATGTCAAGTTATGAAATAATTTACGTTCTGCTGAATAATTTCAATATTAGTTTGTTCCATCACCAATTCCATCTATGATGGCTAATTGTCTCATTTTTTTCCCCTTAAGTTACGATAACGTTGCTAGCTGGTGGCACACAGGCTTTGCTATTGTCTAGATAGGAGAGTCTAGATATAAAAAACTTTAAGATAGGCACTTATTAGGAATGATTTCCATCATTCATTTTCCAGTTAATTTTTAGATTTTTTATACTTTTCCACTTGTTTAAATTGTGAGTTGTAATAGTTTGGCGTGTATTAACTAAAATGTAGTTGAATAAAGCGTTGTCAAAGAGCCAGACTGTCTTAAGTCAACTTTCATTGATTTTGAGGTTTAGATCGATCTTGATTAAATCGAAAGAAATTTAAATATTCGATTTTCTAAAGGTTGCCGAAACTTTCAAAAGCCAAACCGTCATAAGTTCAGTGTTTACTGTTCTTGAGAGCCGAAGTCCAATAATAAATGAATGAATTTTATTGAAACAGGCAGTGAAAATGAGTTTGGATGCGTTTGCGGGTTTTTCGCATTCGAGGTAGTCATCTCTCAGGTACCGAAATAACGAACATAAATATTGTCTATTGTATTTCCCAATTAATGAAAATTTCCTAGGACGCTTTCCCCATACAAACATTACATTATTTAAAAAATAAATTAAAATTTCAATGTTTGCTGATGTTCATCCATCAATAAAAACTGCAAAATAAAAGTTGATATCTCCCAGAAATAACCTCTTTGTATGAAAATCCCCTCAGCAAAAATTTGGCAGCCATGAAAATGCTTAATATCATAAATGCTACTCTAATAGAATTGAATCTTGAATAAAAAAAAAAAATTAACCGAAAACATTTCTTCATTACAATTAATTGAAATATATATATACATATATATATATATATATATATATATATATATTTTACACTTCACATACCTTTCTCAATATTGTTTTCCGAAAGAATACAATAATCGCCTGAAAAAAGAGAGAGCGCTTCTACCGACCACACAACATAGCAAGTGCCGGACGCTCGCTTAACTCTCCTCCGTCTGTAAGGGTTCCCCGCCCCCAAAATATAATTTTAGCTATATATTTTTAAACAGCGAGACGTGTGTTACAACTTTTAATTGCAATATTTTTGGTTATTATTTGAAATGGACATTCTGTTACCTAAAAAACTAAAAATTAACTCGAAATTTTGGTATATTTTAGAGAATTGAGGCCTATTTACACAAATCAGTGACGGTACCTGTCATTGATTCAACTTTCTCTAATCTCTCAGTTCCTTCGATTCACACACAACCGTAACGTCACCGGTACCAGTCAGTACTTTTTCTCAGCTAAAGCTTACATACATTGATGCTAAATAGGACCAGATTTTCTAAAAAAGAGTTGCTAATGATTGCACTTATTCCGGATGAAGAGGAGAACCAACAAAGTAGGAAACAGTGGGTTAATCAGACTTGGATAAAAAGACATACAGAAAGAGAGTTCGCTACACTATATAAGGAATTGATGAACGAGGGAGCAATGAGGCATTTCCATAATCTACTCCATCCATAAACAATCCAAAATCGGATTTTAAAGTATATACATTATTCAGATTGGTACAATGAAAAATTTTAATTGATACAAGTTTAATCTTTCTAAGACAAATAGTATTTGAGCTATGTGCGTTTACATGTTTTAAAATTGCCATTCTTCGATTTTAATCAAAACAAAACAATGGTAATATATTTTATAAGAAATATAAAATGTAAATAATAATTTATAAAGATCTTCATGAATGAACGACCCATTGGGCTTGTTTGTTTAAAATGTTTAAATCTAAACATTAAAATGATATAGGATTTTGGTTATATACTGTGATTACGTTAAATTAATTTTTTTTTTAGAGCTAAATCAATTCAATACAATATATAACTATGTATAAACAACTTAAGGGTAACGGGAAAAAACGATCAAAGTCACATTTTGTAAACTTCCCAGAAATTAGATTTTTTTTTTCAAGTCGATAATTAAACTTAAAAATCTGGTGCGATGCGCGCAACACACAACTTTCACTTACCAACTTAGTTAGATTAGAAATTGACATGTTTTTTAATTGCCATTTCAATAAATAATATAAAAACCTGTTAACTAACTCTAACTAACATTGATTGGGCCAGACTCCATGGCTACGCTGTCTTATAAGCCAATAAATAAATAAAAAAATAAAAATACATATAAAAAAGATGACTTGATTTTGATTAAAAATGATTAATTTAATCAAAATCATTAAAGCCGTTTTTGAGATATTCGAAAAAATTTAAAAATTGGAAAAAAAAAAGTTATAAAATGAAGTGCCCCCTGCGTTTGACCAATTTTGACGAAATTTTGGCTGTCACATCGTGAGCATATACATGCCCCAAATATCCAGTCAGATCAAAATCATTACAGCCGTTGTTGAGTAAATAAAAAAAACACGTGAACATAAGAAAAAGTTTATTAAATAAAGTACCCCCTCCGTTTCACCAAGTTTGACGAAATTTTGGCTGTCGCATCGCGGGCATATACATACATCAAATACCCAGTTTCATCAAAATCATTAAAGCCGTTTTTGAGTAAATAAAAAAAAAACACGTGAAAGTGAGACAAAATTTATTAAGTAAAGTGCCCCCTCCAATTGATCAATTTTGATGAAATATTAACTGTCATATCCCAGGGACGTACACACATCAAATATCAAGTTTAATCAAAATCGTTAGAGCCGTTTTTGAGAAAATCGAAAAAAACGTAAAAATTAGACAAAATTCTTTAAATGAAGTACCCCCTTCGTTTGGCCAATTTTAATGAAATTTTTGCTGTCACATCGCGGGCATATTCATACACCAAATACCTAATTTGAGGTTCGTACGATACATAGTTTTTGAGCTAGTCTTTACATACACGCACGCACACACACACGAGTTTTGGTTAAAGATGGCGACCGAATATGATCAGCTTTTGGAGCAAAACCTTTTATTCATCATTAAAGCTATTACTGAATCTAGTAATATGAGGAATGATCTGAAAAAGAGTTTAACGGATGCTTTGGCAGTGTTTAGAGAACTTTTCAACAGAATGAAGAGTGACCTATTGGATAAGAAGCAACAAGACGTTACCCCATTGCCTCATTCCTACAGTGAAATTACCAAAAAGCCAAGGACTCAGGTGAGTACAATTAAATCTGTATAAAAAAATAGTATCAAGCCTAAAAATAAAACGAATAACTCAGATGAAACGAAAAAATCATTGAAAGAAAAAGTTGACCCCGTCAAGCTTAACGTGGGGGTGCAAGGTGTAATCAAGATTAGGGATGGTGGGGTGTTACTTAAAATGGTCTCCTTATCAGACTGTGATAAGCTAACAGCGGAATTAAGTAAAAAATTAGGAGAGAGTTATGGTATCGAAAAAGTCAAAAAATCAAGACCAAGGATGTTAATAAGTAACTTGCCTCCTGATATTGACGAAAATGATTTAGTTGAATTATTAAAACGTCACAACTCAGAACTTCTTGAAAAAGATAGTTTCTTTTCCCTCCGTACCATGTTGTCAAGGGAAATAAATAATAAAAATTACGCAAAAAATTATTAGGCATAGGAAAAATTAAATGTGGATGGGTAATCTGTAATATCACTGATAACATTTACATACGCCGCTATAGGAATTACTGTCAATATCATGGTAGTAAAACCTGTGAATCTCCCAGGAGATGCCCTCTCTGTGCAGAGGAACATACGGGTAAATGCAATAACTAGTAACAGCAACATATAAATGCATTAACTGTATAAAATATAACGAATATACCAAGCACACATAGGTAAACAGTAATCATGCCGCTACTGATAAAAGCTGCCCGAGATATATTTCCGTTCGTGAACGAATCATTCAAACCATCGATTATGGTTTATTAACATGAAACTAGATAAACTTAAATGTGCTCAGGTTAACCTACAAAAGTCGAAGGCGGCAAATTCAAACCTTCAGAACTTAGTCAATATTTTGAAACTTGACGTGGTGTTCATTCAAGAACCATACTTCTATAATGATAAACCAACATTTTTATACAAGGGGTGGCGTATATTTTATGCCGGAAATAGTATAATTAGATCAGCTATAATAATAATAAATCCGGAAATTGATGCTGTACTAATTCGATCTTTGTCAAATGAGGACATCGTCACTGTTAAAATAAAATATAAAACTATTCCGAAGCTACTTGCGATAAGCACCTACTTAAGTGATACTAAAGACATAGCTCTTGACTTGAACTATTTAAGTGATATCCTCGGCAGTAAGCTAGCAAATAAGGTTATAATATGTATGGACAGCAACTCCAGATCTACAACCTGGTTTGACTGGAAAACAAATAAACGAGGACGTCTTCTTGAAGAGTTTTTAGCTGAGAAACTTTTAATTATATTAAATAAAAACGACGGGTAACCTAATTTTGAGACAAATAAGGGACGCAGTGTAATAGATCTTACAATAGCTACCACTTCAATAGTTCCATTTATCAACGACTGGGAGAATAATGAAGAAGAAAGCTTATCAGACCATAAATTATTAACCTTTAACATTACATCATCATCCTCACTGATACATACGGATAAACGGAAAAATGGGTTTAAATACAGAATAAAGGATGCTGACTGGCAAAAATATAAAGAAGTATTTACTACTAAAATACAGTCTTTGACTAACCAAAAGTTTACTACAATTACCAATCAACTGGACCAAAATAAATTAGATAATGAAATATCAGAGTGGGTTTCTGTGGCTGAATCAATAAATTTAGTAATAAAGAAGATAACATCTATTATCTATCTAAACCATCCCGCACTATCGCCAGATAAACGATAACAATGCAGTAAAACATTAACGGAAAAGAGGAAGGAAGTAAGGAAATTAAGAAGGCAATACCAGAGAACAAAATATAGTGCAAAACTTAGAGAGGAAAGGAAAGCCACTTACTACCTAGCTAAGAATGAATTCTCCAAGCTAATCATGAAGGCGAAAAACGAATCATGGAAAGATTACTGCACAGTAGGTGCTGGAATTTCACCATGGAGTCAAATTTATAAAATCGCTGCTGGAAAAGCTAGGCCACCTCTCAAATTGTCCACTATACAAAAGCTTGACGGATCATTTACGAATGATCTACAAGAAACATTGGAAGTAATTATGGACCAGGTCATTCCTCGTGAAGAGGCTACATTTAGTCCGTTTGATAAAAAATGCCAAGAGTTACTAGGAAATGATGACCTTCCCATAACTCAGGAAGAAATAATGATTGCTATTTGGGGAATGAAAAACAATAAGGCTCCTGGAAAAGATGGTTTTACAAAAGAGATAATAGAGGAGACCTTTAAAATTATCCCCCTTACCATATGTCTGCCACCTCAGATCGGTTGCCATCAAATTTTATAGGCGAACAAAATCGACATTTTCGTCCTTATTTCAATTTTTCGCTAATAACTCGAAAACGATTTATCGCAGAAGAAATATTGTTCTTTCTAAAATAAAAGGGCATTCAATTTCGCGTCGACTGAAGTCCTCACAGTTAAAATCGGGTAAGTCTTTTCGCCAAAACCGATTGTCAATTTAGCCACTTCAGCGGAAAAATGAATTACGCTCATGTTCCAAAGCCTGAAATTTAAAGAGGGTTACACCAAATAAAAAATGTTACCTATAATAGTTGTAGAATATCAAATTCTGTGTAAAACGATCTCATTAATTTAAAAATTAGCCCATTCCTATGGAGACAAAATAATTAAAACCTATTTAGCGCCTTGTGGTGTAAAATCCGTGAACTTTTTTTTCAGTTTCTCGCATATAATTCGGCAAATACAGATCACAAAGTATTACTTTCTTCTTAAGAGGTAAAATTACCTGAAGAAGAAATAAAAGCTAAGAGAAGAGAGGCAGCCAGAAGGTAACGGGAAAGAATCAAAAGAGACCCCCTGTTACTACATTTTGGGTTTTCAGTTCCTTTTCACCTTTAAGTTGAAGTACCTGAATATTAGTTCAGTTTATAAGAACAAGGGAATCGCTTTATCTACCCATCTAATTGAGTTGTTTTTATAACTTCCTATTTTGGAACATTTTTTAAGTTTCAATAGTTAGCCGTTAGCTCTTTAATTATTTTAATGGTAGGGATCGAATTCATTACACCTATATAAGAACAAGACTGGCTTTAGATTAAACGAGACTGTAAAAATTTAGAGAATTGTTTTTTATAAGGTTTAAATTAATTGGTGGCGGGATGGCCGAGTGGGCAAACGCCAAAAAAAAATACGCGTTGCCCTAGACTTCGGTTTTTGACGTATTAACCATTTTGAACTAATTAAACAGCCCTCTTTAAAATAAAAGATAAATTTTTCCAAGTACCTACCTGTCTAAGTAGTTATTTTTATGAATATTTTATCCAATCCCCTGATACTTCTAAAACCGAAGTCTTAGCAGGAAGGAAGCACTACGAATAATTTCACGTTTTTATTTGTATTTCCTGCAGGATTTAGCTAATGTTGTGTGCAAGGAGTTTATTTAGTGCTAAATTTGATGCTCTGCAATTTTATCTACAACATTTTCCATTTAAACTAGATGTTTTTGGGTTAGAGGAGATGGAACACGGTTTCCACAAAACTCGTAAAAATTACAGATTTTTGATGTACCGAACCCGGCTAAACCACTTAAACGATTTAAACTTCAAATATATCATTATATTTGCAGTAGTTTAGCCTCTGAAGAAAAAAGTACCGGGATCACCACCGTCGCCGACTCGTTCAAGCAAGCAATTCAACTTGAACTTGCTATCTTTCGGTTCTCAATCATACGTTGCCATGGGCAACGCGTATTTTTTTTTTGGCGTTTGCCCACTCGGCCATCCCGCCACCAATTAATTTAAACCTTATAAAAAACAATTCTCTAAATTTTTACAGTCTCGTTTAATCTAAAGCCAGTCTTGTTCTTATATAGGTGTAATGAATTCGATCCCTACCATTAAAATAATTAAAGAGCTAACGGCTAACTATTGAAACTTAAAAAATGTTCCAAAATAGGAAGTTATAAAAACAACTCAATTAGATGGGTAGATAAAGCGATTCCCTTGTTCTTATAAACTGAACTAATATTCAGGTACTTCAACTTAAAGGTGAAAAGGAACTGAAAACCCAAAATGTAGTAACAGGGGGTCTCTTTTGATTCTTTCCCGTTACCTTCTGGCTGCCTCTCTTCTCTTAGCTTTTATTTCTTCTTCAGGAAATTTTACCTCTTAAGAAGAAAGTAATACTTTGTGATCTGTATTTGCCGAATTATATGCGAGAAACTGAAAAAAAAGTTCACGGATTTTACACCACAAGGCGCTAAATATGTTTTAATTACTTTGTCTCCACAGGAGTGGTCTAATTTTAAAATTAATAAGATCGATTTACACAGAATTAGATATTCTACAACTATTGTACATAACATTTTTTATTTGGTGTAACCCTCTTTAAATTGCAGGTCATTTTTTTTTTTGGTCATTTTTGGCCTTCATTGCCTGGGCTATAAGAGGTACATCAATGATGGCGGATACCAATCAAATCAAAATCTAGAATTTGAGGATGCAGAAGATGTTAGAGTAAGTACATAAAATTACCTCCGCATCTACTTCATATTTTATTTCCAGCTGGATGAATATTGATTCTGAGGAGTCGTACTGGTTACTGTACTGGTTAGGTACAGTAGAAAACATAGTTGGCAAGAAATACGACGAGTTATGTACCGTTTTTTAATGGGTTTTAAGTTCTGATTCCAATGAGACCATTCTCATCACAATGCAGTTAAAAGATAAATAGTTATATCAGATTATATTTAAAAAACTATAATCTGCGGCTGTAAGATGTCAAATTTAAGCAAATTATTATTACAATACATATATAATCAGAAATAAGTGGAAATTGGATTTTCATTTCAATAAGGGCCAAATACATATGTAGGTACGCTTTGAATTAATTATATTTAATAAAATCGGGCACTAAATAAAAAATATTTATTATTTTAACTGAAAATCCTGATTATGAATCAACCTATCATAAATATAAAATATATTTAACAAAATAAATACAAAACTATTTATTTGTAAAATAACTATAGATATGTATGTATAGTACTTTTTTCTGTAGACTTATTTGGATAAATAAATACGAATATAGAGAAAATAATCAGTGAGATTGCCTCGTATACATTTCGAAAAACGTTTTATCTGCTAATTGTTATTTTCATCTATAATCCGTAATAACATAGAGATCACAGACTGCAGTGTCGTGTTAGATTCAACAACGCAGAAACTGTATATCAAGTGTTTGTTTTACCTCACATTTCCCACAAATTTTAGGTAAAAAATTCACATTTTGCGGGCTATAATTGCTTTGCAAACCACGGGAAAAATAATGCTAGTTACTATTTTCAAATTGATCTCTTTTTCTATACTCTTATTTATTTATTGAAAAATTAATGCATTGACATATCTAAAGTTTTTGATGGTGTACACCCGCCTATTTATTAACTTTCTTGACTTAATTTTCTTTCTATACTTAATTTTCTGTGATTATTTTATAAAATATTATTCACATTTAGACACAGATTTTTTTAAATAATATAAATGATAATCCGAACTCCACTTATATCTGATCATACGAGTATATGTTCTTTAATAATATATATTTTTTTTTTAGGGATATCATTCAGCTACTACATGAGTTTTTTCAAATTTTATACGTATTGATTCTTTCGTCATGAAAATGGGCCATTAGATTCAGAACCATATAAACTATAAAAAACGGAGCATCATTGGACTTACTTGCAGCAATATTATTTTTGAGTCTGTGCCCTTCTTAATAATAGCGCACTATACAAATGAATCTCGAATCTTAATAATGCTCAATACTAATCCTTATATATATATAAAAATCTCGTGTTCCGATGTTTGTCTTTCTAGTACTCAGAAACTGCTGAACCGATTTTAATGAAATTTGGCTCAATGTATATAGTTTTGGCCAACTTAAGAGATAGGATAGTTTTTAACTTGATTAGTGACCAAAATAATTCTTATATAGCAAATACAGTAGGTCGTGTTTCGATTAATTAACATGGCGTCATATGTCGATTTCATAACGTTTTTGTTTATAAGCATGCTTTTGTAATACAGGTTATCATTGTTATAATTTTGTATTGTGTTATGTGAGTGCAGTTATTTGTTCCTATATTATTATTTTCCACAAACAAATAGTAATACAAATCTTTGTATTTATTGTTAATTTTCATGAAAGAATAAATAAATCAAGAAAAGGTTACAATCAATTCTCAAAAGTGTAGGTAATTTTTCTTCCTTTTCCTTTTTTTATTTGTATTTAAATTAAATTACTAGCTAAGCGCTGACACGCTTTGCTGTGGCCCACCCTGCTATCAACTTTTAGTAAAGTGAATACATTTTAATAATTTAAATTAGGCTATTATTTGAAATAATCTTCCATACATGTGGTAACAGCAACTACCAGGTCTGCAAGTTTAAAATGTCGTTTATTTCTTAAAATATATACACAGTAATTTAAAAAAAAAGTATAATATATTTTATTCAAAGTACTGGCCCTCGCTTTCTACACATTTTGTCCATCTCTCGGGCAATTTATGGATACCATTCCAAAAGAATGCTTCATCTTTATTTGAAATCCATTCATCGAACCATTTTCTTACATCCTCCAAATTGTTAAAGTGTTGCTCAGCCAATGAGTGTCCCATCGATGAGAAGAGATGATATTCAGAAGGCGCCAGGTCAGGTGAATACGGCGGGTGGGGTAGGAGTTCCCAACCAAGCGAAGAAATCGTTTCCTTAGTCAATCTGGCTGAATGTGCAGGAGCGTTATCATGCTGAAGAATGACTTTGGCGTGCCTGTGAGCCCATTCTGGGCGTTTTTCGATCAATGCGTGACTCAAATTGATCATTTGTTGTCGGTAGCGGTCGGTATTGACTGTTTCGCCGGGTTTGAGAAGCTCGTAGTAGACTACTCCCTTCTGATCCCACCACACACACAGCATTGTCTTCTTCCCAAAACGATCCGGTCTTGCACTCGATGTGGATGGTTGTCCTGGCGTTACCCATGATTTTATTCGTTTGGGATTCTGAAAATAAATCCATTTTTCATCGCCAGTTACAACTCGATGCAAAAAACCCTTTCTTTCGTGGCGTAAAAGCAGCATTTCGCACACAGTTTTTCGTTTTTCCATCTGTCGTTCGTCCAATTCATGTGGAACCCATTTTCCAACCTTTTGAATTTTTCCCATAGCTCTCAGGCGATCGGAAATGGCTTGCCTAGTGACATTCAACTGTTCTGCCATCATTTGTTGGGTTTGGGTATTGTCTTCGTCTAATAAAGATTGCAATTCGACGTCCTCAAACTTTTTTGGTCGATTTTCTCGTTTTTTATCAGTAACATCAAAATCACCACGTTTGAAACTTTGAAACCAACGTTCACATGTCTTGACGGTTGGAGCCATAAGTCTCAACAAGAATTCGATGACATTCAGATGCCTTTTTCTTTTGATTGAATAAGAAAATCATGACATGCCGCAAATGCTCTTTATTTGGCTTAAAATTAGACATTTTTAACACCAAAGAAAGGTATGATACGTCCACGTAAACGACTTAAAAACAACTGACTTTTGTAAACAAATGACTAACAAACAAAATAGCGTTTAGAGATAAGCAAATCCTTCAATAGGCTAAGAGCGCATTCTATTGGAATTAAAACGACATTTTAAACTTGCAGACCTGATACTGTCACAGTTGTAACCTAATAGAAACCTGACTTGGGGAGTCAGTGTTGCCAAAAACTTGTGAAAATTAGTGAGTTGGCTACACTGCGGGTAACCAGACATAAAAACTCCCTGAGTGTGTTTTGATTAGGTGTTGTGGGATACTTTGTGATTTGCTAAAGAACTGCATAATTAAGACTTTAATATTATACTTTCGGTTGATTTATTTATTTATTTATCAGAAGTTTCTTTATTTTCAGTATTCGTTTTGTTATTATTATTTAAATGCAGTGTTTTTTTATTTGACCAAACCTTTTTATTATTTTTATCCCCTGCTCTAAAATGTAAAATTTATAAAATGTTAGTGAAGATTTGTAATTCCTCCTTTATCAACAATAATTTAAAGTTGAAAAAATTTAATCCCAATGGAATCTTGGCAAAATTTCCCAGGGACAGGGTCGAAACTAAAATAACTTTGCCGGAACCATTAAAAAGTGTTCATTTTTCAGAAAATGACAGCGGTATTATATAACTTTATTCAAATCCATTGTTGGATATTTATTTAAGGTTATGAATTAGGTTTGTTCTAAACAATTGCTCTATATTGGAAACGGTGAAATAGAGCTGCATCGAAATTCAAAATTTATCAAATTACCAGAAAATTTCTGAACTGTTGTAGAGACGAAAAATTAACTAATGTAAATTGTCTTTCCTAATATTTTGAACAATTATTTGGACTATAATTGGCTGGGTAGTCGTGCTATTGTGGCAGCAAAAAATTTTTATTTCGATGAAATAAACTTCCAAAAGTTCAATGTTCTAGATGTAAACGAAACCGTAAACTTCCCATCTGAATTTTTGAATTCCCTGGATACACACCCAAACAGTCTCCAACAAAACAATGTTGAAGATTGGCTCATTGATCATTCTTTTTTGTAACTTAAATCCACCTCAATTGTGCAACGGTACACGTTTAGTCATTAAAAGGATCACAGGAAATGTTATTAAAGCAAAAATGTTGCCTGGAAGGTTTACAGGAGATATCATCCTGTTGCCACCTATTCCCCTGGAACCGTCAGAAAATTCAATAAAATTTAAAAGGCTTCAATATCCTATTCGTTTGGCTTTTGCCATGACCATAAACAAATCCCAAGGAAAACAATGTCCACTTGGACTTTGAAAATCCGTGTTTTTCCCATGGGCAATGTCACGTGTGTGGAAACCAATGTCACGTGTGTGGAAACCATCAAATCTTTGGTTTGTGTTAAAAAAACAAAACATTTCGAACAAATTAGTACTTGAATAAATAAAAATTCTTAATTGTATTATGTAAAAACCTCTTTAAGAAGAGATTTCTTATCACTCAAATATATTGCTAAATTAAAAGCTTCGACACACCACCCTCCTACCGAACACTTATTTGCCGAAGGGTCGGGAAATCGAGGTCTCAAAGAAATTGAGAAAAACTCCTATCAAAAGGACATATGTGGCGCGTTAACCAAGATTGGCATGACCCTGAGCAATATTAAACCCGTTGCTAAACCAACAACACCATGTTGAAGTAGTGTTAGGCCATTAATCAATAGATCAATGGCTGAGGTTACCAAAACTTACCCGGTAGAAGTTCAGTCATCCATTTTAAAATTGTGGAAAAATATAACCATTCCGAGTTACTTTATACCGATGCATCAAAAAAGGGCGATAGTGTTGGCAGCGCTGTGGGACGTAAACACAATCAGCTCCTTTTTAATCAAACTACATTGAAATGTGAGATTTAAAAAATAAAAACTTTAACTTTCCTATATTCCTTACCAAATACTTTTAAATGGTGTAGTATTTGGAGTATGTATATTAGGGTGTCCCTTATTTTTCAAAGTTTTAAATTTCTAACGCATAGGTCTAAGTTTTGTTCATTTGCCTCTAAAACACTCGGAAATAAATTTTACCTTATTTGGAGTACGGTAACCCGTGCCGACTTGCATCGAATCATGTTCAGACATGTTTTTCGGAAGTAGCGGTGCGTATTCACGGCATTTGTCTTTTGTTCTCAATTATTCTCGCGCTTAAGGGTCTGGCCACACATGTCCGCACCGGATCCGCACCGCAGCACTAATATAGGTCCGGATAAGCAGCACTAATATAGGTGCGTATCCGGTGCGGACATGTGTGGCCAGACCCTAACACGTATTGTTATACATTTAAAAGATAGCAGTGGAATTGAGAAGCAATAAAACATGTGGTTTCTTGGTTGGTGACGTAAATTATCTAATAAAAGGAGTAAAGTTACCGTCCAATCGTATAGTTCTTGCTATATTTTTTTTAAATATTCGTGAAGTTAAATTGACAGTTGGTAAAAGCGCTAATCTCGTCATTCGGGATAGTATTATATTTTGTGAAAAAGTTAGAATCCCTACCAGAGCTATACCTAAAAAACTTGTGGATCTTCACCATGCTTGGAGGGAGTTTCAAAAAAATTATAAAAAAAAAAAAACAAGATATTAACAAGCGCCGTGAGGAGGACTTTAAGAACAATTTAGATAATTTATTTGACATAGCACATTGGCTGATGCTTTGGATGAATATTGAAGAAGATAAACTATTTTTACAAAAAGAAATAGAATCATGGCGTCCAGGGTGTTTAGCGGGTGTAGACAAAAAGTTAGCTAAAAAGAAGAAAGGGCAAGACAAAGGAAATTAAATGAAGAGAAAAAAATGTGGTGCGTGCGCGCAACACACAACTTTCACTTACCAACTTACTTAGATTAGAAATTGACGTGTTTTGCTAAATATCATTTCCCAAAGTCACACATTTTTCTATATTCATATCTTATTTTTGTTAATCGTTAAAGCCGTTTTTGAGTAAATAAAAAAACCCGTGAAAATGATACAAAATTTATTTAGTAAAGTCCCCCCTCCCGTAGATCAATTTTGATGAAATTTTTACAGTCGTATCTCGGGCATATAAATACATTAAATACCAAGTTTGATCAAAATCGTTAAAACCGTTTTTGAGTAAATAAAAAAAACACGTGAAAATGATACAAAATTTATTAAGTAAAGTCCCCCCTCCGGTTGATCAATTGTGATGAAATGTTGGTTATCACATCTTTGGCAAATAAATACATCAAATACCAAGTTTGATCAAAATCGTTAAAACCGTTTTTGAGTAAATAAAAAAAACATGTGAAAATGATACAAAATGTATAAAGTAAAGTCCCCCCTCCGGTTGATCAATTTTGATGAAATTTTTACAGTCATATTTCAGGCATATAAATAGATCAAATACTCAGTTTAATCAAAATCGTTAGAGCCGTTTTTGAGAAAATCGAAAAAAACTTAAAAAGTTATTAAATAAAGTACCCCCTCCCTTTGAGCAAATTTGATGAAATTTTTGCTGTCACATCGCGGGCTTATACATACTCTAAATACCCAATTTCAGGTTCGCACGGTTTATAGTTTTTGAGCTAGTCTGTTCACACACACACACACACACAGACACACACACACACACACACACAGACCATTTCGCGGGACTTGGTTATTTTGACTCAGGGGACCCCAAAACGTGTATTTCCGTTGAAAACCGGAAGTCGAAAATTTTCACGATCGCAATACTTCCACTTACTATATATTTCATATATAGGTAAGTGAAAGTAAAAAGATGTGAGAAAATTTGTTTCGGAGGTTTATCGTCATCTGTAACTACGCAAGCCTTGAGGAACCCGTAGCATCCACCTCTCAAATGGTAAGTTTTCAAAATACCAAAAAAAAAAGACTTTATCACGCCTAAGTTAGTTGCAGCTTTAGATAGGTGTCAATTGAGCATAAGGGATTCTGTCTATATACTTCAGGCTGTAGTAGAAGCACTAAATCTTAGCTAAGATGATTTTCCAATAAACAAATCGTCTATTTTCAACGTATTCGCACACAGAGTCGAAATGTTGTGGTTTTAAAATGTGTGTTCGAAACAAAAATCTACCAAGTAGGCCACAAGTCACAAGTAGCCCTGAAATCACACTGTTTAAAAAGTTTAGAGACAATTGGAAAACTATTAATCCTGCTGCCACTGAGCTATATACCGATATCGTCATTTTTTTAATACAATAATAGAACATTTATTGATATTTTATAATCAAGAACTGCAAAAAACTATTGGACGTGACGATTATCGAGAACTGATTGAACTATCGATTGTTTTCATAAGAGGAGATAGGGAAAAATAAATTAAAATTCTTGCCCCCTTTAACAAAGCTGCGTCCGGAGGTGTTGGAAGGAATCGACACCATGATCCGTAGGAGCGTGAAGGCCATAATTGGTCTTCCTGCTAACACCTCCACGGCGATGTTGTACGCTCCCAGGAGGTACCGAGGATTGGATTTGATCCGCTGCCAATGGGAAGCTCCTCTTCAACACTGGTCTATTGCTCAGCGACTGTCCAATGTAACGGATGCCCTGTTCCAATCTACATTTGATTACTCGGCGGAGATAGCAGAGTGTGCCGGAATATGAGAGCTCTACGGCAGTCGCTACGAGAAAACTCGTTTGAGGAATGGGCCAACTGCAGGTGGCAGGGCATTGGAGTACGACATTTTAAAGACATCCCGAAAGCTAACAAATACATGTATGTACGAGAAGCAGATACTTTCGGGGTCTGAATGGTCCAATGCCCTGAAACTGAACATCAATTATGCACCCCTGCGCGGAGTCCCAGGTGTCAGCGGACAGGTGAGAGAAGTTGGGTCCCTCTGTCGCAAATGACAGAGAGCCTGAAACACCAGCACACGTGCTGGGGAAATGCCCCAACAACTCGCTCCTGATAACTCGCCGTCACCACAGGGTCAAACATGCATTGATGAGGCTCCTGAAGGAAAATGACTTCGCCTGCTTCGAGGAAGTGTATTGTGTGGATACGGATGGATCCACGAGATATGCCGATATAGTGGCATTCCCGAAGACCGGAAAGTCGGCTGTCATTCTGGATCTCACCGTGAGGTACGAGTTTAATGACCTCGATCAGGCGAGTAAAGTTGACGAAGAAAAAAAAATATATATGAAAAGTGTATCCCTTTTCTCAAAGAGAGGTTCCGCGAGAGCTTCGGCGAGGGAGAGTTCCACGTGAGAGGCCTTAAGGTTCGGAGCCCGAGGAACCATACCTAGGTTAACCAGGAGCATCATGGAGGATCTTGGTGTGGAGATAAAGGACGTAGCAAGCTTGGCGGAGAGTATAGTGCTGGACCCCCGGACACCACATTTATGGTGGTGGCTGAATTCGAGACTGGTGAGGGGGACATGTATGAATGTAAGTTATTTATTTATTTATATGTGTATTTATTTATTTAGTTTATTATAATTAGTTATTTAATGATTTGTTAAATTTTATTATCTTTTTTATTGCCGATTTATATGCCTGGTAGTTTGTTGATTTGATTTTATTCTTATTTTTATTGTTGCATGATATATATATTTTATTCGAAGTTTCTAATTTTTATATGTATATTTTTCGAATTCAAGAGAGCACTCGAGGGTTTGAGTAAAAGAGAGAAAAAATAAAAATGAAAAAAAAATATATAAAAAAAAATATAACCATGTAGGTATGAATATGTATATAAGCATGGATGTTATTATTATTATATATTATTAAATAAGGTGTTAAAAATAGTCTAAAATAAGATGTATATAGTATGCTGTGTATTAGCAACCCAATGTAGTTGGGCAGCATCGCTTTTATAATGAATAAAGTGTTTCTCTCTCTCTCTAGACCTCCTGGAGCGATGCATCAAGCAAGGTGGATGGCTAGAGCTATTTACTCTTTAAAGATATGTTTGTTGCAATTTCAGTTCAAAATTAGCGCCAAGGATATGCAAGCATTTCAAGATGCCTGTTTATTCATTGTGGTTTCAAATGTGAAACCATGGCTTGGATGTAGTCTGGCGGTGAAAGCACCAAATCAAGATTTGTGCTTTTTAAAGAGACTTAAGGTAAATGAAACTGTTGACAAATTGATCTCCAAAGCAGCCCGGAGCAAGTTTAGTCAACATTTTTGTTACTTGTCATAAGAAATTGCCGTTTTATCACTCTTTGATGATGAAGTTAATGAACAAACCAAAGCAAAAATTGTAGTGAATTACCAAAGAGATAGATTGTATAATTCTGGGAAGAGATACATTCCATCAGAAGAAGATATGTCTGATTATTTGTGTAGTAAGTAGGAATACAATAAATAGTACTATTTTTAATAAATTGTCAGTAATACTGCTTTATTTACTGTTGCAGCAAAATCATTAAGTGATTCTTTTTATAAATATTTCATACAAAGTTAATATTTCAATTGATTTAGCTGTATAACGGAAAGGGTTAAAAACAGCAATTTTCAAAATCTTTAGAGTTCTGTCGGCACGGGTTAACGTTGACGTAGGAAGATGAAATTTTGTATTTAAGTAAGTCTGGGTAGTATAAAAAGAAATAGGAGGTATGCATTTCGATATCTAAAAAAAAATGTTTACCTATATAAGGGACACCCTAATGTATATGCCCGCGATGCGACAGCCGAAATTTCATGAAAATTTCTCCAACGGAGGGGGCACTTTACTTAATAAATGTTCCAAATTTTGCTATACAGCAGAGATGGGCAAATTGTATCTGCAGATACAGATATCGGATACTGTAGCTGTGGAAAGTACTCATGAGAGCAGATACAGATAGTATCCGTATCCGTACGGACGGATTCCGAAGGATCCGAGTACTTCTCGTATCTGTCAGATTCGGATACAGTGACTACTCGTATCTGTCCGGACAGATACCCGAGTATCTGTGAGTACTTCGGTATTTAGTTACTTTTTTCCGGATACTATTTCGGATATTTCTACTTCTGGGGCTGGGTTGTTTACAATTCCATTATTATTCTAATATTCTATTAAAATTATAAACAAATTATTAGTATTAAGCCGTCAACATTTTATCGCTTCGAAATAAGGGTGCAATATCCAAAGCGTTAATTTTGACAAATGTAATAATTTAAAAAAAAAAACGATAGGAATATAAAATTATTTTCTTTTTTTATTTTTTCAGATTTTTAAAATTGTAAACTACTGTGATGATAATAGTGGCTTATAATTGGAAAATACTACCGATTTTAAAATTCGATGCTGGTGGGGGGGGGGGGGACATTTTATTAACTTTCCGTTTTCTTCGAGAAGAGTCTTTATGGTAACGGCAGATTTTGAAAATAGTAACATTTTTAAAATTTGGTTGGGGAGAGCGTTTCTACGATTTTTTTTTTAACTTCTGATTAATTTGTTATGATTGTCTGTCTATATCTATATTTATGCGTTCGTAGATTTTGAAAAAGTATTAATGTTTTACGGATACTTCTACTTCTGAGGTTAGGAATATTTAAAATGTTGTTATTAAACTTTTTTATTAATACTAGGCTGTCAACATTTTATGTTTTCGAAATAAGGATCCTATCAAAAATTTTAAAAATAATCATACTTTTAAAATTGTAATTATTTAAAATTAATAATATTCAAACGGAAATTTTTTTTTCTTTCTATTTCTTCACAATAAAGAAGCATAATTATGTTTAGGCTGGCTTAACTTTTGAAAATAGAAATAATTTTAAAATTACTATATTGTGGGGGGTCCACCTTTAAGAGAAAATTGTAACTTCTAAAATTAATACGAATAGAATTTATATTTTTGTTAATATACACTAAATGAGGGCTCATACGGGTATGGATTTGGTGAATGGAATCAATTTTAAAATTCGATGCAGCGAGGGAGGATTTCTTCGGGATGAGCGTTTAAGATATTGGGGGAGCAGATTTCGAAAATATTTACAATTTTAAAATTTGGTGCGGGGCTACTACGCAATTTTTTTTAACTTCTGATTATTTCGTTGTGAGGGTCTATATTAGTTGCACATAAATTTTATTACAGTACGTTTTATTATAATCAAAATATAAAGAAACACACAATAAGAGTAGATATGAATTGAAACATTCCTATCTAAAATGGAGACGCTATAAATCAAAAAGAATCAGGAACAGTTTATTTGAGATAATAAAATGCAATTCACAAACTATTTCAATTTTTTTACAAATCAATTAAATTATATGGAAAAACATTTATACTATCTTACATTTTAATAATTTATTCAACTTTTTATCTTTTTAACTTAAAAATGACTTAGGAATCTTTGTCATTGTCGCATAGGCTGGTAACAACAAGAAGTAACAAAATAATGGAAACCTCATCAAACTGATGGTGTGTTAGCATTGACATGGGTACTTTACAAAGATAATCATGTAAAAGATAGTGAAATTAAAAATGAATATTTCAATGATAAAAAAACTCCTGTTTTCATTTCTGAGTAAAGAGTGTTGCAGAGACTAGGGCAAAATTATAAGGGTAGAGGTAGAAGAGGTTAATTTGCCGACTTCAAAGGGTTTACTGCGGGGAAACCCAACCCTTTTGAAGTGAAAGGGTACACAACGATCAGGTGTAAACTTAAGATAAGGAATTGTAAAACTAGCAATATACAATAGATGGTACAGTATACAAATTGTTCATATCTGGACTCAATAATTAGATAAAACTGAGAGTACACACAAGCAGACCTGGGCATTATTTATATGATTCCGGTTTTTCACATTTCATAATAAAATAGTTTGTTTTTGTTTTTTAATATTTTTAGAACAATATTTCTTTTTATGACAGAATGAAAATTTGTACATTAAATCTACTCAAAGAAGTACTTATAATTAATTAAACATTTTAAACGTAAATTCTAGAAAAATCTGGCGAATCAATAAAAAAATAACTTTTAAAAGGTGACTTCAATACTACAAAGAATTTGCTTAAAACATTACATTTATGTATTCACATTGACTAATCAATGATCATACAGGAAGTTATTTTGGAGCAACAAAAATACATGGACTGGACAATAAGTCCTCTTCGTCCCAAGAAATAATGCTTGGTAGTATGCTTTTAAGTCCGATATAAATAATTAGCATCGATAGTAATAATTATTTTTGCTAAATGTGAATGTTAAGCCCCTAAAAATGATTTCTTAGAACATTTAGAAATGCTCATAAATAAAAATTAAGTAGAAAAATAAGGCAAACGTTCACCTGGATCGGAACGATTTTTTAACTTATAAACGCGTCTGGCGGGTATTAGTAAGAATTTTTAACCAGCCAGACGACCGAATTTCGTGTTTAGGAACCTTTTTGAATAAATTGGCACAAGAATGAATCGTATGTTTTATGGGTGAGTTTTTGTGATTCTCGCGCGCGTCTGGTAGGTACTAGTAAGAGTTTTATCGCTGCCAGAGGATTTTCCCTTTCTACAGAAATAAAAACCTAACGATTAAGCAATATTTCATCCGTATGTTTTATAGGTGAATTTTTATGAAAAAAATTAATTATTCAAATTAATTTTTAAGGCATTAGTAATAATTTTATCGCTGCCAGACTGTCGGTTTCGCACTTGACTCTGTGGTTTCTAAAAATGCTGAAATTTTTAGGTGTATGTTCTATGGGTGAGATTTGTTGCATCTGGCTCCTGTACTATAACCATTATTTTCATTTTGAGAACCCCTCCGTATTAGCTACTGTACCTAATCATGATAAACGACTCCTCTCAAAATCCATATTTATCCATCAGGGGAAAATGATACTGTAATCTATGACCTAGATAAAGGGATAATTTCATCTACTTACTCTAACATCTTCCGCGTCCTCAAATCCTAGTTTTGATTTCATAGGTATCCGCTACTATCGATGTAGCTCTATATTATTATATCACTTCTTTTTTACATACTTTTTTTCATTTTTTATATACATTGTTACCTTGTGTGTACTCTCAGTTTTTATCGTATTATTGGGTCCAGATATAAACAACTTCTTTACTGTATCATCTGTATTGTTAATTTTACAATTCCTTATTTATTTCTATTTTACACTTTGTCGTTGTGTACCCTTTCACTTCAAAAGCATTGGGTTTTCCCGTAATAAACCTTTTGAAGTCGGCAAACTAACCCTCCCCCCCTCCTCTCACACAAATTTTCCCTCAGTTTGTGCATTACTGTGGACTTAACAAGGTAAATATCAGATTTTATTTTGTCATTCTAACCAGCTACTTATTCCAATATTCACGTATAATTTTAGTCATATCAACATACCATCAGTTAGATTAGCTATCCATTATTTTGTTACTTCTTGTTGTTAATATCTAAATTAATAATTACATGATTAAAATTTAATCATCATCTTCTTCATAGTCCGGGAGTTGAAGGCCGAAAAAAGTGTCAGGTTTGAGGAAAGTTTTTGATCAAAAAGGCTGAAAGTACTCATTTCATAGACAACAAATGTGAACGTCCGCCACTTCACATAGGTTGCCATCAAATTTTATATGCAAACTAAATCGAAATTTTCGAACTTCTTTCAATTTTTTGCTTATAAATCAAAAACAATTCATCGCAGAGAAATACGAGTTATCTTTAATTTAAGAGGGCTTGAAATTTGCGTCGAATTAGTTTCTTAAAGATAAAATGGGATCAGACTTTTCGCCAAAAACCGTATCATATTTTCTAATATTTGCCATTTTAGCGGAAAAATGAATGACGCTCATGTTTCAATGCCTACCATTTGAAGAGGGATACTCCAAATAAAAACTTTTACCAGTAATAGTAGTAGAATATCAAATTGTGTGTAGAACGAGCTCCTTAATTTTATAATTAGCCGACTCCTATAGAGACAAAGCAATTAAAACGTGAACGTATTTAGCGCATAGTGGCCTAGAATTGTTTACTTCCAACTATAAAAGGCTATTTTTTGGAAAATTGAATATATATATATTTAAAATTTATAATATAATTAATTATTATGATTTAATTTTATAATATTAGTAACTATGATAATAAATATATTTTAATTTGAAGATATCAATGTTATAGTTGTAATAGATCAAATTCTGTTTGAAACGAGCTCCTTAAATTTAAAATTAGCACACTCCTGTGGAGACAAAGTAATTAAAACGTGAACGTATTCAGTGCATAGTGGCCTAAAATCGGTGAAATTTTTGGACTTTTTTTCATATAAATCGGCATGTACAGGTCATAAAGTACTGCTTTCTCCCTACTATAAAAGACTATACTTTTGAAAATAAAATGATATGTTTTAATTTTGAATAGTTTAAGTGGTCCAGCCGGGTTTTCAACATCAAAAATCTGTTTTTTTTTACGATTTTGGTTGAAACCATGTTACAACGTTTATAATTGAAAAACATCTAGTTGAAATGAAAAATGTTTTAGATAAAAGTTGCAGAGCATTAAATTTATCATGAAACAAGCTCCTTACACACCTATAACTTAAGCTAACTAATGCTTAGCAAAAAGTGAAAGTATTGGTAATGCTTACTTCATGCTTAGACTGCGGTTTTTGAAGTATAAACTGAAGTATCATGACCTACTAAACAACCTTTTTCCATCTGTTAAAAATAAATTTTGCCAAGCACCTACCTACCTACCTAAGTATGTATTTTTTCGAACAATTCATCAAATCCCCTGATAATTAAAAAACCGCAGTCTTAGCAGGAAGTAAGCACTACGAATTCTTTCACGTTTTCATTTGTACTTCCACGCAGGGTTTAGCTAATGTTGTGTGTAATTAGCTTGTTTCATGCTAAATTTGTGCTCTGCATCTTTTATCTAGAACATTTTTCATTTAAACTAGGTGTTTTTGAATTAGAGGCCTTGGAACACGGTTTCCACCACAATTGTGAAAAATACAGATCTTTGATGTTGCAAACTCGGCTTAACCCCGAAACCGATTTAAAATTCAAATATATTTATTATAGTAATTACTTATATTATAGAATTATATTATAAAATTTAAATGTATATATATATATATATATATATATATATATATATATATATATATTCTATTTTCAAAATAATAGCCTTTTTTATAGTTGGAAGTAAACAATTATAGGCCACTATGCACTAAATACGTTCGCGTTTTAATTGCTTTGTCTCTATAGGAGTCGGCTAATTATAAAATTAAGAAGCTCGTTCTACACACAATTTGATATTCTACTACTATTACTGGTAACAGTTTTTATTTGGAGCATCCCTCTTCAAATGGTAGGCTTTGGAACATGAGCGTCATTTCTTTTTCCGCTAAAATGGCAAATATTGGCAAATATTATGATAATGGCTAATAGGTTTTGGCGAAAAGTCTTGTCCCATTTTAACTTTAAGGAACTTATTCGACGCTAAATTTCATGCCTTTGAAATTTAAAGAGAACACATTTTTCTCTGCGATGAATTGTTTTCGGGTTAGTATGAAAAAATTGAAAAAATTCAAAATTAAAATCAGTATACGAAACAGAAATGTTAACTGGCTCGCCTATAAATTTAGCCACTTTAGCAAAACCATCGACTTTTTAATTTTCTGAAATCCCTAAGTGAGCTTTACCCGTAGGAATATAATCTGTTTGTCATTTTTTAATGACTCGTAACGTAATTTAATGACATCCCGTAGGATTTCATTATTGTTTATGTTTTTAAAATTATTTATTGCTTGTAATGTGATTAAGCTGTCTGTTAATATTATAAATTTACTTTTTTCTGACTGATCAATATATTTTAAGGAAATTTCCCATTTTGTTTGTCCATAAAATCTGAGACAACCGATCTGAGGTGGCAGACGTTCACATTTGTTGTCAATGAAATGAGTGCTTTCTCGCTATAAGATCAAAAAATTTCTTCAAATTGGACACTTTTTTGCCCTCAGCTCCCAGAATAACCTATGCAAGAAGATGATGATTAAATTTACATGTCGGAAAGATATTATCTATCTATCTATAATAAAGATATTATCTTCTTTTTAGCCTTGATGATCCACATGTTGGGATCGAAACGTTGGCTTTCAAAATGAGAAATGTTAAACTGTTCATCATTATTATTATCTTTTTGGAAAGAAAAACCAGTTGACTATTTCACATCTCTTAAATACTCCAACTTAAGTGCATATCTATATATTTCTAGAGATTTACATAATGGTCTATTAATTTTTCTTAAAAAAAATATCGTTCTTATGATTTCTTATTGTGATGGATTCCTCGACTCCTGTAAAGCAGTTATTTCGTATGCTGCAATGACAAGTATTCCTAAATCTAATAGTTCATAATATACAAAGTTCGAAGAACGAGTTGTTCTGGAAGCGAATTTTAATTTCTTGAATACCAAAGAATAAGTTAATAAAGTGTAATTCTTTTTCCATATAATTCAAATTATTTAAAAATCTTGAAATATTGTATTAGTTGAATTTTATTATTTACAATTAACTGTTCCTGGTTCTTGTTTTATTTACGAAACGTGTCCATTTTAGTTAGAAATTTTTGGTTTTGCAATCCTATGTTTTATATACCTGATTATTATAACTTATATAACTTATAATTATTATAAGTCTTATGATAATTTATAATAAATAATCAGCCTTATTTTTGTTTTTAATTATTTTATTGATTCTTATAAATGTTAATTTATCATTTTTTCCAAGTGTTTTATTTTTTTCAAACGTAGATATTGCGAAATATTGAATGTATACTGTAATTTTTAGAGATGGAATGTTTTTGGTATTTTAAATATTTTGTTGTCTGATATCATAAGTAATTAAATATACATTATTTTTTAAATGTAGGTGGGAAAATGACCGATAGCCAATCTTCAGAAGAGATTCAAAGCATAGAAAACTACTCTAGAACATCCTCAGCGTCTCCAATGAGTTCTCAAAGTGACTCGCAATTGAGAACATTGACTATTTTAGATGGTAAATTTTTCAAATTGGTACGCTGCACTTCAGTGAAAGTAGTTGGTAGTTGTACAAAATGTGAACCAAAGACTGTTTTGATTAGAGGGACATTCAACTCTTCGTCAAATTTCCTGAAACATTTGAGGAGAATCCATGGTAGCGCAGTAGTTAATGATTACAAGAGTTATTTACTTGAAAAAAATGTAAGGAAAAAAATGATTTCAAAAAGAAACAAATTAATCAACAGCCGGGATGTACTTACTCAAGAGGACTTTGAGAGAAGAATCATGAACTTCATCATCCATTCAATGACACCATTGAAAATAGTTGAAGACCCCACTTTTCTTCATATTTTTGATGGTTTTAACATGAAAAACTTAGATCTACACATGTTAAGTCGTAGAACTCTCGGCAGAAAATTAGACCAACTTTTTCTAACCAATGAAAATAAAATAAAATTAGCTGTTTCTGGGATATGTTATTTGTGCACAACAGCTGACATTTGGTCTTCAAGAAAGCGGAGTTTTCTCGGTGAAACTTGTCATTGGATAGATCCAAGAACTTTCCAAAGAGTATCTGTGGCTTTAGCATGCACACGAATCACAGGAAGCCACACTGGTGAAAAAATATTCAACCTTCTGTCCTCAATTCACAGAAAATACAATATAAAATCGGATAACATTGTTGCGACAATTACTGATAATGCTAGCAATTTTTGCAAGGCATTTAAAGATTTCGGAATAAAACCGATTAACATCAATGCTGAAGAAAATGAAGAAATTGGCTGTGAGACATCATTTGAAGAATGTGAAAGTAATAGTGACGATACTGAAATAACTAGTGACAGTTTTGAAGTTTATACATCCAGCCTCCAAAATGGATTACCGAATCATATAAGATGTAGTGCCCATATTTTAAATTTGTGTGCAACAACGGACCTTATGAAAGCCATAAGGTGCAATGAAGATTTAAGTTTTACTCATTTAAGGGTTATAAATAAATGCAATGACTTTTGGAAGGCCCTTATGCGCCCTAAATCTGCTGAACTCATCCATACTATACTAAAATTTACTCCATCCCGGCCGGTCGAAACAAGATGGAATTCTTTGCATGATGCATTGAAGGATATATTAAAAGTTAAAGAAAAAAGTCAAGAAATTTATTATAATTTAAAAAAATTCAATTCTACCCTCACAGAAATGGATTTTTTGTATATAGAAGAATTCGTAAATTGCACAAAACCCATTGCAGAAGCGTTAGACATATTGCAAGGAGAAAAACATTGTTATTATGGTTGCCTGGTACCTACGCTGGTGGTTTTGAAAAGAAGGTTACAGCACTTAGTAGGGACTGATTTTTTATTCTGTCTTCCAATCGCAGAGTCATTATTAAACAGTGTAGTAACAAGATTCTCTGATCTCTTTCAATTTTCAAATTCAGGGTCAATCAATGCTGGAATAGCTGCTTTAAGTCATCCAAGATTTAAAAAAAAATGGTTACCATGCTATTGTAAAGATAACCAGAATTTAATTCTAAACGCATTTCATTCAGCTGTTATGAAATCCTTTACATCTTCCAATGCCATTACTGGAAGCTCGTCAAATGAAAATGATTCAAATAGTGATGACAGTAGTGAATACTTCGATTTCGGAGAGAGTGAATTTCAAACATCATCAGAGCGGATAGGAACAGATTTTAATACAAAAGCTGAATTAATCATATTAATTTTTTTTAGTGACACTGGCAAGGAATTGTCAGTGCTTCATAGATTTCCTGAAATCAAAGATGTTTTTTTACAATACAATACGCCGATGCCATCCTCTGCTCCTGTAGAGCGGCTTTTTTCATATGCGACAATGACTAACCTTCCTAAATCTAATCGTTTATCAGATAAAAAGTTCGAAGAACGGGTTGTTCTGAAAGCGAATTTTAAATTCCTCAATACCACAGAATAAATTATTAAAATGTAATATTCCATATAATTTAATTTATTTTAATAAAAGTTGGAATAGTTGTTAATTGCATTTTACTATCTTAAATAAACTGTTCCTGATTCATTTTTATTTCTTTTTTTTAATAATCGTATTTATTTTATTTAGAAATGTTTTAATTCATGTCTACTTGTATTTTGTGTTTCTTTATATTTTGTTTGTAAAAATGTATTATATGCAAACAACGTAGTATAATAAAAGTTTATGTGCAAGTGATGTATTTCTTGAAAAAAAACAATTTCCCCGTATATTTATATTCTTACATTTGTGTTGAATAGCATTGGGGGGGGGGATAGTAGTGAGGGTATTATTAGATCATTAACATTAAAGAAACCGTTTGCAATAAACATCACTTCCTTTCCTAGAATGAAATGAGAAAAGGTTAAATTTATGGATGAATAGCCACCGCCAATGAATATATAGCATTTCCAAGTCAAAGTCATGATCCCCCGGTCTAACCCCTTACCTAAGCATATTATATCATGACCAGGTATCCCATTAACATTAATATTTATTTTATAGAGGATTCCAATTTTATGTTATGGGGACCAAATTTTAGTTATACGGGATTCCAATTTTATGTTATAGGGGACGAGGTTATTGAAAAACATATTAATTTTGTATTTTGGTGTGTTGGGAGGGGGGCGCATTGTAGAAAAGTTAGAATTTCGGATTTCTTTTACACAGGGGTCCAATTTTATGTTATCGGGAACGATTTTTTTTAAAACAAATTTTCATTTTGTATTTTAGTGGGTCACGATTTATTGTTAAAATGCAAAATGAAAAATAATTACCAAATGAACCCAGGTAATATTTTATTCCTATTATGTTAAAAAACAGATATGATCCCATAATTAAAGGTAAAAACTCATAAAAAAATTATGATTTTTCAGTATCAGATCACATTCAAAATTATTTAATATTAATCAATATTAATTTCGTATAGACTGTCCTAAATAGCATGATATTTGACCCTGATATGAAAGAAATCAAAAAAGGTATTTATTATCAATATTAGTGCGCTCCCCCGCTCTCCACCGATATTAAAATACAAAATAAATATTCTTTTCAAAAACAACGTCCCCGATAACATAATATTGGACCTCTGTGTGAAAGAACTCCGAAAATCTAACTTTTTTATAGTGCGCCCCCCCCCTCTCGACCCCTATTAAAAAACAAAATAAATATTTTTTTCAAAAACAACGTCCCCGATAACATAATATTGGACCTCTGTGTGAAAGAACTCCGAAAATCTAACTTGTTTATAGTGCGCCACCCCCCTCTCGACCCCTATTAAAAAACAAAATAAATATTCTTTTCAAAAACAACGCCCCCGATAACATAATATTGGACCTCTGTGTGAAAGAACTCCGAAAATCTAACTTCTTTATAGTGCGCCCCCCCTCTCTCGACCCCTATTAAAAAACAAAATAAATATTTTTTTCAAAAACAACGTCCCCGATAACATAATATTGGACCTCTGTGTGAAAGAACTCCGAAAATCTAACTTCTTTATAGTGCGCCCTCCCCCCCTCTCCACCCCTATTAAAATACAAAATGAATATTTTTTTCAAAAATACCGTCCATAACATAGTAATGGACACCCGTTTAAAAGAAATTCGAAAATGTTACCGTTTTCAATATTATAGGCCCCTCCCCACTCGAACTTTAAAATAAATATTAATGTTAATGGTTACCTGGTCATGATATAATATGCTTAGGTAAACATGAAGAATATTCCGTGAATTTAAAGTTGTGGAATGAGGAATACCCCTCCCCCCCCCCCCGACCGCCACCACCACCAAGATTGAATTTAAAAATTAATACTTTTTCAAAATCGTAAAAAGTAAAAATAGAGACTGACACTCATAACAAATTAATCAGAAGTTAAAAAAAAATCGTAGTAACGCCCTCCCCAACCAAATTTTAAAAATGTTACTATTTTCAAAATCTGCCGTTACCATAAAGACTCATCTCGAAGAAAACGGAAAGTTAATAAAATGACCCCCCACCAGCATCGAATTTTAAAATCGGTAGTATTTTCCAATTATAAGCCACTATTATCATCACAGTAGTTTACAATTTTAAAAATCCGAAAAGATAAAAAAAGTAAATAATTTTCACAATGGAATATTCCTATATATTTTTTTTAAATTATTACTTTTTGTCAAAATTAACGCTTTGGATATTGCACCCTTATTTCGAAGCGATAAAATGTTGACGGTTTAATACTAATAATTTCTTTATAATTTTAATAGAATATTAGAATAATAATGGAATTGTAAACAACCCAGCCCCAGAAGTAGAAATATCCGAAATAGTATCCGGAAAAAAGTAACTAAATACCGAAGTACTCACAGATACTCGGGTATCTGTCCGGACAGATACGAGTAGTCACTGTATCCGAATCTGACAGATACGAGAAGTACTCGGATACATTTGAAAATTTTGGAGGGATTCGAGTACAGTATCCGAGTACAAAAGTATCTGTAACTAAGTATCTAGTATCCGAAACTAGTACTTTTTTACTCGGATAGTGCCCAACTCTGCTATACAGATACTTGATATAGCTTATGAAGATATACAAACATAAGTATATAAATGTGGAAAAATGTGTGAAGTTGAGGAATGGCGTTTACATATTATCAAAACAAGTCTATTACTAATCTAAATAAGTTCGTAAGTGAAAGTTGTGTGTTGCGCGCGTCGCACCAGTTTTTTATCTTTTATATTCGTGTTATCTTTTATTTTATCCAAATTTTCTTCTAAAATTTTTATGCAACCTTCTGTATGTACGTATCTGTGCTTGATTACAATTTACACAGTACGGTTTGCCAGTAAATTTTAGGGGGCATTTTGAAAAATGATGTTTATCTTTACAATTATCACACCTTGGTTCCAATCGACAATAATTTTTTGTATGACCATATCTTTGGCAGTTGGTACACATGGGTATATCATTGTTTCGGTGTTTAGGTTTTACTGAAAAGGGGAGGGCACAGCTATGGGATCGTCGATCGGGCCCATTTTTTTTCTGGTGATTCTACATCGAAAAATAGTCGACACGTGTCCGAGCGTTCCGTCCAATGGGCCTTAGGTGCTGAGAAATAAAATAAAATACCTTGAAAATCCTTTATTTTTTATCTTGAGTTTGGAAAATGATATCGCCATGATTCTTTCACTAATTTATTTATTTTAGAGAGTAGATTAAAGGAAAAATACAATCATTAAAGAATTATTCATATTTCTTCAACTTAATTTAAAAAAAGCTTCAAGTTTTCAAATAAACTAGCTTTATAAATTTTTTCACATAAAAAACAATAGCAGAATTGAGTTCAGCACCTCAAGAAACCCTGATGTCTTAAATATCATCCAAAACAAAAATTTTCCTGTCAGGAGCAGCTTAAAAATGTTTCAGCAAAATTGTATGTGTAGTTTCAAATTCTGCATCTCGTGTTGAGCTGATCCGAGTTTTACGTTCTTGAGCTCGTTGCATAGAAGAAAGCTTCCTTTTTCTAACCATATAAATAACTATTGTATTATCTCGGGAAGCTCTTGTAAAAAATGGTCCTCAAAATAAAAAGGGGGAAATTCAAACTTTTCTTTATATTATGTTGATTCCTGAACACGTAAAAATATCTCGATTAGGTAAAAATGTGTAACTCTAGAGCCTTTATTTACCCTATAAATTTGATGAGAATCGGTAGAATTTTCTCCGAAATATGGTCGGATTTTTGGATGTTTAACGAAATTGTAAGGGTCTAGCCTTAGCGAAACTTTTAATGCAATTTTTAATTTTTTTTTTTTTAATCTTCCCAAAATTTACTTATAGGTTTTTTTGATTGTCCTCAAAACGAATCTGAAAACTGTTATGAAACAAAAACTGATGAATGTAATGACTGTAAAACAAAATGATTTTTTAATGTCAGTATTTTGTCAGAATATTCCATCAACATAACTCCAAAAAGTAATTATTATATTAATAAGTAACAACCAAAAACAATGCTAATAATTTTTAAAAAAATCCAAGAACGAATAAAAATAAAAAGTTAGTCGATCACTTTGAGAGAGAGGTTTGTAAGAGTTTTCACTAATAAATAACAATTAGGAATGATTCACATCGTATCAGTTTTAAAATCCCCACCTACCCTCACCAGTAAGTAAACAAAGGTTCTTATCATATCATCAAAAGTACTTCCGCTCATAACGTGCCTTTAAAAATTGTGATAGCGCGCCTTTAAACATTGTAAGTGATATAAGAAGCAGTGGAGCTTCAGCTGATTCAACGGACTACGGGCTGCGCTCCAATCTGTTTCGAGACGCTACTGTGAACAGATTTCTTGAAGTGTGATCTCTCTTCATCCCTCAATTACGAGGAAGAATATTAGAAATCCACCGAGACACCATATTTTGACGGATATTCTTCCCTAGCCACTCGTGAGTAGAGATACCACTGTAGTTTCGCCAAGGCAACGTGAGTATAAATCACATTTTATCATCACGCTCCGTTTGAAGACTGATTTATCATTGAATATTGCTGCAATTCCTTTCTCTAATCGTAACACTGGTCGACAAAATTTAACTTTTTTTCTTTCACAAGAATTAAAATAACAGATTCTAAAAGTATTTTTCGTGCTGAATTCAAATATAATTACAGTTTTTCCCCATCGGGCTGGAGTTTTGTGTGATATTCATTTGAATTTTTTATAATATTCCAAAAAATCCGTAACTAGCTATCTAACTCAAAATTATAACTACTGATTCTGAGTTACCTAGAAAGTGGTAGATAGTGATTTTCGGGTATATTTTGCATCTGGAACGTCTCTCATTTTAGTCCAACAGTAGTCAGCCAGCATATTGGAACTCTTGCCTTGGTACCTCTTCTCTATTGTAGAAATTTGCTGATGAAATCGCTCACCGTGTTCATCGCTGACAGCTCCAAGGTTTTCGGGGAAGAAGTCCAATTGAGAGTCCAAGAAGTGAATTTTCAAAGACATGTTGCATCCCATAGCTTTATAAGAGTGCAGAAGATCAGCTACTATGTCACGATAGTTTTCTGCTTTATGGTTTCCAAGAAAATTGCAACACAAACTTTTGAAAGACTGCCAGGCTGCTTTCTCCAGTGGATTTAACAGTCCCTCGAAATGTTCATCAGCCATTAATGATCGGATTTGTGGTCCTATAAAAACTCCTTCTTTCAATTTAGCATCACTGACTTTGGGGAATTTCGATTTCAAGTACAAGAATCCATCAGAAAGTTTATCCATAGCTTTGACGAAATTTTTCATAACTCCTAACTTAATATGCAATGGAGATAAAAATATTTTTTCAGGCTTCACTAAAGGGACACATGCCACATTTTTCTGGCCAGGGATAAGAGATTCACGTTTTGGCCATGACTTTCTAACGTAGTGAGACTTCTTATCTCTGCTGTCCCACTCGCACAAAAAACAGCAAAATTTGGTGAACCCAAGTTGCAAACCAAGCAATAAAGCAATGACCTTTAAATCACCACAGATATTCCATTCATATTTTCCATATTGTATTTTCTCTAAAACTAGTTTCATATGTCTCTTTCATATCAGCGGCATGCGCTACCGGTATTGATGGAAGTTTATTGCCAATATGTAGCAGCACAGCCTTCAAACTTACTTTAGAGGAGTCTATGAACAATCGCCACTCATCTGGCCGGTGTTGAAGCCCAAGAGTTTCCATAACTGAACAAATATTATTACACTACACAATACCATTTTCTTCAGAGAAGTATACTTTGAAAACACTATGGCGGCTACGATATCTACTAATTCTTACATCTTTTTGGAGTAGATTCCACCCTTTGAGTCTGGAAGCTAAAACTTCCGCTTGCTGTTTAGACAGATTTAAATCGCGAATCAGGTCACTAAGGTCTTGCTGATTGGGAAAGGATGGTTCTGATGAACAGCTACTGGCTTCATATGTAAGATCATTTTTATTTTCATCTGAATCATTTGGAGTTTCAGTCAGGTCAGAACCAGAGTTATCGCTTAAGGTTGTATCTGCATATACTGGTACGGGGAACTCTTCACTGTGTAAGACAGGTCTCATTGCAGATTGCAAATTCGGATACTTAACTGTATATTTTGTTTTAGATGTGATTCCTTTAATATTTGTCAAACAAAAATAACAGTCAGTTAAATGATCCTTCGGTTCCCTCCAAATCATGGGAATTGCAAATGGCATATGATGTGTACAATTTTTCCACCCAGTCAGCAGTCTAACACACGAAACACAGCATGTATTAGGGGCTATGCAGCATGTATTTATGTATGTATCACCAACTTGACAGCCAAAGTAAAGTTTATAACACTTCTTTACAAGTGGGGTCAAATTTCGCCTCTGAGACTTGAAGGTCAGCTCACCACAAATATAGCAGAAATTATCTGCATGATTTACACAATTTCTTGGCATGATGAAAAAATAAAGCACAGAAATACAACATGCACAACATACACAATACACGTCTAAACAGAAAGGAAGGAAATATTTCACTACTCAACAATCTCACAGTCAGCTCAATACTGACACATCCCAATGCCAAACAGGTCTGTACATGTCTAAACAACAACAATGAACCTGCACAGTCATGTTTTATTGCGCTTTAGCATGACATTGCAAATAATTTCAATAATACAGCTTGAGTAAAATAGCTACATATGAGGTAACGGTTCCTATGACAGGTCAAAGAAAACGCTAAAATCATATTTTGAAAAGTAGCTTTTACAGAAAAACTATGCCTGATGGGAAAATTCTGACTACATATCTGAATTCAGGATGGAAAATGCCACTAGATTCACTATTCAGATCTCTTGTGAAAAAAACCTTGTCGACCAGTGTAATCTGCCCATTAAAGGCTTTCTTTCACAAGTTTACCATTAAAAAATTGAATATAAAGTAATGAGTTTACCGAATGCCAGTTAACTACACCACGCGACAAAATGATAGGCCACCCCACAATTTTTCAGTTACAAGAACTAGTAAATAATTGAAAAGAATGTAATTATACTTATTTTACGTCTTTGGCAAGTAGATTATTATATCAATGTATAAATTCCCCCTAAGTTATCATTTTAATCCTTTATCTTCTTATAAGGCTTTTTCATGTGCGACAAAAACATAGGCCACTCAGTGTTTTATTAAATCCCCAGTCAAACTAGTGAGCGTGTGCGCGCGTGTGTGTGTGTGTGTGTGTGTGTGTGTGTGTGTGTGTGCGTGTGCGTGTGCGTGTGCGTGTGCGTGAGCGTGTGCGTGCGTGCGTGCGTGCGTGCGTGCGTGCGTGCGTGTGTGTGTGTGTGTGTGTGTGTGTGTGTGTGAACAGACTAGCTCAAAAACTATAAACCGTGCGAACCTGAAATTGGGTATTTAGTGTATGTATATGCTTAAATTAAACTGAGTATTTAATGTATTAATATGCCCAAGAGATGACTGTAAAAATTTCATTAAAATTGATCAACTGGAGGGGGGACTTTACTTAATAAATTTTATATCTTTTTCACGTGTTTTTTTAATTTACTCAAAATCGGGATTAAAGATTTTGATCAAACTGGGTATTTGATGTATGTATATGACAAAGATGTGATAGGCAAAATTTCATCAAAATTGATCAACTGGAGGGGGGACTTTACTTATTAAATTTTATATCAATTTCACGTGGTTTTTTTATTTACTCAAAAACGGCTTTAACGATTTTGATCAAACTGGGTATTTGATGTATGTATATGCCAAAGATGTGATAGCCAACATTTCATTAAAATTGGTTAAACAGAGGGGGCACTTTATTTCATAACTTTTTAACCAATTTTTAACTTTTTTTCGATTATCTCAAAAACGGCTTTAACGATTTTCTTTAAATTCGTGGTGTTTAATGAAAATTAGGTGTTCTTTAATATCAGGTAAGCTTTATCATTATCAAAATGTTCTGAGGGGGCTTTTTTTGGGGGGGGTTGGGGCCTTTTTTGTTTGTTTGTTTCCTATAAAGTACCTTTGTTTTTGTTTTTATGCAGAAATTAACTGTCTCTCGTTACGCCTAAAAATAAGAAATAGCTAAATATGAGAAATGATAAGAATAAAGAAAACATAAAGAGGAGAAAAAAAGAAAAATATTTAGTCAACTCATAAAACTCGTTGAGCCCACGCATGCGGAGTACGCCTTTAATGACAGACCATTGTTCATAATTAAAGCCGTTCTGTTCATTTGAAAAGTGGCAATTAACAAAACGCATTAATTTCTAATCTAAGTAAGTTGGTAAGTGAAAGTTGTGTGTTGCGCGCACGCACCAGATTTTTTCTTTAGAAACTAATGCTAAAAAGTATTGGGAAACATAAGAGAGCCAGTAATGGAGCATATAAACGAGTTCATCAAAGAAAGGTCCGTTTCCCGACAAGACAACGCTCCAGCCCACACGGTTTGGTTGGTAAAAAAATATTTTGAATAGAATAATATTTCACTTTTGCCTCGGAAAGCTTGTTCTTTTGATCTCAACTGCATCGAAAACTGTTTGGTACAATTGAGTAGGGCAGTATTCGCTGCAGGAAGCCAATTCACTTCTCTGGACGAACTCAGAGTTCAGCATTCAATCTTAGTAGTTTAATTTAGGCACAGATATATACAAACCTCTTTAAATCCCTTCAAAATAGAATGATTAACGTAGTAGAAAAATAAGGCGGCTCAATAAATATTAATAATGATAAAAATACACATAATTTTAAAAGTGGCCTATAATTTTGTCGCAATCAATTTTCGTTTATTTTCTTGTTTTCATGTAAATATTTTTAATTATTGGATTATTAGCCTATATTTATTTGCCAAACTTCTATTATGATTCTTACATACAATGAAAAAGATAAAAAGTTGAAGATTTCTTATGAAATTTTAAAATGAATGGGGTGGCCTATGATTTTGTCGAGGAGTGTATGTGTTCGCCGAAAGTTAGAGACTTCATTTCACGAGTTTATCATAAAAAAATGAATCTAAAGTAACGGTTGTACCAAGTGCCAGTTAAGTTTGTGTTCGCCGAAACTTACTTATTAAACATTCTTCGCCGTTATCAATTTTTTTTTAATCAAGACAATTGTTTATTTCATAATCATTTATCGTATCAAATTAAGTCACATGGGCCCAGTGCATGCTATTATGTATTCTGCGTTAAGAGGTGTCTAGGTTAAGGTGTCATGTTTACCTTAGTGTTCTTTTACTTTAAATCATTAAGAGTTAATTTCGTTTATGTATTCCTTTTCTTTGTCTTCTATTCCAGACTTAATATTTAATTTATTTATTAACAAAATTAATAATTTGTTTATTGTTTATGCCTATCTTTTCTTGTAGTTTATTAATCAATTATACTGTTGTTATTGTCAGCACTCGCCGAGTTATTCCTTTATGTTATCAATTCCTTTTTCTTTCCATCCTTTCACAGCTTAAACACTCTCCTTTTTCGAATTCGATTAAAAAGTTCCGAATTTTACAAAGAGAAATTGTTGTAACCTTCCTATAATTACAGGCAGTGCAGAAAGTATTCGAGCATTAGTGAAAATTATTATTGTATGTGTAATTGTGACTTCAAAATTAGTCTCCGGCTATTTTATCAAAATTCTTTTTGCAGTATGTTCAAGCAGTGATTTCAATATTTTCAGGATAACACTCCATTTTGGCTTCCAGTAATGTATGAAGATGAGAACCTTTCTATTGAAACAGTAATAAGAGACAGAGAAAAATAAATAAATATTATCGACTGGAGGAATTAGTGCCTCTGTTAACTCTTGAACAGTTTAGTCTTTTAATCCCCGAGTTGGAATTATTGAGACACAAACCGCAGAGGCAAGTTGGGGCAGGTCAATCAATAGGGTCTTTTAGGCAAGAATATAAGTGCTATTCTCGGACAGATGCGAAAACGGAGCATGATGTAGCTCATTAGTTATGGATTACTAAACATTCTAACCGTCTACTTAAAAAGTCTGTAATCAATTATAAGTCAAAATCTTCAAATTAAGATAGCCTTTTCTGTATTCCAGATATGTTCTAAAAATCGAAAAAAAAAAATAGAAAATCATAACTTTGTTTTGCAAAGGGTTTTTAAAAGTAAAATAGAAGACGTATTATTACACTCAAAAAACATGTATTCGTATGTGACGAATACTTTTATCTGTTATATAGTGTAAAATGCACCACCACCTTTCCTAATCATGGGGATTTAATGTAATGCATATTAGTAAAAATGCCAAATTTTACCCAATTCCAACAAGCAGTTTCAGAATTTTTATAATCATTTGAGATATTTGAAGTTCCGATGACGACTTGAGCTCAAAACTAACTTGCAAAGTTGAGACTTTTCTTTGTAGAATGGGTGTTAATTAAAGTGTAGCTTTTAATATTTATTTATTTACTAGCTAGGGTACCCGGCTTCGCTCCGGTAGTTGTGTTTTAGTTTTAATAACAGAAAAACTTTAAAATTAAAGTAAATATAGAACAAAATTAGCACCTTTGTGAAACTTCGGTTTTATCGTGGTATTTATTTTAAGATTCAAGATCTTAAGAGGGGGGCTGAAAATGGTTATTGAAAAATTAATTTGGCTGCAACTTTGTCGAGTTATGCGTCGTTTTTTATGGTTTCTGTGATTCTGAATCCCATAAGCCCATTCCATGCAGTCAACAGATAATAAGTTATTAGATTATAGTAGACAAATCTGATATCTCAGTTTAAAAAAATATATTTCGAGTACATCTTATAGGCCCCGACTACTGGGGTGCTCCACCCCCCCTCCCCCATGCTGCAGTTATAGTCTTTCATATCTTTATAACTTTCAATCTACACACTGCAAATGCCATATGAATTTTCATTCGATTTCTTGATGTAAAAACTTTGTACACAACTGCATTTTACCTTAAATCACGACCATGTTAAGTCAACTTATACTAAGTATACACAAAATTTCATTCAAAAAATTACTTTAAAAATCCCTGGACAGACAATCTGGCTATTAACTTCAAATTGATCATTTACCTATAATACTATTTATTGATTGAATGATGTATATATGAAGTTTTTAACAAATTAAAACCTTTCCATTGATTGGTAACATTTGTTAACTTTCTTGTAGGTTTTGTGATAATTTCATATTTAGCTCAAGATTTTTGAAACA